>CM029357.1:36362087-36377244 GCA_017140985.1 Hormaphis cornu | reverse complement strand
GAGTTTTAGGTGTCTCATTGTGGCTATAGCTCTCCCCAACGCATATTTTATTATTATTTTAATTAAAACCCGAGAAAATGATTAATTAGATAGAATTATCAATAAACAAATAGCTATCTCTTTGACTTTACACAGTTATAATTAAATATACATACAATTTAAGAGTGCCTAGGTGGCTAGGTACTTTTTAAGTATTAAAATCTAAATATCACTCGCCTGCTAATGAAATATTGTACTTAGCAAACAATTGCCCACAGAGAAACACCTAGTATTAAATATTATAAATACGTTCTGCACAATTTTTAAAATAAAAAACATGAATTATAAGGGTTGAATTACTAAAAAATACGAGTAGAAAACTGCGATTCGTTTAGCTACCTTAACAGCTATTAAAATGTACACGATAAGAATAGAATGCACTCAAAAGTTATGTTTTTAGTATTTTTCTCTCATCGACGCAAATCCAACACAACATAAAATGGTTATTTTGTATTTTTTCATAAACATGCATGAGTATTGCGGGTTCCAAAGTTGTGCATACGGTTATGGTGAAAAAAATCGAGAGTATTTGAAATGAAACCAGTATTTAAATATGGTAAGGTTACATTTTAATTGATTCAAAATTATATTCGATTAATTTCTAGTTGTACGCAATCGGTACACGATGGCATGTGCAAAAAATACCGAAAAAAATCGTTGGCGAGGTATTCCTCTTAGAAAATGTAATATTTAGTGCCGACGAGAGGAACCCAGACTCCAACGTGATAAAACCACCTTGAGGGTTGTACGTATATAGCCCGTAAAGCAGGTGGTGCCAAGAGAGGGTCTACAGTTTAGCCTCATCTTTCGAACAGATGGCTATTATCGAACACAAATGTAATATTTTGTACAAAAATGTGTGTTGTTGCATTTATAATATATTGTTGATTAGTAATAATTAATAATACGAATCAAACCATGTGGTTGATAGAATGAAAAAAAAAAAAAAAAGTTTCTGAAGTTGCACATACATCTTTTTGTTTGAGGTTTCAATTCAAGGTTGATGAATCAAACAAAATTATTTAAAAGCTTAAAAATTCTTCGAGTATTCTTTATTTACTGATTTGAACTACATTCTACAAAAAAATAACAAAATAATATAATATACGTTATGTTTAGTCCAGTGTCGAAAAATACAAAATTATCATACAATATAACTATTAGTCTTAAGTCTAATAAAGTATGAACAAAGAATACTTAGACGAAAATTTGCACAAAAATCTGTGTGGTATAAAAAAAATACAACCTATCGCATGTTTACATTGTAAGAAACATGACGTTAGAAGGAATGTATCTTATTTAAGTTGTGCCCCCAACGTTTTGGCTACACTCCCAATTCAAGAATAGATGATTTTAGCGGGTCTATTTGTGTGAAAAAAGTTTTATGAAAACAAAATTTTCTATTGTTTAAGTTAAGTATACCTATAAAGCTAAATACAATATCCTTTATACATGTTTTTCAAAAATTGTTTAGCGCTGTTGAAAATCATCATCACAGCTCAATTTTATGACGAGAGAAGGTATCAATTTGTAAACGAATTCTTCGTGTCGAGACGTTTCCTGAGAATCAAATTTGCTAAGATAGTTTTAAAAACCATCGATCTGAGTTTGATTTGAATATCAGAACATGTTAATTTATCTATACGGAGAGGAGATAAAAATAAAACAAGTACTTTACTTTCTTTCGCAAAATATTATGACATGATATTAATGATTTTCGATAGTAAATTTGGATTACTTCGTAAGTGGAACCAAGGGCGTCCATCTAAGAAAACTCAGGGGGGGGGGGCGAAATTAACGTCATAAACCAAAAACCATGTATAAGATATTTTATTTTATAAATTTACATTATATTATTTTTACAATATTACATTTTCTTAATATTATAGTACCTATCTACTGGATTTAGTGATTTAATATAATTTAAATAAAATTTTTACAGTAGGTACGGAAAAGCCAGGGGGGGGATATGTCCCTGTTTTACCCCCCCTAATGGACGCCCTTGAGTGGAACAGATTTTAAAACCAGTGGAAAAAGTACACAATAGGTAATTATAGTGCGAGTACAAATATATATTGTATTTATTAAAATCGCATATTCTTCTTACAACATTCAACAAATTCAAAATTAAACGTTGAAATACAACGTCCAGGGTGATTCGCTCGTGATCTGGAAAAAGTGCATTTTTTTCCATGTAAAACACTATTCTGAATTACGGTTTTTGATTTGGAAAAAAGTATGACAACACTATAGCTGTAATGGGTACACACGTCTTGAATAGCTTAGCTCGGATAATAGGCGCGTCACGTATGAATACTATTGCGTTTGTCTACTCACGCGTGTCCGGGAAGTATTTTTTAATTTTAATATTTTTTTTATAACTTATAATTTTGTTTTATTTTTTTTTTTTTTTTAATTACTTCGAAATGTTTCGATAGCTTATCGCTGGGTTGGTAATGTTTTTCGAGAAAAAAAAAAACAAACCCGTCTGGGATTATTTTTTCGACACTACACACGACACGACGGGGTGCGGACACGTGAAACGCGGGTGCAGACGGAAACGCTCGTCGGGGCCGGAAATTGCGTTTTTTACGCCCAGCGTTTTGTTTTGCTTTTCATCCCGAACGAGAGAACTAAAAGACGTGTCGCTATTACATTAGTACGACGTTACACGTTCGTGCCTGCCACGTATCGAGCGAATTTTTACGAACGTATAGGAGGGACGCGAGGTGAAAAAATGTTTTATTCGCATAGTATTATATATCAGATTCTGAGTGAAACGAATCGGTTTTACACGATGTGTGTAAATTTTTATTTATTTTTTTTTTTTACCACGATAAATTCTTCAATAGTGCTCCGATTTTCAAGCGTCTACGTAAAAATTAAAAAATTACGGTAAAAAAACTAAACATAAGTTAAGAAAAAAAAAAAATGTTAAAAATTACGACAAACGTGTTTTTGACATAATCGATTTAGATTTTTGGCCAATAACTTCTCCAGAATAACGATCGGGACTATTTTATTACTTTTCATAAATGTGTTTGATAAGGGAAGTTTAAATAAACTGTTATAAAGTGGTGTCTATTGCTGATGTTTTTAATATGATGTGTGAATTTCCCATATTTTTTTTTCTAAAGTTTTGAGCTATTGAACGTAATCTATGCTTTTATCAACATTTCATTAAAGCGATTTTAGTTCGTTTCGGTTTGGAATCGTAAATATATTTGATATTTTTATCGAATTTATTTTACGATAACGATGTATCCCGTTTTCCCTGAAGTTTTAGCCGTCATGAAATCGGGTTGTCCATTGTTTACAAAAAAAAAAAAAAAAACAGCATTTTGTTAGGTGCAGACATTCAATTTTAGTCATTATTATAATATTTGTGTACGATTTATGATTTTTATCTTAATTTTTTATTTTTGCGCTTTATTAAACGGTTCAATTCTTTCTTACCATAAACATCGCATAATTTACATTTATTGTGCCCCTATTATTCTCATATTATTTTTACTATTTCATTTTCTAACGTACTCTTATTTTAGAAATACGCCTACGTGTTTTCTTTAACTAAAAGCCATGGCTTCAATAATTATTAGGAGTACCGATTTCTGTCTATAGAAAAATTGTTTGTTTTGTGTGATATGACATTTTCTGTAATAAATTATTATTCTTGACTGTGTACGGTGTTATTAATGGTATATTGCATGTTTACAATTTGACTGTTTTGACTAAAACACGATATTTTATTATTTCTTACTCAGTAACTACGTGCCTCATGCAGACTTTGCTCTAGGTAGTATTTGTTTTATCAATAATAATATTTAAATACGTTCAATAATTTTAACTTGCATAATAAACTACGTTATGAAATGATATGTACGTACAATACGAGTTTTGTGGAAATTATCAACAGTTTCGAGTTATACAGTTATACCATATCTAAAACGAAACCGTACTTTCTTCTGTTTTATAATAATACCAAGCACGTTTATTAAAGAATAACAGTGTTAGTGTTGATCATAATTATTATAATTAGCTTACTTCAATAACGAATTTCAAAATTTTTTACGATGACAACAGTTTTAAGCGTGATTTAGAATAATTAGTTGGGTCTTTAAATCATCTAGATTGCCGGTAAAGTGATTAATAGATTATTTAAATAACGCTTTTGATTGATTAGGAACACTCATTAGTTTGTACTGATTTTTATTTTCAAACGGCATTATGAAAAAAATTTAACAAATTTTAACAAATTTATCAAATTAAAAAAAAAAAAAAATGGATTTAAGTTGAAAAAAATTGTATTGGAAACTGTATAGCTGTGTAATAATTTTTGTGTTTCTCTACGACACTAGTACATACCGTTTTGAAAATTTCATTAAATCACCCGGTTGACCTACTTTGATACTTCATCTATATATTTCGTGAATAATTTTTCAAACATTAAATCTTATACGAAATAAACTTAATGAATATGAAAAATGTGCAGTCTGTAATGAAAAAATTCATACCTACCAACTTATTTGCCTTTGTCATACATTATATGATCGATAGTATTCTGTTAGTATATTATTTACGGCGTTTATTGAAATCAGGCGAGTTACATATAGAAGAAAAAATAACAATCTAATAGTTGATTCAGTTCGGTTATCTATTCAAGGATTATCGAATTTGCGGGATTGCCATAATATTACCGTAGGTGCTTTCAAACAGAGAAATTTAATTAAAAATGCTAATTTTCAGATCGTTCAGAAATACGAAATGAAACATTTCGAATCAAACACCGGGTCGGGTTGTGTTCTGATTGAGTTTAATAACAACCTATATGTGTTGTCACAAAGTTACGTCCAAATCGATCAAACGCGGGAAAAATTCAATTACTGGTAAAATATTCCACTAAACATACGTATAAATTAGTTGAAAAATACGTACGACTTAAACGATAGGTACAATGTTATCGTCATTTGTTGTACGGAGTATTTTAAAATGTAATATGTCGATTGATGTTTACGGACGTAACATTGTGGAATTTTCAAATTTAGCAAATAAAAGCTTGAAAACAATATTGGAACGATTTTTTATAATTATTATTATAGTTCTAAAGAGCCGTTCTGACGCCAGGTTTGGCGATTTTGCCGTTTGCGTCGTTTCCGGCACTAAGAAAATAATCAAAATATCAACAAACGCTTAAAATAAAATCTAAAGCCGAAATTCCAACTTTTATGCGGTATTCAACGTGACGGTCGGAGCACTCCGCTATGATATCCCTACAATGAAATAGCGTACGGCTACGGAAACACTGTTATAGAACGCGCTCTGGCGGAATTCGATAGTAACTCTTTTGGACACTACCCCTCAAGTCTTGTGTATTTATGTCGATTGATAATTTTTTACCGAAAACTCGTCTCATCTCTTACGCTACTGTTATATTCATTTTTACAGCCGATTTCTACACGTGTATGTAATTTCTTATAGCTTTTGATTTTTGTGTTGTAAATCGGTTAAAATCGCGCTTAGCACTAAACATCGTTCACACCGCTATACATTATTTCGGTGTAGTTTTACACAGAACGTTGTTGCGACAGTAATAATATGACGTTTTCGTGAACCGTTTCGAATGGATGTACGTACGCTTTGCATGGTTGGTGCTACTCGGTGGCAATAAAGGCGCGTCTGAGCTGCGGAAACCGTCGTAAATTAACCGGACTTGCATCGAACGGGCAGAATCGTATGCGCGGGCGGCTCGTAAACAACAACAGGACGAAGGAACGGCGGCGGCGTCTGCGCTTTAACCGCTGTATCGTGTAACGCAAAAATATTGGAATTAACATCAGTCTCCGGGCAGATGCGTATTCTAAAACGCTCTTGACGATTTTTATCTTTCGGCCGATTTCCACAAGATTTAAAATAACCGTCGACCGACAGACATCTGTAAAAAAAAAATACAATTAAAATTTGTAGATTACTTTTACGGTGTTTTTGTGAAATGCTCAAAAACAACACGGTTACAAACGAACGAGCGAGAAAAATTGGTTGAAAACACATTATCTTCCTGGTCGCCCCGCGCTTTTGCCCGGTTGAAAACTTTTATGACAGAAAACTTTGACTTAAAACGAGTAAAAGTTGTATAGAGGCGCGGGAGCAAACGAACTCATCTTCATGAAACACGTCACTGTAGAGCGAAGCGAAAATGTATCGTTTTTAAAATATCGTGTTTTTTTTTTCTGTGAACAACTTTAAGGGTACGCTCCGATTTTTTAAAGTCAGTACCTTCAATGAAAGCTCTATAAACTCTGCGATGGTACTTTGAGGGACGTCAAATTTTAAAAATTAAAAAAAGTTATAGTCATGAAACTAAGGAGAAATATTGATTATTGCAAACGTGTTTTTGACACGTCGATTTAGTTTTTTGGCCATTTCATCCAAAATAATGATCGGAACGAGTTGAAACTTTCACGTGATATTCAAATAGGTGTGATAAAGATTCGTTGAAAGTTTCAAGCGATTTCGAAAATGTTTGAGCTAAGTACATAGAACTTTTAAATTCTTCAAAAATGTACCGACACCTACTAGACAACTGAGCCGGCTCAGAATCGAATTTTCGAAGGCGACGATTTATCATTGCTTTCAGATGCCTGTTGAATAATGCGTTTGAACCAAAACACCCGAACCAGTGACCCACCCAAAGTGTAGTCACTACTCCGTCAAAATATACCCACGTGACCTAGAGAAAACCCTGCTTTTTTTTTTTTTATTATATTTCCTAAGGAATTATAAATTAATAGTAAACATTTTAAGTCCCAGCAAATACACCAATAATAACTATCGTGTCTCGTCTATCCGTATGAATATTTTGATTTGCCGAGGAGAGAAAAAACACCTTCTAAAGCTGACCACCGAACGTGGAGACAATAAACAATTATAAGTGCGTTACGTTAAACGTTCCAGAAGAGATATTTACTCAGGAAAGATTATTTCAGAAGGCATATTTATTCCAGAAATAGTGCGTCAAATATTTTGCTGTACTACGTAAACAGAACACGTGCACAACCGTAAAATTTTACTTTAGGCCCGCGACGGGAAATTTTGTCGTTTGAACACTGTATATATAATAATGATATAAACACGACGATTGCAGAGAGACGGTCAAAGTGGTAAACTATAATAATGATAAGGGCGAAAAACGTTAAATTAATCGATTAACGATTTGTATATAAGTTGTAACTGCATTCAAACGCTGTGGCAAACGTTTGATTAGTGTCGGCCGTTGTGAAATATTTCGTTCGGTGGTCACAGGAGATATATTTGTGGCGTGTAAAATATATAAATATTGTGAACAAATTGTTATCGTTATGTTGGTCCGTGTTTGTTTGTTGTTATCAAGAGTGAAACATAAAAAAATGTTTAATGTTTTTTGCGATTTTGAAAAGTTTTTAACTCGAGTAAAAAAAATCGAGTGAAACAATATCTCACGTAGCGCGAAATATAAACTTAAGTCTCAAGTACCTATATATAGGCGACGTGTGGGACTTTATGGTTTCACGTATAGGTACATTCTATTAAGTACTTATATAGTAAACTATTAAAGAAGGCCGGAAACGTCTAGGTCACGTGTGTAGGTAACTCTATGCCGTGGGTCACTGTTTCGGAAGGCTTAGTTAAAAGTTGAACATTGAATTTATAACGATTCTGAGCGGGACTGGATTTGTATTCTAAAAATATACTTTGGTCGTTTCAAAAGTATCAACAAATTGTAAAAAAACAGCATAGTGAATTTGTTTTTCTTAAAATTTCGAATTGTTAGGACTCCGAGAAGTGAGTTTTTTTAAAACTAGGCTTTGCTTCTTAGGGTCACCTGTTTATGTCGTTGTTAGTTTGGACATTGACATTGTAGATGAAGCCGTGTACCGAATTTCGGCTCAATAGAACAATTAGAAATGGACTGTTTGAAAAAAGGGCTAAGTCCCTTAAAGAACTGCATCCTGTTTATGACTGTGTAGTTTTGCATATTGACACTGGGAATAAAGCTGTGCGCTAAATTTTTGGCTCTGTAGGACAACGAAAAATGATTAAATGTTAATTATAAGATTTTAAAATTTAAACACGGGAATACTTTCTATACTTTTTTTCTGCGCTTTTAAAAACTTATGGGCGGATTTTTTTTAACAATTTTTGTACACAGAGAGCAAATTTTGTTATAATATACCTAAAGCAATAAATTTTAAATTCTTAAATAATAAATTTGTTTTAGGTACGATTTTTTCCCCAATTTTTGTCAATTTTCATTACCTTTAAACGATTAAAAAGTCGTTTAGTCACGTATGGAGCTGTGTGTTACAAAGCCTGCATTGCATTTGAACAAACGCCTCCCAAAGTTTAAAAGTTTTATAAATTGCGCTAAAAGTGTATGAAATATTTTGGAATTTGTACCAGACCTTCTTACTTATATAAATATTGTGTAAAAGTTTCAGGTCTTAGAAATCATTATAACGGTAGTAGTAGCTCTATAACGAAATTGTGATTTTGTCATAGCCACGCGTTTGTCGTAAATTATAACGTTTTTTTCTAAGTTTTGTTTTTGTTAGTCGTATATAACTTTAACGTAATTGAATATTTTGTCTAAAACTTATGGCAATATGGTGCACCAAGTTGGGCTGCTAAAAGCAGGGTTTTCATGTTAAGATTAGAGCGATTCCCAAAAACTATTCGTCGACATAGATACAAATAGAAAAACATACATATTTGTAAAATCAATAGCTACCTCGCTTTTTTTTTATTTTTGATGTTTTTGTTAATGGTTTTATCAAATCAAAATGCTAAAAGTTTATAGTGTTTTACTAAAAATTTGATCACACCTATTGCTCTCGTTTTAAATTTAGTAATTTTTAGTTATATTTTAGATTTTAAATTTAAAATATCTGCTGTCTTAATACACAGGATTGAACGTAATACTTTTATAAATAAAACTTGCTATTTTATGCACGCTTACACAGTTTTTTGGAAAGAATAGTATTTAATAGTGAGAAACCAGTGATAACCCATACTAATTTGTATTTTAATATTAAATTCAAGAACCCTGCCAGTAACCAAATGAAAAATATAAAAAATAATTTTTTTACCTATTTTTGAGGTCGAGAAAGCGTTTACATAATTCGTCACAGTGTAAATTAGGAAGTATTTTTGTAGAAATATTAAAGTCTTTTTCGTATATTTTGTATAATCAAACACAAGTTTTAGAACTTCCAGACATTCATTTTGTTTGTTGATTATTATTATTCTTTTATTAATATTAGTTCGCTATTATTATTATTTGAGCGCGCAGTAATGATTAGAATGTGTTATTGATTTATCAGTTTTCTGTGAACAATTTTCGGGTTAGTTGCTCCAATATTTACAAATATCATTGTAATTTCTCCAAAAATAGAAACCTAAATGATAGGTACCATATTATGAGAGTATTTTACAATATATAAAAATTTAACAACATCAAATAACTATTTATAAAAACTTAGGTCACCCCGTTTAAATTTAAATTTTACAAAAGTTGTTCCGAGGAACAAACCAGTTACCTGTACGTTCGAGTTACCATACACCATTTTTGCCTTGATTTATTCGCGATTAGTACAGGAAACTCGTAAAAAAAATATAATATTGTCTCCTTGAACTGTACTTCGGGTCAAAAAATGCAAACAAAGAAAATCGTCATAGTAATAATAATTTAATGAAACAATCGAGACTTCCATACGCTTGCACGCTATACTGTGCCGATAATTAGCAAAAGTGAGTTTGTAAGTACTTAATTGTTTCTCATCACGATGTGATCAAACAGCCCTACTATACTTCTTTCTGCGCTACACCATAGTAGTAATCCCAATTTTTTTTTTTTCAGTTTTTAGCAGTTTTTCACATCGTTGTGATAATATAGGTATTTAAATAACAGAAGCTATTTCACAAACAAATGCATAATATTATCACGGTTTGCGTAATATTAGTATACGTATTTGAATTTCAAAAATATTTGAAAATCAAGTGAAAAGGAAAAAAAAAACAATGTTTACATCAAATTTTTATCAAAGTAGCAATAAGTTCACTATGTAAACTATTAAATAATATAGGCGATCATATAATATCTGCTACGATACAAAATTCAAAAATGTCTGTGTTTCCTCGATACGCGTAAAATAAACCTTATCGATGCGACTGTAATAATCATCTTTTAAATATTAAATTAATGTTACATTAATATTACTGTTCAAACCATAGTTTACAATTTACTTTATAACCAATAGATTTAACAGTACGAAGAATGTAAATATCCGATTTTGAAACTGAACCGTGGCCATGATCACCTAACGTATAAATAATTATAAAAAATTGTTTTTTTTTTATTAAAGTTTCAAACTTACCACTTCTGGCCAATATACCTACCGTTCGTACTCGGAGGTTGAATCAATTATTCTACTACCCAAAAATCTATAAAAATTATATCAATGTAAAAACAATACAATCTGTCGTTATGTTCAAAACTGAAGAAGACTTTACGATAGCTAACTTTGGTGTTGATTTTTCTATTTAGTATGACTATAAAAAAAAAAACTGGTTTTGTGAATCATAAACATTTTTCGAGTTTTTTGATTTTTGCTATTAGATCTAAAGTAAAGATATTTTTCCCGGAGCAATATATGGCAGCTAGTTTACATATAAAAGTATTAAAATAAATTTGTATATCAAACGAGCATATTTATAATACCTGAATCATTAAACCAAATGATTAAACTAGGTGTAATGATACAAAATGGTTTGATTGAACGCTATAAATTATAACAACTCGTTTACTTTTCAGAAACAATCGATGTTGGTGCGCCAGCTAGAAGAAGAGTTGAGAATGCGAATGCGTGGGCCCAATATGGAGCTGCAGCAACAAGTGGAACTGTTGTTGAACGAAAACGATCATTTGACTCGAGAAGTGGCCATCCTCAGAGAAACTATAAAGGTATTAAAAACATTAATTATTTTTGTTTGTAATAGAATTTTTATGTAAGAGGAAAACTCACAATTATTAGGATATCTACAGTGTTAACCGATTTTTTGTTTTGAATGTAGGTACTATGGTACTATACAGTCTAAATATTATATATTTATTGTTCTATACGAGTAGTTGTGTCATTTTATTAAGGCAAAAAGTTTTTTTATGTCTATGTCTTCATTGTAAACAAAGTTCACATAATTAATTCTATGAAATTGATGTATAAAATCGAAGGGAAACCATTGTGTTGTATTTGAATGTTTTTAAAAATTCCATTCAATTGATAGCACAAAATATGTATGGCATATCGAGCGGGGGGTCAAACCATATAGTAAAATATTATTTCTATGCGCAGATTTTCCACACGAAACCTATTTCTTAAGAATAAAGACCTCCATCTCATGTCACTTTCAAAACTGATCAGTTTCAAATTGTCTTCCATTATAAATAGGTTTTTACGAATACAAATGTTTATATTCTACAAAAACTGACCAAATAATGGTAATTATATGCCAGCTGATTATTATTACGATTTTGGTACGCAGGAACTAGAACTCAGGATAGAGACGCAAAAACAAACCTTGCAATCCAGAGACGAGAGCATTAAGAAGCTTTTGGATATGCTTCAGAACAAGGGTGTAGGTGAGTACATCATGTCATGCTTAAAGCCACGTGTTTTCAATATTGTTCAATCAAAAATGACGTTTGTGAGAAAAAAAATTTTATTAATAATAACAACACAACAATTCGAAATTAGTGGCGATTGAAAGATGAAATTTAATTTGTTTAAATTACAAAAAAAAAAAAAAAACACAACTATACAACTTCAAATGGCAAAATATAAGATGCGTTTGTTTTAGCTGGCAAGGAGGAGGAGAGACAGTTATTTCAGCAAATGCAGTTGATGGCACAAAAGCAGGTCGTTTCAAACGTTCACAATCAAAACTTTCAGTTTACAGCCAATTCAGTGTGTTTTGCCTTGTTGTATCTTCTCATGTCTATATATATATACATCAAACAAATTACATACATTGTTGTCTATTTCTCTCTTTCTTAGCACACGAAAAAAATACATACACACACGCATTACTTCCAAAAAATACGTTATTTGGTACAATATAGCCTCAGAAATCGCCTATATCAATGATTCATTACTACTTTATTAATATAACCAAGCTTGCTGCCGTTGTGTTTATAGATGTTTTTTTTAAACTTTTTTTTATTATGTTGTTGTTGTAATGTTCGCTGTACGTTGATTTGTTCGGATCGGTTGGCAACTCTAATTTATGTTTTACATAAAAACAATATGTATTATTTTGCAAATTACAGTAAAAATTGTTTCTGTTTTATTCACACGATGAGACTAAGACGGGACAACACGGGCCTCCAAGGTCTAACGCACTGAATCGGTTTAAATTAATGTGTATGGAAAATTTCGTACAACAAACAGCTACGTAAAAGTAAAAACTACTAGTGTTCTCCGTTTCTCCGTATACAACGACATTGCGCCTTGATGTTTTTCGTCTTGAAGTCTCGTCTCTCCTGCTTCACTCATATCGAATCCGGTGACTCACGTCGAGTTATATTAACGTATAAATGTTTAGAGTTACCAGCCCGAGAATTCGTAAAGTAGATTCGCACTGTAATACTATGTTTTATAAACGCATTTTATGGATCCATTTTGTTTTTTTATTTTATTTTTTCACCCAAGACATTAAAGTCCTTACGATACACCCAAAATCGTAGTATCTACTTTCATGCCTATATTCACATCGTTATTGTTATTATTTTTTGAATTTTTTTTTTTTTTTATCATTTTTGGTTGTTTTTATTTTTATTTTAGCGTGTGATACGTCGGCTTTATATATGTAATTGCTTTGGATGTTCGTAGGTGGTAAAGTGGTAGAAGCGATTGAATTAGAGGCCCGACAAGTTGACTTAGAGGCACGACTGTTAGAGAGTGAAAACCTTGTCCACCACTTCCAGTCTGTTATCAGGAATCGGGATCAGGAACTCAACAGTACGAAGCGCGTGAGTACACACACACACACACACACACACACACACACATATACACACACACACACACACACACACATACAAAAAACCACTTACACGTAACGTTTACACCGAACAGATCTCTAGACGAAGACTTTATGGAAAACCAATAAAAATTTAATCGTTTTAAAACTATCGAATGAACCCGAGTTTGGTTAAAAGTAATAATTGAATAATACTGTTTGTACTCATATTTATTTTTAACGTGTGATCTCAAATACGGTTCTTCGGGTCTTGCACGCGGAAACACGTGTTTTGTAAATGGGCTCCTGTTCTCGATCGGCGCACCACCTACCACAGGCCACCGCCCCGTGGCGGCGACAACATGATATATACACCCGATGTTCCGTTGAATATTGATAGTACCGAGAACTTGCATGATGACACGTTTTTGAATTGGATGGAAACCTATATTATATTGGTTTCATTTTGAGAAATTTTGAATTAATCTAAAAAATAACAATATCTAGTTTATGTGTTATGTTATGTTCATAAATCAAACTAGTCCTATTTTGTGAAATCGCTATTTTTCTTTTATTTCTGTGGTTCCGGTCGATGCAGGACCTAAAGGCCACCAATGACAATCTGAAAGCGCTGCAAACGGAATTAGAGAAAGCGTATCAGACGCAAAACGTGGGCGTTTCGTCCAGCGGCACGCTGACGGCCATCCTGGAGACCAAGGACGCGCGCATAGCGACGCTGGAAAAGGAAGTGGGCCTCCTGGAACAGGAGCTGGACAGGATACGGCTGTACGCTGGGTCGCCGGCCCACGCGCTGGACAGGAGCGTATCGTTTGCTGCGGCGCCAGCGTTCAAGCACCAAGTGAGTTGTAGCTCCCTGCGCCGCACTTGCGATCGCCTGCTCTTGACCCCCGCTTGTGTTCTCGCCACGTTCATAAATCATAATAATTATGACGATTTGATACGGTTGACGATTTCTTCTGTTTTATGCACTCGAAATAATAACATGTATGTCTTCTAACATTAATATTGTGTCTTCTTGGTTCATCTATGTACGGAGTGTTAAAAATAAAACAGATACTTACCGTAAAAGTAGGTGCAAAAAATCAAGTGGTTTTCCATGATATCATGTGCAGTGGTCGTAGACGATTTCAATTTGTGAGTTTTGTTTCAATACCAGCTCACTCTATAAAAACGTCACGTTACACGATTTAGGCAGTTTTCAAAACTTACAGGGCTCTTCGTTATTGTGATCGCTAGTTTAGGTGTATCAAGATGTAGAGATGTATTCATCGCTACTGGAATCGTAACATTAATGTCGAACCACTCAAAATGAAAACTAACGTGGTATCACTAAACTTTCTTCTTAGTTCTCGCTTATTGTAGTGATTAGATAAAATTTAAACGTTTTAAAAACCAACCCCAGAAAATATAACAGCTATCTTTTATCACTTCGTATACTCTGATACTTTAAAAGCGTCGTCGGTTACAGATTTTAATGGCCTTAAAAACCAGATATTGCGTAATGTGGTTTCAAGCAGATTTATTTTTATTTTTTACCACTCTTTAGCTACAACTCATATCTTATAAAATAAATGTATAAATATAAAGTTAAAAATTTATTATTTTTTTTTTGTCTATGTGGTCTCCGGTATCCTGTACTAACTCTTTGATCGTTCTCTACAGCACATATCATTGATTAAATCGTTTGTCTCTTGCACAGATCCAGGCAAAAACTCTCTCTGTCTCTCTCTTTCTCTCTCTCTCTACGCGCAGTCCATGATAATAATAGGCCTATGTGTCGAAAGAATATCTCTGGCCGAATATAGCGCTGATTTAAACTTATAAACCTAAATGGATTGTAAATTGTAATCACATGTTAACTTTATGACCACGTATACTTGAATAATTTACCTATATTATGTGTTTGTTTACCAAATTTTTCATACTTTTAAATTACTACTATAACATATATTACACTAAGTCCACTTCGTCTTAAACAGGTAAGAACATGTATCTATTTTTATTTTGAAATATTTGCTTGCATTAAATTTATTTTGTGGGTAGTTAC
>CM029357.1:36268629-36361687 GCA_017140985.1 Hormaphis cornu | reverse complement strand
GAGCGACTTTGAGAAGATAAATTCGGCCCGTCGGTAGACGATGTATAGTGTCGATAGCGCTGTTGTCGACCGTTATTCATGTGATATTCGTGTGTGTTCTGTCGTGTGTACACAGCTGGAGGAGTTCCGGTCGGAAATCCAAAGACGCGACCAGGAGATCGTGGCCATGAGCGCTAAGATGAAAACCCTAGAAGAACAGCACACCGACTACCAGCGGCACATCGGGGTGCTGAAAGAGTCGTTGAGCGCTAAGGAAGAACATTACACGATGTTACAGGCAGACGTAAGTTTCACAGCGCTGGCCGAGTTGACGCGGTGTTCGTACCAAAGATATGCAACCATTGATCTCGGTCGAGTTTGGCGTGGGCACCGTTCGGGGGGGGTGCCCTGGTTTTTGAGAAATTCCAAAAAACGCGGATAAACAAAAAAAAAAACATTTTTTGTAAAACATAAACAATATTATTTTCTAAACAATAATTGAACACTTTTAGGTTTTTTTTCGACATTACATTCGCCTAAAAATCTGTTATCCTTTTCAAGTGTCTTTCTGTGAAAACCCATCAAATACGTAATCCAGACAAACAATCTCATACTGGCCTGGTCCCAGGTGTTAACGTACTAAAGTAACGACCGTAAATCTCGTTGCTGAAAGAGTTACACCGATCTTACAGACGGATAAAAATCTTTTGCCAGATCAAATCTATAAATACTGTATAGAATCTAACGGTTCTGTGTCATTTTACCACGTTTCTGCTTCAGCAACATAATTCGATATCATTCACTACTCCTACAAATTTATTTTTACTCAAGTCTTTCATAGGTTAAGAATACAAAGTTTTAGGTCATATTAGTTTGAACTAACAAACAACCTCTTAACTTGTGTCTTACTTACTTGTGTCAACGTAATATTAATTTAATTTATAAAAAAAAAAAAAACAATACGTTATGTAATATACGTAGTGTCGAAAATATAGTGCACCCTCCAGGAATTATTCTAATCCTAAGAACGGCTTTGGGTTGCGATGGTGTCTAAAAAATGCATTTGAACCATAATAAACTACGGGTACCAGGTTTTTTTTTTTTAAGTGAAATTCAAACTTTCAGATAATAATTGGATCAACAGAAGATAATATTTGTGTAACAACTGTAATTGTATGTTTGCTATCTAAGTCGACTACATAAAAGCCAGCGAATTATGCCAACTTATGTTTAAGAAAAAATGTTCGCAGACCCGCACCCGTACAAATCTTTTCAATCTAGTTAATCAATGAAATACCAAAAAAACATACACGTTTAAGAATGTGTTTTTAAATTATTCTAAGTAGTAACAAAATTAATTCAAAGAATTTACGATTCTACAGGCAAAACTAAAAAAAAAAGTTGAAAATAAAAAATTTTTTTTCATTATAAATTAGGAAAATAAATAAAAATTATTGGTAAGAACACTGGAATAATATGCAATACATAATTATCATTTTGAGATAAATACAACTACGCTAAATTATTAAGATTCCAATGATTAGTATACCACGTATCAAAGCATTTGGCTAAGGTACTGATTGCAAACAAAACAAATTTAGAAAATGTATGGAATCATGAAAATCGAAAATTTCCCTTACAATCATGGTATTATTTAAATAAAAAAAAAAAGAGACAATCTTAACAAATAGAGGTAATTTTATAAAAGGAAAAAAAGGAAGGGAGTAAAAATAGTTGGTAAATTTAAGGTCGCGTTTGTATGCTGTGTGTGTGTGTGCTGTCACTGTTTCAAATCATTAAGTAAGAAGAAGTTGTACATTAAGTTTGTAAGCAATTAGATATTTCCCACAAAAAAACGATTCTGAGCGAAGCTTGGTTTACACTTTAAATGTATTTTGATCATTACAATTTCAAAAGTGTCTACGTGTTATACAGATACTATATAATAAATAATACGACTTAAGAAACATTTTAGTAATAGGTTTAAAATGAATTTCTCATGCTGTTTATTTCCTTTCCTTCCGTTTTTATAATATTTATAAAGAAAATATGTAATACATTATTTCGCTGACCTCTGCAGAAAAAGGTAATTTATTCTATTATTGGAATATGGTTTTTAGTATGAATGTTAAAATTTATTAGAAATACGACATTGTTTATAAGTTTTTTGTTTTCATGGAATGAAAGTATTATTTCAAACATATAACTAAAAATATTCTAAAAAATTTATCAAAATCCAACAGGACCTTGAATGTTCTATATTTAGAACACGGCTACTAAAAATCTTCGGAAAAATCCAAAATGTATTAACATATCAAGATAAACTGAATTTAAACTCCTCATCAAAATTTCAAGTCGATTGGACAATTATTTTAAAATTTATTACGATTTAAGTATTGACTGCCGTATTGTCAATACCTTTTTTGTAGGCTTTCGAAAACTATGACCAAAACTATATACTCGTATTTTAAATAAAAGAATAAAAATAGGGGGTTCTGATTTTTATGACTGATTTATGTTTAAAATCTCAAAATATTTTAAAATTGTTTAAGTTACAAATTTTTTCCTAAAAATAAATCACAGATTTGACCAATTTTCGCTGATTTTTCAACTTAAAAGAACTGAAAAAAATAATTCTGTCGTACAATTTTTGAAATGTTTTGATCACACATAAAACTATTTATCATTAAAAATTTTCAGAACTTTTCCATGAATATTAAAGTTTTTCACAAGCAAAAACAAGAATGGAAATTTTTGAAAATTTCAAAGAACTATACTTGATTTGTATAAATGATTGAAACCGTTTGACATAAGTACCAAATTTGTATTTTTCCAATATGAATATTTTGTTTAAATTTCTGGTCTTTTTGATCATTGTTTTGAAAGTTATATTCAAATCACTATATCAATTTTGTTAAAATCGTTGCTTTGCATTCTATCGTGTTTGCTGTGCATTCTATCAGATTTTTTGATTTTTTTTTTTTGGTATATTTTTTTCGGAATTGAAATTTTTAAAAATTAATTATAGGTAATATAATGTACTCGGGATATAAGTTGGACTATCAAAAAATGTTTCAACCATTAAGATCCAAGCAATTTCTTAGAAGCATTTCCAAGACACAGGAACAAAATAAATAAATAAGTTATACAATTTTGTAAAATCAAAAGCTTCCTTGCTCCGCTCATAATCTAATAAAATAATTATTCAAAATTATTAAATCACATACTTGCACACTGTGGATTAATTTGCGCGTTGGTGATTTTATTTATTTTTAATCTATAATGACAATTTTTCAATACTTATTTTTATCTATTTGTAATTTTTTTTTTTTTTTTTTGTATGCGCATGTTGATTTTCTCTATTTCTATTTACTTTTTCTTTATGAAGCACATTTATGCAAAATTATTTAATCAAAACTACAATACAATACAATGACACGACAAAAAAATACGAAGTCGTTTGAAAGTATCTATGTTTCTGAAATGATTAATTATTACGTTTTTGTAAATTGAAATGTTAGGGCAAAGGTTGAACTTTATATTTTAATGAAACAATACATTTAATGATCTATACGTTTTGATTTTATTCAAGTTTGATCTTTAATTTGTTCGATTACATTATACTATCTCAAACATATTTACAGGTTGAAGAACTGCGTTCCCGTTTAGAAGAAAAAAATCGAGTGATTGAAAAAAAAACTCAAACTGCTCTGCTAGCCACTCAAGAAAAAAATAGAGTGACCAATGAAATAAACGAACTCAAAGATCACGTGGACATTAAGGATCGAAAAATTAATGTTCTACAGAGAAAGGTATGTAAAACCTATAATAATTTAAATATTCACGTACATTGAATTCTTTTTTTACTTCGTAGTAATCGTAGTTGTGATAAATTGATTAATTTATGTAGAGTTATTTTATTATTTGGTATTTAGTAAAACGAAAATCGGTTTTCTGTACTTGATTCATTCGGGTCCGTTGACTATGAGTTTTGTTATTTATTTGTGTTTCTATCGTTTGATTTGTCGTATTTGTTTGCGAGTGTTAATATTATAATTTTATGTTTTATTAGTTTTATAATAAAAACGTGCTCTTACCCATGTATTTTGTTTGGCTTGAGTAGACCGTCGCAGTTTGTTTAGTGTAAGTAGATTATTATTGATGTATAGTGCGTCATCCTATAGAATTCAACTGATTTCATGACGTGACAATTTTTTCGACCATTACAGATCGAAAATCTAGAAGATCTGTTGAAGGAAAAAGACAACCAGGTCGAGATGGCTAGGACGCGATTGACGTCGCTGCAGGCGCACCAATGCTCGTCCGAGGGCGCCGTCACTAGTCTGGAAGAGGCGATCGGTGACAAAGAAAAACAGATGAACCAGCTGCGGGAACAACGGGACAGGGCCGAACAAGATCGACAAGAAGAACGGGATCTTCACGAGAGGGACATAGCCGACTTCAAGCTGAAGCTTCACTCGCTGGAGAGCGAGGTGGAGAAACTGCACACCCGTCTGAACCGTGCCAACGGCGAGAAAAACCGACTGGAAGAACGTCTAGAGCAGTCACAGAGCGATTTGGGCAAATCCAAGGCGGAGCTCGAGAAGGCGTCGAGTGAGGTGAACAGAAGTGGTGCCGACTGGGAGTACACCAGACAGAAGTTTGCCCGGCTAGAGCTGGAAAACGCGCAGCTTCGGCAGGACTTGGAGCTGTCGCAGACGACGTTTGGCCGAAGCACGCTGACCAAGTCGCAAGAGATGGACCGTGTGCAAGACCGGGCGGACAAGGCGTTGACGGACTTGCGGGCAGCGCAGGCTGACCTCCGCATAACCCGGGCCGACAACGACAAGCTGACAGCTGAACTCAAGGCGTTACAGGAGAAACACGAGATGTCCCAGGGAGAGATATACCGTTTGGTCACTAAGCTGGAAAAGTCCCAGGGCGAGATTAACAACGTGAAGGAAGAGTACGATCGAAACCAGTCCAGCGTGACCAGGATTCTGGCTGAGCGGGAGAAAGCGTTGGTCGAGCTGGAAAAGACAAAAGAGGATCTGGAACGGTCACAGAGCACGCTGGGCAAAGCACAGCTCCAACAAGAAAAACTGCAAATGGCGCTGGACGATGCCCAAAGGGAGACCGACCGCGTGCAAGACTCGCTGAACAAAGCTACGGTCGAACTCAGAAAGGTAGTGTATTGATAGATGGAGTTTGTTTTGAAAAATATTTATTACAATTTTTAAACTAATTGAATGAAATTAAAAGGTTAAGTATGATTTGAAAAATTACATGTTCAACGTGAACTAAACGTAAGCCGATCAAATGATTTCGTTTTCATTTTTAATGATTTAAAAACTTATGAAATACAACACGTGTTAATGGTGTAATGAAGATGGATTTGTAAATTAAATAATAAGCGTACTTTAAAACAAAAAAAAAAGAAATATTCACTAATAATGTCATTAAAGAGAATGAGATGAAACGGTTAGGACGTGTTTTAAGATAACAGAAAACGAAATTATTGTGAAATGAAACCTAAAAATAACGAGAAAGAGAAAGAATAAAAGAAAAAAACTACCGAGTGTTTTGAATGTAATTTCAATTTCAATTATTCCAAATTTGGAAAATATAAAATAATTAAGATGGACGTTAATTAAGATGAAAGATGAAAGTAGCCTGCAGTAGCGTAGGTATAGTAAAGATATAACAGAGTAGATTAGTAGGGATAATATATTTTTCATCAAAATAAGAGGTTTGTTTTCTGCTAGTTTTTGTCTACGATCAATAATAAAGGTTTCCGAAGTTTTCCAAGAATTCAATAGTACGTTCAAAAATGGTTCTGACTTTCAGACTACTCGAAAGTTTTATCATATTTGTAATATACTCATTTTATAATTGCAATAGTGTAACAATTTTAGCGATGAAGGTAGTGATTTTAATTCATATAATCTATGTTGTATTATAATTACTGTTAGAAAATATTGTTTTAAAATGGGTATGAAGTATTAAAGACAAACGAAAAATTAATAAATAAGGTAAAAAAAAATTACAAATTTTTATTTCATTTTCTACTATATAAATTTGAGTAAAATAATGATACAGGAAACATATTTTAAAGAATTTTTTCGTTTTAGTTCATAAAGAGTAACATTCCAAATGATTTTCTTTTAAATTTTTCATATTCAGTGATAGCATGTGATCTTTCACATTCTCACTAAACTTCTTAAAATATATCTAAAGCCTAAAAGTTATACCGATGCAATCGTAGAGACATTGAAACATATCAACATTTGTTACATATTATATTTTAAATCCCTTTGTTTTGAAAAAAATTAAACGTGCCTCTGGATTAGCCAACAGCTAATCCGTAATAGTTAGAAAAAGTAGAAAAACAATGAAATGTAAAAATTTAGTTTTTAAATTTAAAACATAAGATTAATATTCTTGTACAAGTCTAATATATACATATTTTTAAGTTTAAATACATTGGTTTTTTTAGTGGCACCTTGAAAAAGAACAAAATAATTACGAATTAAACAACATACAAACCCAGTTAGATAAAGCTCTGGGACAAGCGGCGCGTTTACAGAAAGACAAGGAAAACATTCAGATCGAATTTGAGAATTTGAAAGCCAAATACGAAATCAGCCAGGTACATTACTTAATTGTGTTTTATGATAAATACTATAACATACGTATTTGATTATTTGTCTTTACAGTCTATGGTGGCTAGATTACAAAAAGAAAAAAATCAACTGTTGGACGACAGTGAAAAAAATAAGAACGATGCAGATCTATTCCATTCGCAAATCATAAAGTACCAGAGAGAAAAAGAAAAACTTCAAGCTGAACTTGATATCACAGAAGAAAAATACGAAAAGGCGCAATCTATGTTTAAAAAAACGCAGGTTAGACTTAAAAAGAAATATTATACGTTATATAATTTAGGTATCTGTAAATTATTATTTTTATAATGCGATTTGAATTCTATTCAAATTTAACTATGTACAATATTTCTGTATAGTGTCAAACTTAAAAATATAAAATGACAATCATTTTAAAGTCTTTTTTAGTTAAAATACCTATGCTGTTATTCAATAACAAAATATAAATTTTTTTTTCATTTACAATGTACCTATCAGCTGGTTAATTTATATTTTGAGCGTCGAGATGAATTTATTGTTTTTACTATGATGATTTTTCTCCGTTCAACACATTTTCGAGTAGAAAAAATGCTCCTATGTTATAGTAAAAATGTCAGATTTCTAACTTGTTCGAGTAAAATTTTATGACTTAATTATGGTTAATTTACAAACAAAATATGATGTATTTTCGTTGATACTGACTCGCTAAATAAAAAATAATTATAATAATAAATAATTGTTTATTTTATAAAAATATATTTCAGCTTGAAAAAGAAGACGGTTTGAATGAAGTTGAAATGCACAAAGATAAATTAGAAAAGTGTCAAAAAGCATTATACGAAGCCATGCAAGACAAAAATAGTGCTAATGATGAGTTGGAAAGAATTATGGAAAAATATGAAAGGTACGATGTTTAATAAATAATTAATAAATATTGTAACTCAAACTACTAAATTTAATAAACCCGAAATCACAAAAATGATACACTTTTTATTGCGTATACGTATTTCAACAACTATGTTGTCATCTTCAGCGCGAATCAACGACTGTCGTTGATTCGCGCTGAAGATGACAACAACTTTAGTATTTTAACTCAAAATAATTTTTTTTCTCTACGTTTTAGATTACAAAATGAGCTATATCAAGTGAAAAAATCTTTAGAAATGGTTGAGAATGAAAGAGACGATATTAAATTAGAAATGGAAAAACTGCAACTACATGCAATGAAAGCTCGGGATGATCAAAGAAAGTCTAAAACTGAAATACAAGAATTACAGGAATCATACGATAGGCTTGTAACGCAATTAGAAAGAACAAAAGACGTAGAAGACAAGTATAAAGACGAAAAAGATCACCTAATGGATAACATGAACTTAATGAAAGAACGGTGTGAAAAATTACAAATGGATGTCAGAAGGTTGTCAGCAGAAAGAGATAAATTACAAAATGAAGCCATGAATAAAGCGTATGAAATGGAAAGAGCTCATTCCCAAGTCTCTAAAACTCAGGTTTTGCTTGAGGATCAACAGAAGGATGTTAATAAACTTTCAACTGAACTAGATAAAATGGCTGAAAAGTATAATAAACTAATGGTAGAGTATAAAAAATCGCAATCAGAAATTGAAACTTACAAATTACAAGCTTCAACTTATAAAGAAGACGCTGAAAGGTATTCAGTAAGACAACAAGAAAGAATAAAGGAAGAATTAGAAATATTTAGAAACAAGTATAATCAAGAGGTGGAAAAATCTGAGAAACTACATTCAACGTGTAAAAAATTAGAAGATAAAATTCGTGACATTACAATGGAACTGGAAAAGAGTAAATCAGAATACGCCAAGTTTAAAAAGGAAAACGATAAACTTATACTAGAACACGAAAAATTACAAATGAGGTGTGATAAACTTGTAACTGACAATGACAAATTAAGGACCGAAGTGGCTACTGTAGGTGAACAAAATAGTTTCGACTTAGAGAGAACAAAGGAACGATACGCTAAAACAAAACAGACACAGGAGAAAACAGAAATGGAACTTTATAGGACCCAAATGGATGTAGATAAATTGAAAAAAGAAAACGAGAAATTAAAAACCGATTTAGTCCGTGTAGAGGCTGAACTGTTACAATTTAAACCTGAAAGAGATTATGACAGATTTATGAGAGATAAACCTGTTTTAGGAAGATCACAAAGCACGTGCAAGGACTTCGGAGATTTTGATCGCACTATGTCTGAAGATCGATTAAAAGACCGTCTTGAACAAAGCCAAGCCAAATGTCTCAGGATTTCAGATGAGAAATTAAAATTAGAAACCGAACTCCATCAAATGAAACGAGCATTAGAACAACATCAAATGACCCAGTCAAATTCTGACTTACACGTAAAAGAAAATATTGTGAAAGTTCAGCAGGACCTAAATCAAGTGTTAAGGGAGAAAGAAATACTTGAAGAAAAACTTGAAGTAAAAGAAAGACAACTACAAGAATGGAAATCGCGACTAGATAGTTCGAGTATTATATTAACAGAAAAAGACGAGCTCTTTAGACAAAAGAAAATTTGCGAACGGCGTTTAGATGAATCTCAGAAACAAATGTCTAAGCTTGAAGCCGACGTAAAAAAAGTAACATCAGAACGTGATGAGTTGATAAACATGTTGAAAAAATCTCAGTCAGTGCTGTTACAATGTCAAGATAAGTTGCAAGCATCCGAAAGAAGTTTAGAACTAGAAAAGAATGAAGTTAAAAGGTTGAAAGCTGAACTGAAGAATCAAGACATGAATGCTAAACAGAATGTTGAGCAAGACGCTGCTCGTTTAAAAGACTTAATTAGGACAAAAGATAAAGAGTTGGATACTTGCAGACAAAACTTAGCAATCAAAGAACAAGAAACAAAAACACTTCAGCAAGCAATACAACAGATGCAATCAGCATTGAGAGAAAGGGACCAAGGCGTTGACAGTGAAAGAAGTAATTTACAGAAATCAATGGATGCGCAACGTATAATGACTGAAGAGCTTCAAAAGAAACTGCAAGCGGCACAACAACAGATCAACAGCAAGGAAGCCGCGATGGCTGAGCTTAAAAAGCAATTGCAGTTTGAGCACAAACGCAAGACGGACGAACTAGTGTCCAAAGTCTCCACGTTGGAAAAACAACTGCAAGTATCGGCTACATCAAACGATAATGCTTTGAAAGAAGACGTGAGGAAACTTTTGGATGAACTTGATCATACTCAGAATGAACTCAAAAACATAGCATTGGAAAAGGACAAAATATCAAACCAAAACCAACAAATTCGAAATGAACTAGAAAAGAAGCAGGTTGGCCCTCTCATAATTTTAAATCTTAGAGTGAACTTTTTACGTTTTTTCTATCATTTCTTGACAAAATGTGATTATTATGTATAATAAAAATATTATTTTACAAATATTTTTTGTTTTTAATATAAGTGGTATTTTTTTCATTCCTTATTTATGTTTTGTATTTTGCTTTATTTTTTTTTTATACACTGTAAAAATAATTGTTGGTTTTTGTTTTATTGATGAATTTAAAATTGCCTATTTACATTTTTAATTACTTTTATTGAATAGCTCGAGCTACAAGAATCACAGAAAAAAGCACAACTAACTGCATCAAAGTTAAATGAAGAAACGAGCTCATTAAAAGCACAACTAGAGGAACAAAAAAAACAATTGGAAGCACAACGACGGCAACTTGAAGAGCTGAGAAAAAGCGTTGATGGCCGGTCCAGGCAGTTAGAAGAAAAAGAAAAACACGTAGCGGAATTGGACGCAAAGTTGAAGAAACGAAAAGAGAATTTAGATCTACTGGAATCCCAAATAAATAAAGTAGGACAGTTGACGCGAATAACGTGAAGTCTTCGCTAACGAAACGTGTTATTTTTTAGGGCAAGTCACAAGCCGGTGACAGTGAAATGACCAAACGACTACAAAGTCAAATCGAAACTTTACAGAAAGAACTAGAGAAGTCGAAGGAAGAAGCGAGTAGATCACAAACGGACATGGAAAGACTATTACAAGTTGTGCAAATGGGTCAGGAAGAGCAAAATGCAAAAGAAAAACAGATTAGAGAATTGCAAGAGTAAGAGTTCATATTTGTTTTAATTTTTTAGATTAATTATTGATTTTGACTTTGACTTCTATACCAAAATCTAATCGTTCGCGTTTTTAGGGCGTTAAAAAATGCACAAGCCAAGTTGAGAGGGCCACACTTAGCTTCTCAACAGCAACAACAACAGCATCCATCAAGACAACCCAAAAAAGATGATGAGGTAAACGCCAAAAATTTATTTTTTATTTTTTTTGAAAAAGACGCCATAAACATGACGGTTTAGGATGCTCTTAATGAAGATTACACCAATACAATTTTAAGTTTTTAAAAAAATTAATACCTCGGTAGTAACGTACAACTATCATAATATATTATACAAAATACTAAATTTATTTATCTCTTTATTATTTTTTTCTTAGATAGATATTCCATAATCATAATACTTGTGAATGATCAACCATCATTGTTATGGTTTCATTGTTTCTTTTAAGATATTTTAATTGCTCCAAACTTTTATGTAGAACATTATTCTAAAGGTGAAATATTCTGGTGTAGACAATATGAACAGTTTTTACTCTGAGTAATGTACACTGTTGAATTAAATTCTAAAATAAATCTATTTTTTTAAGTAATTTTAAATAAAAACTTAAAAATGCTATAAGCTAAAAACATAATTACAAATTTGTAAAGTTGGTTGAAGATATCAATTACTTTTTGTTCATACAATTGTTGTTGTTGTTGTTTTTGTGTTATATCATATTGAGGTATACTTAATGAGTAGTATAACAGCAAAAATAATTAATTTGCAATCAAAAACAAATTGATTGAATTAATTCTCACAAACAGATCATATTGAATAATTGTTTTTCCAAATGTATTTAACTGTCACATATCAATTTAAATATAAAATTCAATATTGTAGAAGTGCACGAAATGACTGTTCATTACGTAAAGTTTTCCATTTAATCAAATGAAAATTTCGATTTATGTTTCGTACAAGGTTATATTTTTTATTTTTATGTGTGAATGTAGTGGCGTCCTTTTTGTCAACCGTCTAGTTTATTCGCTGCCACAATCTACTATCATAAAATCATACTAATATAAAATTATTTTAAAAATTTTTCCTCAATCCTTCCTACTGTTTTATTTCGTTTATTTTTATTTCTTATTTTGCATTTTAATTTTATAATTTATTTATTTTTTACACAGCCTGGCCCCGCAACCTTTTTAAAAGGATTATTCCAATAACACAAATAATTGTTATATTTTTTATTTATTTTCGTTTTTTACTAAAATCATATCTCTTTATAAGACTTATTTCAATGATAATAATTATTATTACAAACGGAAAAAATTCGTTTGTGTTGACACAATTATTTAGTTAAGTTTAAAACACTCGTTTGTTATTGTTTACTAATAAGTCTAATGTAACAATACGATCATCGGTCGGTATTCAATTCGATTTATTCATCTTTTGTTTTGTTTTTAAATTACAAATGTACAATATTGTACATAAATAAAAAAAATATTACCTCGTTGAATAATTCACCACTGCGATTGTATTAAGCTAATTTCGTAAATAATTATTATTAAAATATTGTAAATATTTATAAAATGTTATGGAAAAGGAAGAGTTATATACCTAATCTAAAAGTTGGTTTTTATAGACGAAAGGATATTGTTTAAACTTTTATTTTTTTAGTAACCATTATTTATTTTTAGTTTATTTTTTCTATATTTGTTTATGTTTTGTTATTATCTCTCCGATTGCCCTTCTCCCTTTCATACCATCCACTGTCGTAGTATGTAGACCACCGATCCCAGGACACCGGATTGCTGCACTGCACGTCTGAAGTCCCAAACACTGATTTAGAAGGACAATTTGCCAAAGATCTGGAAGAACTATTGGATGTGATACAGATGAAGAACGATCACATTGAAGAGTTGCAAGAGGCGCTCAAAGAGAGCGTGACGATCATATCGGAGCGCGAAGACGATCTATTTCAGGAGCAGATCAAGCGGAAAGACATCCAAGACTTGGTACCGTTGCTATAGCTTTTTTTTTACCTGTAGTTTTGTCTTAAAAAACTGAAAATGTAATCATTTTCCAAACACTTTTTGATGATGTAACCAACTACCGGGTAGATCGTAAACAATCAATTTTAAATTTTGGTGTTTTAAAAATAAGTGTGTATATTTTATTGTTTTTCTAGAACTTTGTTTCCCACACCCAAAAAAATTATAGTTCTCAATTCATTGGAATAAAAAACGACTCTATAATTCTAGTTTTATTTTACTCAAGTTACATTTATTATTATTATATGATACACATAATGTACTCATGTATGTTTAGTTGCATACAATGAAGGAGTCCAATAATGTATCACAAAATTATATACTCTTACGTGCAACTATTATTATTATAAAAAAGAAAATCATTAATACTATTATTGTTTTTATATGGTAAACGTAATTTTACTTGTACTTTATAAGTACTTATTTCATATAAATATCGTGTGTTACCTTTTTCGTACAGTAATTTAAATCCAAAATTTACTTTTAAGAATACAATAATGTATACTAAAGGTGTACCTATTTAGTTTTGTGTAAGCAAATTCGAAAACTTCAAATAAGATGCCACAGGGAATCTATTCAGGATTATGAAGATCAAAATATTATAAAACACTGTATAACATTTTTTTCAATACAATACCATAGTTAGTTTTGTGCAAACAAAAAGTGTTTTGCAGAATTTCGTGCAAAACTCACAAAACTGTCTTTCAAAGTAAAAGTATTTAAAAATTAAAGTTTAACTTGATTTCAATACAAAAACAAAAACTAAATTTTTATTATAACCTTTATAAATTTTTATAATTGTTTTTTTTTTTTTTAATCAAACTTAAGAGTATTTACAAAATTTATCTTCAACAGAAGATTATATTATATCTGTTGTGATTAATTTGTATTGTCATATTATTTTTGTTTTTTTTTTGGTCCTAAAGGCTATCTTAAAAAAAATTGCAGTTACCTAATCACACTCTAAGCTGTATTTCAATAACTCTTCTTCTATGTCACTTTAAATATTTTTCCCCAAACAACACTTACAGTTAGTTTGTGTTATAACAAAAACATGTCTACGTAAATAAGTTTTTTATTTTTAAATCCGAAATTCAATTGAAATTAATTTACAATGTAAAAACAATTTTAGTATTCATATTATTTCTTTGTTATCTAGTCAATCGATTTAAATCGATGCACCAACATTCAAGCCAACAATTTTTTATACGGCCTATTTTTTTGTCTTACAAAAATCAACAAACCAAAATTTTTCCAAACATTTGTTTTAAAATTAGGTTTGTCTAAAAAAGAAGCAATAAGAATTTGTACAGGTTTTTAGAATTCTTTTCGTGTTATAAGATCAACTGGTTGGTGCATTTGGCAAGCAAGTTACGTCTAAATTCCTATGATTTGTGTGTTTATCACCCAGAGAAAAAAATCGAGAGTCTCCAATCGACTTAATCAAAATTATCATCTGTTTTGGTTTATTTATCATATTCTAAAATGATTCTAATGTACTTTGAACCACAGGTCTGCCAACTAGAAGAACGGTTGTCTTTATCTGAAAACCAATGCAAAAACTGCTGTGAACTGTACACAAAACTAGAAGCTTCAGAAGAACAGCTGTTTAGTCTCCAGACTGAACGTCGCGAAAAACTCGAAGATCTCTTTCGCTTGAGGTAATAACTTGAAAAAAGTCCGTACAAAACAATAGGTACCACGTTTGCAGTTTACACTAATTGCTCTTACCCATGTAACAAAAAAATGACAAAATTTACAGTTGTTGTCATGAATTTTTTTTTAGTTTTTTTGGTTACAACTCGAAAACTAAAGAAAATATCAATCATCATTCATCAATTACAAAGTAGTTTTACGGTATAAAGTACTATCTAGACTAAATTACTCATATTTTGATAAAAATATTTTTTTTTAATATTAGTACTTTTACAACCGCTACTGTCTACCACCAAAAAAAAGGTCAAAAAATTATCACATTCGTCTCTAAGTAGTATGCTAAACTATTTCAAAATCTCGCCGTAAAAAAATTTCTATCTATTTTTGTTAAAAAATTATTATTTGGAAGGAATAGTACGGTGTTCCAAAAAGTATTTTTTAAATATATGTTGATATGCAGCATAAAATTAATGTGGTTGTTGTTCACCGATTTGAACAGATTGTTACTTTTTAATATGTAAGTATATAAATCTATGTATAAATATAAATTATTGTATGTATAAATGCGAAGATTGAAATCTTTGCCTGAGGTTGACTTCAAAATTAGTTATCCAAATTTTTATGCGGTTTTTTTAAGAGAATCTCGCGGAGTGGGTTTTGGGAGTTCGTTTTTTTCTAAATTCCACCCTAATAAAAGTGACCTCAAACCGCACAATTTTCGTTGAAAACTCAATAATTTCATGTTTTTTCTTGGTTGCTATGGGCCGTTACATGAAGTCAGTTTTCATTTGTTCATCTGGCTAATATTTCAAAATATAAAAGAAAAAGCTTACAAACAAATAATGAAGAAATCATTTGTGTTTATGAGTTGTGATTGGTACCACCGCGTAGAAGAAATTTCTTAGTGATTTATTGTGTGTTTAAAAACAGTGAATTATACTGTACTTAGGTATATTTTAAGGTAGGAACAGTTAGTACAAGTTATTGTTTGTTACGGCGTAGTACGCTATTTTTTATTATATTTATTGACGGTTTATAGTTTGTTTTTTGTTGTTAAAATTCCACTCTAAAGAACGATCTCAACCACAAATTTTTTCGAAGATTTGACGGGACGGAACTAGCTAGTGTATATAGGTATTTCAATATAGTGAATACATAAAGGTTGTTTGTGTGTGTATGAAAATTGTGTCTGTGTGTGTGTGTTTTACGTAAATTTTTTTTTTTTTTAACTCTTTCACGTTAAATTAATAACTGTACGCCACTGAACACGTCGTTTGAAATTTACCCACGGTATAAGGCACGATGCACTTCACCAAAACGTAATACAATACGGCGATATTCGATGAAATTTAATACATGTGATAACTGATAGTACCCTGATGGATACGCGAATACAGTGTTGTCCCGCCGCAGAGAACAGTAGGAATTCCAACCCAACCGAAAAGGCCCGCATCCTGAATTAAAACAATCGAGTGTGATGACAGTCGTCAAATCTGTTGTACGTATACCGTGTGTACCGAAATCGTGGTTCCAGTGGCGTCACTTCGGTATTTTCTAGCCTGGGTTAAATTTACAAATTTGCCGACGGTTAAAAAGTAAAATCTTGTAATCAAAAAATAGCCGACTCTCAATAAGTCTGAGTGCTAGACTGGAGCAAATGTACGAGTTGCTCCTCCCCCCTAACGACACCACTGGCTATACTAGCTTTTATAGTTCGATACCTTATTAGATTATCTAAATTCTCTTCAGAATATAGACATTGTGGAGATGCGAACGCTCAGATGGACGAATGAAGTGAAAATAGAGCAATTAGAACGGGTATGTGAGAAGTGCGTTGGCGTGAATGATGGACTAAATGCGGTGGAGAAAGGCTGAAATGGTTCGACCATATTATTATTATGGTGAGCAGAGAGGAGACAGAACCAATAAGAAAATTTACGAGATTGAACTTGAATGAAAAGTAAAAATACTTAAAAAGAGCCGGTCGGATACGATTTAAAACGACGTGAGGTCTATCTACATGTGCGTAGGGGATAGGGAAGATTGTGATTAGTGCAGGTGGTCTAGGACAAGAGTGGCTGAACCCGAAAAGTTGGGATTACGGTGAAAGAGAAAACTTTTGATCCAATGACACATCACGATCATGACAACCTGATTTAAAGTGACTCCTATGGTATAAATTTTATGAAAACGACGTAAAAGTACTTACGAAACAGTTTGATGACAATTATGGTTAGCAGCTTTCTAAGTGACTAGTCACGATTGGTACTGACTTAAGACGGACCAATAAACTTATTGAAACAACGAAATCTATAAATTTATGGTTGCGTGTATTACACTTTTATACAAAAACTGACGAATAATGTCCATAATTTTCTAATTTATTTTTCTTTATATAACTTATCCAGTACTTACTCAAAAATTAGGCACCTTTATCTAAGTAAAATTAATGCTATAGCTAAAAACGTCTCTAGATATGTTCGGCATAACTACTCGTTGCACAAATACTACTTGATAACGAGTTTTTAATATACCTACGTGATCGATCTTTCAATATTTTGGCGATTTATTACGTTGTATGGTCAGAAGAAGACTTAGAATAATTATATAGTAAAATTTTGATTTCGTGTGTATAGATACAAATCATACAATAATTTTTAATCTACAGGATTTAATTATCAATATCTGAGACAAACATAATTACTTTACCATATGATATACGATACCTGTATAAAATGTTAAAGTGGTCTGTACAATATATCTACCCAAGTTATTTAATTTTTTTTCTACGTTCACTACTGTCACTAAGTTTGAAAAAAATCCAGTTTATACAAATTCAAAAATGCAACGAACAAAAAAAATGCAAAAACCAGTAGGTCACGTATGTGCTGACTAAAAATTTTGTTTTATTTTACCGAGCTGAAGGTTTCAATCTCGAGTCGTAAACTATCAAGCCTCAAACGCGATTGGTTTTGTATTTGTGTACTTGTTCGCAGACTCAAAGAACCTTATAGGCAGCCTTATCGCTCATCGGCTAATCACGTAAAATATATAGAAAACAATAATCTCGCTCTAGGATGACGGAGCATGCCGCCATGACCCTGTACCATTGTTCAGCGTCCACGTATCGACAACAATCTCGGTTAGATACCTAATTCATCTGATTGTTATTACAGTATAAGTTGTCACCTCGGTTTGTCGATGCTCTGCCGTATCAAAAATAATCCGTCGCAGCCAACCGCGGGTAGACCAGACCTTGGAGCTTTATTTAGCAACAAATAACGATATTATCTAGAATAAGTATTTAATAAGCTTTTCGTTTTCGTGTATAATACAATATTATTCCAACGAATTCATGTCGGTTCACTTTCATTTCCAAAAAAAAAAAAAAATGCATTTGAATTAAACGTCGAAACAGAAGTGTAAACAGTTTGGCATATGTACCTTACTGTAACTTACTTGCTGTACCTTGCAACGTGGGTTTTTATCCAATAAAATAACAATCCTCAATTTATATCAGTATATAAGTGCATAAGAAAATAAATCGTTTAACATTTATATTTATAATTTAATCGAAAATTCGATGAAACGATAAAAACTTGCTCATCCGTAATAAATATAAACTAAAATTTAATTACAAATTTCGTTGCTAGATTCTAATTTCCACCAACTTAGTTTTAAATATATAATAGCATATTAAAAAGGAATAATAACGAGTCATGATTGAGTGGTAAATGGCGAATCGAGTATAACGAACACGACTTTGGTGAAGGTCACCGTTTTGGGTTGGGCACTGGTTTGGAAACTATAGTTTGACGTTTATTGTATTGATAACAATGAAAAATCATTGCTTACGAAAATAACGATTTTGAGTGAGCCCAGTTCTTTGAAAATTGCGTAATAATAGAAATGATTTTGTTTGAATATAGAAAAACCGATATTTTGGAATATAGGCACTAAGCGTAGGATAAAAAAAAAGAAAGGGAGTAAATTCTTAAGAAAGGAATGAAATATAGATAATAAAAGAATAATGTCGTACAATTACCAGTATATTTAAAGAGTTATTATACAACATTTGTACGATAGTATATTCCATCGTTATTCGTTTTTAAAAAGTAAACTTTTGACTGTAACTTTAGAAATTTTGAAGTTTTGGAAACGAACTTTTTGAGTACGGTCCTATCAACAATAACTACCCAAAAATGGTTATAAAATAATTAAAATCAGAGCACTTTTTGAAAACTGTCGTGGTTACATAGGGCTAGAAAAACATGCACATTATTTTAAAACCAATATGCTGTAATCACCATTACAGCAAACATGTTCTAAGTTTATTAAACACTAATGTGTGTAGGAACAGCAATACGTTTTGAATGTTTTAAGAAAGTAATAGTGAATAGGAAGAACAGACATAAATAGCTTGTCAGATTTCCAGTTTCACGTTTATCGGCAAAATATTTGGCCCGTTAAATTTTACAGAAACGTTCATACCAAATAATGACTGCTTTATATTGTATACACCTTGTATTACCATTAACTATTCCTAATAGTTTTAAATAACACCTATTTCATTGAATCAGCTATTGAAAATTTTACTTTGACATGGTCAGCAGTAAAGTTATTTGTAAAATTTTGACAGTTTTTTGGTACTATCAGCTATTACGGAATGCGCACTTCTTAGCCTATATATTTGCAAACACAATATTTTCTATCCCATTTAAAAAATTATCGTGTGAAATCTATACCCAAATCGTGTATGACATCTCGTCCTTTTCTGGATGTACCCAACTCGTTATGCTGTATTTATTTTGAAACTGCAATGTCTAATGTATCATATTTATGATTTTCAGACACGAAGCCTTGGAATCTGCCATCAGCGAAAAAGATGCACATTTAGCTCTGTTGGAATTCAACGGCAGACAATCGAGGAAACAGACGGATGTGATCGAAAAATTAAAAGCCGATAAGGCTCGACTGATAGGACGTCTACACGAGGAAGTGAGTCATTATACTGTGTAACGATAATTTCGAACTTATAAACGTATGTACCATACGATCAGTCGTATGGAATTTGAACGGATCAAACAATTGAACAACAATTTGAAGTTTTAATCTCATTCAAATATACACCTCGATGCTGGTCAAATATTCTACACTAATAATTGCTAACTTATGTTGGCAACTGTTGATCGTTAAATTTGTTTTCGATCAAAAATCATAAAACGATCAGACTCCGAAATAAATAATAAAATATTTTCAAACTTTAAAGCGAACTCCGAGGATTGGTTTATAATAAAAAATAAAAAATATTTTGTTCGCATTGTGATTTTACAGAGGATTCCAAATTAGTTTGAAGAACGCTATTGAAAACTCAAGTCAAAGTTAAAAAATACTTTCAATAGATTCGGATGACAAGAAACGTTTTCGTAATCATAGGACTCTTAAATAACATATAGACTCGTGTTAATATACTATAAATAGTATCATGTTCTCTAAAATTAAATACTATAAAATGAATTTTTACCCTGATACTTATGGTTACTATTCAAATTTAAAAAAAATTTCGATCGCAATATAATATTTCACGTCCAACCTTTTTTTTTTATACCTGCATAACTAACACTTTTGCTTTAATAAATTGTTTCAGACTAGAGGGGCTATTGAACTTTTACAAGAATCAGTAAATGCAAAAAACAACTACTATTAAATCACAAGCAATCTCGTTATTGTTATTAGGCTATTTTTGTATTATAGTTTTACATTCATCAACCAAACCTTATGTGTAGGTTAGATTAGGTACCATATTATGCCATATTATATTATAATAATGATATTGTTAATTTTACCACCATAATTTTATCTGATTTACACTCGGGCCAATCCATCTTGCCTCATATTAGTTCCTACTTTTAAATATTTAACAAAATGATGTGAATGAAGACAATTGTTAAGAGTCTACTTAATACAAGACTTAATGACTTTGTTTAACACATCACTAGTATAATAATATTATTAAAATATACAATTTTTTTTTTTTTTTTATAAAAATGTATATTTTTTTTCTATTTTCCACTACGCATTATTTTTAACAACGTCTATGTATTAATATAACTTATTGCATTAATAATGTTTAGAAACGCGTTACGTTAATACGATATTTTAAAACAATATTGTACTGCCGAATATCAATTAATTTTTTGTGTACTCTTATGTGATGATTAAGTCGTGTAAAAAACTAATATCAAACTATCGATTTATGTAAAATGTATTCTACCTCCACGCGATTGAAGAGAACAAACGTCTTTATAATATTATGTCGTTTTCAGTGCATAAAACCAACACATATTTGTATTTTTTTCACTAACAAAAATTAAAATATTGTTAAAACGATTATATCATTACCGTTTAGAGTTTGCGACGCACTAAAGAAACAATAGATGAAGTTATTTATTTTTTAAAATTCTATAGTCATTATTTACACTCATAGATCAACGTCCAACGTTTTTACTTAATGACCCATACATTTTTTATGTACATATTATTAATTACGTATCAAACATGTATTAAATTGAAGTTTAAATAATATGAGTACCCACCAGTTGTTACTGTTTTTTGTTACATAAGAAATCGAGAAAAAATCATGCACATAATCATGTAGGTATTATCAATCTTCCATGAGTCAAGAAAAATAATTTTTATTAATTAATATAGTTATTGGAACAATTTCTAGTAGATAGTACATTTAGTTTACTACTGTTAGTTGATTACCAAATTGAATTATACATTTGATACTGTTGTCTATTAAGTGCCATTCAAGCCATGATACAATACGTATTGTCAGTCTTGTTGAGAATGCTTCTCAAACATGTTCGAACTACAATAATAATTATATATTGTACTTGAAAAAAGACGGTTTATTGCATAAGATCACTCTTCCAACTATAGCGTTATAAAACAATTATATTTCTCTGATAATATGCATATTATTCATTCCATTGCTTGGCATTTTTTTCTATACTCGTTTGATATAATAAAATTAGGCTTTTTTTTAAAAAAAAAAGTAAATTTTATATGCCTTTCTGGTTTTTTTTTTTTTTTATATCTTCTGCCGATCTGTAAAATAATACAACTTATCTATAGATATAACAACGTTTTAGTCTCCCTTTTTCATCTACTTACAGGAACGCAGACATAAATTATTATAAATTACGAGTATTTATAGAGTTTGTTACAGCTTTTTTTTTTCGTAAGTTACGATCAAATCACGGCGTTAACGTAGATCAAAATACACATAGGTATCAACACAAATCGTTCACTTAAATTCCCACGCAAACACGCGCGCAATGTTACGGCTGCAAGCTTACTAGCAGATATTACGATGGCAATTTAATCCGAGATCTCGTCATAGCTTTTTATCGTCACTTGAAATAATAATTTGCAAAAAAAAAAAAAAAAAATAGTGGAAATAAAAATTCCATCTAGTATTTATACTGGGCGTACAATTGTTGATAGTTGGTGACGACGGTTAACAATATTAATAACATAACAAAAGAAATCGCGGTGCGCAACAATTTAAAATAATTTATTTTTTCACTTTCGAATGCTACGACTCATTTGTAAGTGATACATATACTGTTTAAAATAAATTGAATTCTAAGCACACGGGTTTGTTTATTTTTCATCAGTTATATGTATTTTTAATTTAGTAATTGCATTATGAACGGCCGTAAGTGCTTATTAAAATATTAGTATTATGATGTGTTAAAATAACAATTACTTAAATTCTTTATCGAATGGACTGTTAATTTACAGTCATATCAAGATTGTAGTATTTTTTCGTAGCAGATGAAATTTTCAATTAAATTTGTTCTTTTTAGTATTTCTGAAGACGATTATTTAAAAACACTTCTTAACAGTTAATTAATAGTTTTTTTTTTTTAATGTTTTAATACCATCGTTAATTTAATGTACCGACCAATACGTTCTACCGATCGTCACCCAATATCAATTGTTGTTGAAACAAATGTACACACTATAATATGGATTGTGCCGCACCAACTGGGCAGTTGTGACAGGGGAAAAAAAACCAAACAGAAACTATTTTATTGAATACATATACGATTTAACTAACTATTTTACACCCATATAAACCCATATAATATTAGTATATATAGTAAGAAGACTAAAAAATTGTGCGATTGTGTTAAAAATATATTGTTATGGTTAAATTTTATGAATAATTGTTATAATATAAATATATATGAAAAAAAAAAAAAAAAAAGTATGAAATTGTGTTCACAATATATTATATTATATTATAATATAATATACGAATAAAGTTGAAAATTGAATAATTTTTTTTTTTTCTTTTTTTCGTTTCTTTCTTTCTTCGTTCTTTTTTTTCACCACTCTGCAATACGTTTTCCCACGATATTGCGACCCGGTCTTCATACATTGTTCCATTATATCATTGTGTTACAACTATTGTTAGGTATCCTCCGGGTTCTCTTTTCTCCAATGCAATCCATAATGGACCCGACGGTACGTTTTTCGCGAGAAAATCACACAAAAAGAATCGACAGAGCTGTCTTCTGTGTAATATATTACATTATACATTATTATCGTTGTCGTTATAAATATTATTATATTATTATACTGCGGCACAACGGTGACATTCACCCACATGTTTCTATACGAATATATACATATATATGTATATATATTATGTATGTATGACGATACAAATGAAATCCTGCAGTGTAACAGGTACATATTATACTGTTAAATTCGCTGCATGCACGTAAAAATGTTAAATGATTCGCGCAGTTGTACCTATATGGCCAGGGGTATTGTACAAAGCACAGGAAGTGTGGCGTAAGGGTCGAAGACATCGTATAGGTATAGAGGTATCGTATAGAGGTATTATATTATACGAATGCCCGAGACAAGGTGGTTCGTTTGAAATGCATTGCACTTTCAAGCGCTGAGACTGCAGTAAAGTACTATAATATTGTATTAAAAATATACAATATTATGTGGCTTATAATATGCAAACAGTAAGATTGGTCTTACTGTTCCTAGTTGGTGTTCAGTTCATACAGACGGACGACGTGTTGGGTAGGTTCGAAAAATATACAATATATATTAACATTTTTTTTAGCAAACTCGAGAGTTGTATTTTAACAGTTCATAACATTGAAACCATACGTAGAATGAACAATGGTTCCAACGGGAATTTTCGTTGAGGGGATGGCGATTTTAAGTTAAAAGTAGAGTTTCGTCTTCTCGTATAAGTTGGGAATCATCGGAAACGGAATACAGAATGTTCTGTATTATTTGACACTGAATACGGTCTTTTTTGGTTTAAATTATACAGGTAATATAATCAACTGCGTCAATACTAAAAACTGACATTGAGAATGAAAATAATTCATACGCGTGTAGAGAACCGTTTCATTGAACTTCGTTTACGACCTTTTAATTTTGAGATTTTCATTTTAGAACGGATAGGTTGTAACCAATAATTCTATATTTCCTATTGCATTTTGCAAGGAACATATTCACGCGCGTTCTTAATTCAGTAAATAATAGACGGATCGAAACGATTCCGAGTTCAAAAGATGAAGAACAACTGAAAAACAAATTCTACGTAAAACAAAAAAAAAAATGAATTTACAAAAAAAATCGAGATAAAACCTTTTGGGTGTCGACTAAACGAATTCAGCTAATGATGACTGGTGGTTATTGAATTAACTTTTCCGCGCGTCACAACTGAAAATAAATGATTTTACCGAAAAAACTGTATGGTTCATAACGCCATGACTTCAAACTAAGAGGAACTACAAAATTTGATCGCCCATTAAATAAAGATTGTGATCAACGGTTGTGTTAGATACCTGCGCAATAAACCGATAAAACAATTAATTCACTTTACGTATTTTTATTCTATAATATTGTATGTTTTCTATTTGTGTAGTCGAGTTTTTAAATTTATACTGTAGGTAACCGGTATGGCGTACTACGCGTTTAAAAATCGACAAAAATAAATAAATAACAACAATACAAATATTTGATTAAATTTTTTCAAAGAGTTTAGTTTATAGGGACGTAAAAATTTTAATTTTTTCAATTTTAACATCGCAAACCGTTCCCGTTCACTACCGAATCGGCATACATATTACGTTCTCCGCACACGTGGACATCGATCCCCGCGGGAAACCACCCCTTTCGGAGTTATTTTGGGGTGGTTGTTGTGTCGCAGGGGTGGGCAGACAATTGTACATGCACGCGGGAAACGTTGTGTGGAGGGCGAAGACCTCTGAGTCGCGGGAAAACGGCCCGGCACTCCCATGACAATATTCGGGAAACCCGACGATAGGATGTGGCGGAGGCGTTCTTGACGGGCTATTCGGAGGCTGAAAAAAATCATGCGTGTAAACGTTCGTGTGGACGTTGAAGTATATAAAAGTATAACGATATTCTATTGGCAAACAAACGTCGGTGGGATGGAAAAAAAATTATATAATAATTTTTGTACGATGGTCTACGGTTAAAATTAATTTACAACGAAACACTAGATATAGTTTTATTTAAATAAATTTAATGCAGTTTCGTAATAGCGACCGCGTCGACAGGGCCTACAAGTGAAGGTGCCGTTTCTCGCCACACACAACGAACATTTTTAACTTAATCATATAGGAAAATACTATAAACGTTTAAAAATACGAGTAAACAGTGCATGATTTCAAATATTGTAGCTTTATTTAAAAACAGACGTCAAATCGGTTCGACCAATGTTGAATATCCACCGCCGTCTCCACACAATATAGTAATCGGCGATGACGTAAAATTGTGTTTTCTCAAACAATACTCCGTCGATTTGGAAAAAACTAAACGGTATAAAAATCCGAATAAACAGATTTATTTTTCAGAAGACAAAAATCTCGAATCGGTTTACACCGTTTTCGCTCCGTCGAATCAACAAAGTTATCGGCACCTATACACCACCAAACAATTCCGATTGGTGACGAATTTAAACTTTATTTTCTCAAAAACTACGTACTTGACCGATTTTCATGAAAATTGTACGACGCACAACTTCAGACGCGTAGCTTTATTTTGCCAAATAACTGAAATTAAACCGGTTCACCCGTCAATAAAAACGTATAAAAAACTACGAGAATTAAAATATTCCTATTGGCATTCGTTTGAGAACCTCTGGTACCGTGTACAATGCTTATCGTCGTATTCCTCAGTATAGATTTTGTACGAATGCTATGGACGACCAGCGTCGTATACGAACCGTGTACGAATTCAATTTACAGCTCCACGGAAAATGAGTACAATACAACGTAACATTGACACCGCCGCACCTTTTCAAACAAAACCGATATTCATACGCAATGTTGGACTATACCGAACGTATTTTTTCACTGAACGTAACAATAGTAACCTTTAATTACAAATTGTTTTTGAAATTCGAAGGGAATCGAAGAATGTATCAGTTTTACACGATGATGTTTGTTATCTTTTTTTCCTGTAATCACTTTTTCGGATAGCGAAATCGCTTTGTACATGATAAAATTTCTCCAAAAAAAGTTACGATTTGAACTCGAGGCGGTACGTAAATCGAAGCAGTTTTTGAAACATTGCTCGAATTCAATTTTATTAAGGTTATTATAAGAAATTAAAACATAAAACTTAAAATAGTAATTAAATCTATCGCACTCGCATATAAGTTACTTATACACTAATAAGTGTACTTAAATTCTTTCAGTTTTTTTTTTCATGTCCAGTTCGGGTTAATTAAAATACTTGAATAGTTCGGCTCTGTTCGGGTTGGTGCGAATTGCAGAAAAAGTTCAGTTAGATCTCAAAAACCATTCATAATTTTAAATTTTTTGACGTTTTTTTTTTTCAGAAAATAATATTTTATATGAAAATATACACACCAAAAATGTCGATGTTTTTATTTTGTTTATTTCTGTTAATCCAAATAAGAGACAGCTACTCTTTTGAAATGAGTGTAAACTGTATATCGTTCCCGTATTTAGTATATTATTTGTGTACGTGTACATCACTTACTCAAATAATTATTATAAAGAAAACCGTCCTACAATTTAAAAATTACAGTGTAAAAGTGAAGTGTTTTGTATAATTTACCAAACATCCCCCTCTGCGTCTAACAAACTCACACCTGTCTTTCCAGCCTTTCTAATAATTCTTACGAATCAGTTAAAATTGTTTACAGGTCACTGCGTACACAAAACCTAAAAAAATATATAATTATTTCAAAGATACTTTATTGTGTATACGTATAGTATTATTTTGTAGATCTCTGGTTGCCATCTGTGCGAATTTTTCTTTTTTTTTCTCTCTCTCAATATTACAAGAACTACTCCAACAAACGTGTACATCCAATCAAATTGCTTTTTTCAATGATTTTTTATTATCCTAACCAAATAGTTATTTCTTCACCCGTTTGATTATTTTATGGCGTTTTCCATTCGAATAGTAAATAAGGCACGTTATCATTTTGATACATACATTTTATCGCAAGAGTAATTCAAGCCGATATTTTGTATTTAAAATATGTTTTCAAAACGAAATGAACAATATCGCAATATCATCCGACAAGCGATTTATTCAGCCAACAACTTAAGTTTAATTTTTTAATTTAATAAAATATAGATCAATATTTTTCTCCTAAAGTTTTAAAATTTTCACATAGCTTACGCAATATGCGTTACCCATTTATTATCTATCAAATATAGTATTGGTACTTTCATATTTTTGGTTGATTATTGTTATTAGTATCTGTATAAAACATTGAACACATTATCGCAATTACGACTGCAATTCGATTAAAAAAATCTACAAATAACATATTATAATACTGCTAAAGAAAATAAAAATCGTGATCATCATACACTTTTTTAATAAAATATCCTTTCATATTTCAAGTACAGCTTTGTCAAAAATGTCTTTATTGTATACCTAGCTATACAAATCTAATGAGAGAAACATAAAACTTCATTAGTTATTTGTTGGTTAAAATTTAAATGTCCAAAATAGGAAATATAAGTTGCCTCCGATTCTAGTTAATAGATTATGTGTTTATTAAGTATAGCGCATGATGCCAAAGTTTTAGCTCAAGAAAAACGGTCAAATAACTGAACCAAATTCTTACTATTACTAGGTGGTATACCATTTTTACACTGATTATCTTCCTAATATTTCTCTCTAGAGAATTTGAATTGTTATTAGTTTTAAATTTAAATCGAATTGAAATATTGGTATATCTTTAATAATATTTCAGTTCTTTAGTTTCTACAAAACGTCACTCAAATTATGAACTTGCATCAAAATTCATGAATATTCATAAAATTATCCGCATGCACAGTCCGCCGTGCAGTCTTTATGCATATACAAGTATTTTTTTTAAACTATATCATCACAATAAAACACAGCGTATACAAAAAACAAACACTCAATCCGTATAGGTACAATATTATAATAATATTGATATTATCATATAATACGAGGCGATTGATCATCGCTAAATTAAAAATGAGTCAAACAATTACCGACGGATATTCTTTTGTGGTAATACATAATATTGTACTAGGTGTTATTTATTGCTCCGAGAAATTATAAATACAATAATACGTGAGCAAAAAACTTTATAATTCGGTTGACAACAATATTAATTATGAACTCCAACTACACTAAAAATATCAGAACGCAGGAGTTTTTCAAGTTTTGGTCATAACTCGAAGTGAAATACAGTCGATACGTGGCTAGAAACAGTTAAAAGTGTGTTGGCCTATGCAGGACGTCAACAACGTCGAACGCGTGTAGAAAGTGACCGTAACGTCGATTTGACTGCAGACACGCTACAACGATTTTTTTTTTTTTTCTAAAAATATTAAAAAAAAAATCAATTGGAATGTATGTTTGGTTGTATAGATATTGAACATTCAAATTTGGTCTAAATACATTTCGAGCTACAATAAATATGGAAAATGCTATTAAAGTCAAAGGGTTTTAGGTTTTATAGGTTATTCATCACTGTCGAACAGATTTGTTATGCTGTAAGTTTTTTAAGACATTATACTCATAAGACTTTATACTAAAAAGAAAAAAATTTAAAAAACGTGTGACTATATATGTCTTACACACTTCTAAATATAGCACTTGGAAATGTACGATATTTTACAGATTCCACGGTTAGTAAAACCCTTAAAGAATTGAAACGGACGCAACACTGCAAGAGTAGGTGCAGTAAAAAGTAAACATATGTATTTGTTTGGTCATTTTTTTTAATTATGGCGTAAATACGCTGAAACATAAAATATAATGAAATTCTTATCGACCAATTTTCCATTGTTCGACCCTAAACTCTAAAGTGTGAAAAAGAAAATTTTTTTAAAAATAATATTTTCCTAAATCGTTTCCGAGCCATAACCACTAAAGCTATAAAAAAAGCATTTAGATAATAATTAATTATGTATGCGAGCACACTCGAAGAAGCTGAAGTTTTTCAAAATTCAACTACTAAGTGGAGGATTACATAGAAATAAAATAGTAAACGGATTTTTTCGGTCAGCGTTTTTTGAAACTTAGTGCCTACAAAATACTAATTATCGGCATTATTACTTTATTTACCAAGCCAAAAACACTCATGTAAATATAATATGATACTTGGTCGGTAAAACTTTGTTTTACAATGTAGGCCTACTTCTTTGGACTGGATTTTCCAAAATTTAACCCTTAAACGGATAAAAAAGATAAAACTATTTTTCGCTTGGATATTTTTTGAAACTAAGTACCTATACATAATATACATATTCTGCAACTTAAAAGATGTAACTATTACAGTATTTTCCAAAACTCAATCTGTATAATATAAATAACCATATTTTGGTCCTTTATTATTATATCCATTAGGTACCCACTGAGGGGGCACGCGCTTCAGGATATCTAGCGGATAAAATGGATCTTGCCGCAAGTATCACAAAAACTACAAAACTCGGTATGTGAAACATTAATTGGGATTTTAGGAGTAAGTGATGGGTAACTGATGAAAAAAAAAACACATTACAGTTACAAACACCTAATTATAATTTGAATAGTGAATCTTCAAGGTTCGTGCACATATTTTGAGAACACTCAATTTTAATTGGTTAAAGAAGGAAAACACATTCCAGATAGCAAACCACGGTAATCCATCACCTATTTGCTAATTGCGAGTATATAAATTACAATAATAATTCGAATTTCTAATGACTCGAAATACGACTAAAACAGTCAACACCGCGGATATTGTAGTACAAGAGCTAAATATAACAATTTATGAATATAAATCATCGATAGATATCTTATGGCTAGTTTTAATTAATTACCTTAATTCATGAATAAATATGCAGTATAATAATGTACCAAATAAGACACAAATACGCTAATAATTATTAATCGTTAAAATTATTGAAATTTCTCGAAAAAACATTCATTCAGTGATTGAAAATCCTCCTCAAGAACGAGAAAAAATTTGAATTCTTTTAACTGTAAACTTTTTACATGATGTATGATTTTTGACACGGCAAATAATGTATATTGAGTATTGACTAATGGCTTTACTAAGATGTTTTAGATATTTACAATAGTTTATAATATTATTTTTACCATGAGGTTTTTTTTCTTGCTATTTTTTAAATTTATTCTGGGTGGCGGGAAAGGAGTGGTCCAATCAAATATTTCATACAACAAAAAAGCCGGAAAAGTAAACCAAACTAGTATTTTAATTGAAACGTTTTACGTGTTAGCAATTATTTTTTGGTTTATGGTTCAAAAACCAAAATATTTACAAAAGTTTCGCGCTTACTGACGAAATTTTCTAATCCCTTTTTTGGGTAGAAGGAGTGCTCCGATATTTACATTTGATGTCTAAAACACTACTGATATTTACTATTTAGCTTTACGATTGTACTATATTTCAACCTTTTTTTAAGTTTTTTTTTTTTTTTTTTAGTTATTTGCTAGAAACGATGACAATTTCTGTATTACCTCGAACGACTTGAAATGTTCGCACAACGTTAGGACGAGTAAAAGTGTAAGACTAACATACAAACGTTTTTTACCTATTTTTGCGGTACCTATTAATACCTATAAAGAACAATAGATTATTGAAATTTTCCTATCGTTTTATAAAGCCTTCACAATTCGAGTGTATTCACATACAATACATAACACAATTTTGACAATATAAAATTTTCCTGCGAGCTATTTTTTTTTTTTTTTCAATTTTAGATAGAATACATACGAATCGATGTATTTAAAATTTTTAAAAACATAAACCATGTAAATCGTCTTATTGTTTCGATCTAAATCCATTTTAGATGATTCGCTAAAGACATAAAAAATGTGACTCGACTCCGTATCAACAATTAATAGTATCGTATCATTTAAATTACATGTGTTCTAATATAATAGCTAATCCAATATTTTATTGTTTCATAATTAATTACAAATCAATTTTTAAAAGAAGGAACATTGTACTATGATTCACGCTTAAATAAATAATATTATCTACGAGTTCTTTATTATAAATGAAATATACTTTGAAAAGAATGATAATACTTTTGTTCGAACAACATCGCAACTATAATCATTCTTATGTACCTATGTAATGTTTGCGTTACAATTAGATAAATAGTCAATATGTTTAAGAACGGCTGTCAACTGATGACTAACTTGTAGTTCGAAATATTTTTCAACAAAAAATGTACAATAATATTTTACAAAACACAGCTAAACAACGTGAGACATAATTATAATATTATATTTTAACTTATTACTGCTTGCAGTGTTGTTGAGTAAAATGTGCTTCATAAAGACGTATTGTTAAGGTGCAGCATCTTTGACGATAATGCGCGGACGTAGATTTGGATTTCTAATCTTTAACACAATACACCCAATATAATATATAGTTATAAAAGTAGGTAAACTGCACACACCTATTTATTAGTGAATTTTTTTTTTTTTTGTACATCACCGCATAAGTAAAAAAACAAATTTTACATTCTGTAATAAATTACGATTCTTCACATATCACAACACATTGGAGTGTATAAGGAATAACAATTATTTGTAGGTACTTTCATTTATTTTTAAATATACTTTGAACAGTTATCGATGCGACGTAGGTGTACATAGCAATAAATATTTTTCATTTTTGTTAAGATTTATATTAATATGTACGGTAAAATATTTACAGTGAGACCCTTGGTAAATGAAAATGTTCCGTTTAGTTTTTTTTTTTTTTTTTCATTTTAATTTAGTATTTGGACTTTTAAACTATGTTCTTTAGGTAATATCCGTTACTTAAACATTTTCAGTTTAGGAACCCTTGGTTGTAAATCAACATATAATTGTTGCTGTAAAAAATTTAAGTAAATAAAATAAAAAAACAACCGTAACGACTAAAATTTTAGTAAGAAATTTCACTAAAATATGAAAACATACCAAAACGACAATTTATATTCGAACGTTTCACAAATCAAGTAGTGATGCGGCTTAACTTTATTGATTCTTTAGCTTCTAAATTAACCGTACGTATTCAAACGCGTAAATGATTGATTTGTCCAGAATATCATTGAAAAAAAATTAGATTCTAATTTGCAACACAGAATTGAAAAACTATAATTACGTTTGTATTCTACATACTCCTTTAACGGAGTATTCACTTTCCAGATTATTCCAAAAAAGCCTTAATAATGGCATAAATCATAATGCTGACAACTATGTATACATTAGTTGAATTTGACAACAAAACCAAAACTGTTATTTTTCATCAGAATTTTAAAACTTTTAAGCAATTATAAATATTTTAATGGTTTAACAGAGGTCTAGGGCACACGGAAAAGCTGGAGATCAGCTTGAAATCTCAAACTTCTTACATGAATATATCTACTCGTCTTATTATTAATATTATATTATTCAGTATGTTTGTAAAGTTTACGTGAGTATTTATTGCCGCCTACATTGTGAGAAGTGAGATTCGTTTTAATCTACATTGGATAATGAAGTTTAGTGAAAATTAGGTTTCTCTGAGACTTAACGTCGAATCGAGCTAGTGTTTTGAGTTACGTCTGTAATCACGCGGGATACTATACTGTACCCCAAATACTCTCTTTAGATCATTCAAACACTTAACATTTTCCACGTTTTTGTTCGTTTATTTGTACTTCAAACGTGAAAAACGTGTTTTTTTTTGTTTTATACAACGTAAAATCGATTTTACATAACGTGTACTTGAATGAAAGTTAGAAGAGCTAAAACGATAGGACATTTACTACGCCATGTATGAGTCTAACAAAAACCGTCATAGAAGGCGACGTCGAAGGCCATACAGGAAGAGGAAGACCAAGGATGGAGTGTATATGAAACAAATAATAAGTGACATGGGAAGAAGAGTTATAAAGAACTAAAGGAATTGAGTAATGACGGGAAAGCATGGAGAACTGCAGCAAACCAACCTAAGGATTGAAGACTGGAAGAAGAAGAAGTACTCGAACAAAAAATAAAAAAACGTTTTTCCCTTTTCTTTCTGTAATCGCATCTAACAATCACTGTGCGTATACTTAACAGTTTGGCCAAAAATGTTTAAAAAACAAACAAATATTAATTTATTAATTTATAACAACTGAAAAACGAATCTAACTTACAAATCAATACGGCGATCATTGCACTTATTGATGAGAGGTAATGTGTATAAAAGACCTATTTCGGCCTACCACGAACGTTTCTGGAGTAAAAAACATAACGTTGAAAAGTTAAAAACACCGTCTTGGCCCGCGCGACGACCACTGCGATAATGTAGGTACAACGAGAGAGGTTCGTCCATAAACTGTTTTTCGCACTCTGTTCGAATTCCCCCAGAGTACGGTCGATTCACAAAAAAATAAAAATTACGACTTGAAAAAAAAAATCCGATTTTTTCGTTCTCCGCGTCCGAGGAATTATTTCTTTATACATTTTTATGCCGTTCGGGCGTTCACGTATCGTTATTATTGTTACCACTTTAACGGTCTTGTGGATTCTTCGAGGTTAAGTAGGTTCTGCAAACCCACTCGAGAAGCTACGACGATTAAGTCGCCGAAAACGAATGAAAATGCACCAAGTACCACTCCTACTCGGACTTGTTGGACAACGATTGTTGAACATTCGAAAAAAAAAAGTTACGACGAGTAACATGAGCAATGTGTCGAACGACATTGTTGGACGAAATTAAAACCTCCGTAGTTTGCGAGTCACACAGTGAAGTGCTGGAAGTGGACACCGCAAAACGGAAACGTAACGTAAATATTCATAACTTGACGAAAAAGCAATTTTTTCAAACAAACACGTTTTTACGGCCGTTTAAAACCCGTCATACATTTTCAACGTTTAAATATATTGTCATCGCGATGATTTCTCCACACATGTTTTCCACAGTTACCGCTTAGTGTACAGAACGTCGTAGAAACAATCACGAAATCGGAAACGATTCGCAACACGCGTGTCGGACGACCACCCTGCGCTGTCGATATAATTTCTAAAACCTGGACCGGTCGAAAACAACAGTTTTCGTGCGGTTTCTTCTCGGTTAGATTTTTTTTCTTACCGTTTCCCTCGGTGTACCCTATCATCCGACCTGCGTATCATACCTGTTCGTATAACACTGTAAGACACATTCTTTTTTTTTCTTTCCCCCAAAACCTGTTGTACGCTTCCCCCCAACCCCCCCATTCGACGACTGCAGTGATCCCTCCGACCGACCGATCGGACTGCCGCGCGCAGCCGTCGTTGTTGTTGTGTTACACACACGTGTGCAGCGAGCCCGCGTCGCTTTTGTGCGTTCGGCGTAGCGAGCGACCGCTGCACGCACACACACACTGCAAGTATTCCGTTCCCCACCGCGCGTCTCGTACACAGCACCGGGCTTGGCAGCGGCGGCGGTAGAACGCGGCGCAGACCCTCCGTTAATCAAAGACCCGAAGCCCGCAGGCCGCCGACAACGAACGTAGTATATATATATATGTATTAAATGTATATATATATATGTATTAAATGTATATGTATATGTATTATATGTATATATGTATTGTGTATAATATGTGTACGGCATACCACCGCCGCCTCCCCCGCACGCTCCGCAACCCGTCGTGGAACGCGCGGCTCGCTATGCGGCGGCGGCGGTCGGGCGGCGGCGGCGGCGGCGGCGCGCGGTGTCTAGGAAGCCCCACCGAAACTTGACAGTTTGACAAGTCGAAGGAGTCGTGGCGGCGGCGGCGGCGTGTGTGCGAGGAGTTTCGGCAACGCGGCGCGTTCCCGACGGGCCGGCTGGGTACACGGCAGTGCCACGTTGCCGTATCTTCCCGCTCGGCGGAGCGCGCACGCCGCAACCTCGTCCGCTGTGCTCTTTTTTCTTTTTTTTATTATAATAATCGCGCAGAGACGAGCACATTTCGCGAGAGGTTGCGTTTTTTTATAAAATAGCGTTCTATACGTTTTATAATAATTACTACCGATGTCGTACGTGTATCCGCTTTGAACGCCCACGGTTCACTCATTTCGCGTATTCTGAACGAGCGAATTTTCGACAAACTTGGCTGTCGATCAACGACGAATCGATCTATCGACATAAAAAATTTAAAGAAACCACTAAAATTGCACCACCAATTTATTTTTGTTCCCGCACTTTGTTTTACAATAACAATATAAGCAACACACGTGTACGAACGATAATACGGTTAACGAGTTTAAAACGTATTGTTTAAAAACTCAAAATTTTACGTACATAACACTTTGCGTTCATCGTTTGGTACTGTTTAAAACGCAATTTTTTTTATCGTAAACAGTGTGTCAAACCGTTTCGCAACAAACATTTTTATTGGTATATTTTATTTTGTGGTTGGAACGCACTTTGGTTCCTATTTTGGCCATCTTCGGACACGTAACACTACACGTCGTAATAAACTATAATAAATATTTGTTATTTCGATTTGCGATAATTGCTGATAATGTAAACACGTACAGCGAGTGTAGTATACATTTTCAGATTTCAACGTTCGGGTATAGATCACTTAGAATCATCGTGTTCAGTAACTTAATTTGATTTTAAGTATACCAACTTAGATACTTTCAATAATAAATAGTTGATTGAATCGTCGTGACTTTCTTTCGTGTAAAATAACGAGTAAGCTGTTTATCAGCAACGTTGGGAAAGTTCTGCACAGTCATTGTTTTACCTCGTTCGGTTAATTTATACGAAAACAACGAATCAAGTTAAGATTAAAGTTCATTTTTCTCCTTTTGTTTATCTCGATTTGGTCAAAAATATATTTACAAAAGTAGTATTCAAGATTTTTAAGTTTAAGAGTAAATACTGCAGCAGTCAGCAGTGTTGATCAATACAGATTAATGTGTCACCGAACTAGACTTACACACTGAAATTATATTCACAAGTTATAAAAGCAATTTTTTTTTTACTAAAATAATGTTAGAAAATTATTTTTCAACTTTTGTTCTTACTATAATTATTCATTTTTGTTAAACATTTGTTTTTAAACAATATTACCTTATATGTAATACGTATCAAACCATTGCATACTACTAATGAGACGACAATTCAAAAAATTTAGCAATTTATTATAAGCTAAAAGTTTAGCAACTTGTAATCAATATTCACTTAACCTTTCAACTAGTCGACACCCAACCTTGCTTGTTAAACTGTATAGATACAACTTTGTAATTATCCGATTGCGCTGCAGAAACTTTAATTTTTGGTATAAATGTCCATAATAGATGAGTATTTCACCAATGTATACATCATAATTCGATCAGAACTGTCGACAGATATTGAATTATTTATTTTGAAAATAGACACTTAATTTTCAAAAAAAAAAAATATGCAATGCATGTATGCTATACAATTTTTATAGCAGCAAGTCAATAAGTGTGGAAATTTTGGACACTATAAGTACCTATAGGTGAATATTGTTGTTTGTTTTTTATTGTTTTTAAAAAACTTTAAATCTGTCTTAAAAATAGTATTCTTGTATTTTTTGTCCAATTTCGCTCTCAAAAGACCGCTGTTTTTCACAAATTTTATACTTACACCTATGTATTGGAAAACATAACAAATACAATATAGATTTTCCTACATAGACGTGTCCTCGAACGCGGACAAGGTGATTTGCACACACACAACATTACGGACAATATAGGTATAACGATATATTGTAATGTGTTATGCAATATATCGTTTTACTTGGAGGTCAACAAATATGGAGTTTTCCTTGAAGTTATCTTCAGAAATCAAAAAGTAAAAACTCGCGGGTCTGCATGTGACTCTCGCAAAGTGCGTCTCAGCGTACACATTTTTTAAAATTTATGGTTGGTACAGCATCTGTTTTTACAAAATATTAATAACTGATATCAAATAGGTAATATTATTTGTTTTGTAATCGGCCAGTTCGCAAGTATTTGGCGATATGCCTACAGTAATGTTTATAGGAGTACCAACGACGTATCGTCGAATGAATTCAAAACATTTTTCCTTTGTTGTATGCCCTCATATAATTTCTTGGTTTTTTTTTTTTTTAATGATGTTCGATAGGGGTGTTGTTTGCAGGGGGACATGAGTGTGTATTCCCCCATCCGATTTCATTTTAAAAAAGTGTTTGGCTGTAAACTTACTCCGTACTCGGGCTGGCTTTGCGACCAAAATTACAGATCAAATTCGTTTAAAACAGACCGACATTAATCATTTTTTGTTTTATAAAGGAACAAATAACTAATTCGACTGTAATATTATATAAATGCAGAATTAGGTGTATCTTGATTCTGGAAAAAAAAACTTTTTCAGATAACGTTCTTACGTCAAGTGTAAATACAACGAATTTAGATTTATCATAGTCGGGTGTTAAAATTATTATCTTCAAATAAATATGTTCTTTGTAAATATTGTATTTTTAGACAATTTTTCATACCGTTTAAAAGCGAGATAAAATACTTGTGTTTGTTAAGAAGATTTTCCTCATTCACGTTATCTACGTGAATATTATAATTATTTTGCTGACAAAATTTTCATCGAACCGTTTTGGATCAATAAGTGCGCAACGCACCACAGCGCGAATGACCCTTCGGCCTTTACTACGAATATGGAATAGCACAAAATTGTCTTGGTCGGTTGGCATACCGTTTAGGTACGTATTTTAGAATTCTTGAATTAGGTATTATATATCGTTTATGTGTAGAATAATGCCCAACCGAAATGCCGATGGGGAGAAAAAGGCATTTTTAACGCATTCAAATAAACGTTAAAAATCAAAATTAAATTATTTAAACGTATTTTTACGACCATGTTAAAAACTTTTTTAATTTCAAGTTTTTTACGCATTTTATTTTGTAATACAATTATTACGAGTAAAATGTTCGAAAAATGCTTATCTAGTGGGAAAATAATATCGAGATAAAATAATATTTCGTAATTTATGAACATTTTAATGTGTATTTTTTTTTTCACTATTATTTTTCTATTTTTTTTTTTTTTTTACGCAATAATAAAACGCTACGTAACAATAATTAGATCATTATTTGTTTCAAATATATGTATTGAGAAAAATATTGTTGTACCTAATTGTATTCTATGGCAGTGCAAAAATTAAATGATTTTGAAATTTAGCAAATTATAATATTGCTTCACTAAAGGAATATTTTTTTAACTATTGTATTAAAAAATCAAAAATGAATCGACAAAAATAATTTAAAATCAAAATTCTCGATAACAGTTGTTCGTTCATGTTGAATCGTGTGCTGAATCATAATAGTTAAACATATAAGTATATTATAGATTGTTATTTTGATTGAATCGGTAAAGTACGTACAATTCGTATCGTGTAATAGTCTATAAAGTATAACTACTTAAACGTATAGGAGTATTAAAACAAATCAAACAACAAATTTAACGGGTTTCTGTGTACGGACAAACCTTAAAAAATATGTATCCATCTTGTTTTTTGACCAAATTTATTTAGAATGAAAACAATTGTCAATTTGAACGCTTTGGTTCACATGAATAATTTAATTCAACTTCACTTAAATAACGTCACTGTCCACTTTGTTCTGCTCCTAAGTTCGCGAGTGTGTCCACGTCACGCAATCAGTGATCCCAATCGTTTTATCAACCACTATATCGTCATAACTCATAATCATGTCATTCGTGTTTTTTGACGGCTGTAGTTAAAAGCAGAAAACGTATAATTTTTAACGTCCTCTTTTGTGAATATAAAAATCAAAAGAAGGCGCACACTGATGCGTAACAGAGAGAATAAAAATGTGAACAAAAAACCAAAAAAACCGAGAAAAAAACTTAAACAGAATAGCTGCAGGTTACGGTCGTTTTCCAATAATTGTTTCCTACTATTATTCATTCTTTGCCCGATCGGCTGAATAGCAACTCTGCTCTCCGACGGCTGTATAATATAGCCGATTGGCTGGCTTGGGCTGATTTTGAAATACCGATTTGGATGCACACCTTACCCGATATGCAACGCTGCGCAACGTAATGGATTTTTCAAATAGCTCCACCGTCGCCGAGAAAAAAGCTGCGCATTCGTTTTTTTTTTTTTGCCGAGGTTATCCAAAAGAAGGAAGGAAAAGTATGAAAGAAAATTTGTGCGGATTTATAGTGATTGGGGCACTCGGACTTCATTTTGTTCCTCTGCAGAGCTCTGTAAGTAAAAAACTGTTTATAAAATAAATATTAATTGTGGACAACGTTGAAAAACTCTATCCTTTCTAGACAAATTATATTTATCTCACCGTGTGTTACACGTAATACCGTGTGGAAACAAAAATAAAACAATCCTTTGAATTAATATTATTAATAACAGTTTAAGTATTATAAACCTCTAAATAAAAATATAGCCAACACTCGTAATGATATTATACGAAAATAAAATAATTACGAAAAAAGTAAATTTAACAAACAAATATATAATGTACCTATTAAAAAGTGTAATAATAATTAAGCGGAAAATAAAAAATGGAGTAAATTCTAGGTCGGGTGAGAAGTTGTTTTGAGTAGTGACTACGCTTTGGAGTAGATCACCTATTTGGGTAGGTCGATGTTTTTGAAGTTCTGTTTCAAACGTATTGTTAAGTGTCTGAAAGCAACGATGAACCATTGTTTTCGAGAAAAAAACGATACTGAGCCTGCTCAAAAACGTTCTGGTTGTCGGACCAACCCACCGGGATTTCTCAGTCTAAATGTGTGTGTTTTTGGATCTCCAAACCAATGGCCAATGGTTCCAAACCATAGGACTACCGAAAGAAGTAACTCACTTCGAAGCGTAGTCGTTATTCGAAACAACTTCTCGCCCAACTTGGAATTCACTCCCTTTCTTTTCTATTCTTTCTTTAAAATTTAATCCCTTTCTTCCTTTTCTGTGTTAGAATTTACCCACTTCCATTATTTCCTACTCGTCAAACATTTTTTTTTTTTGCAGATGATCTTTCAAAATCAAACAAGATACCGCGGCCAAAAACCGATTCTCCGTAAATTGTTTTCAATGCCTCAAAATTTACCCTGGCCACACCAACAGCCTCCTGTTGTCGAATAAAATCACGGCCTTGAACGCGAACGGCACTGCAACTTTTAGGCTGCCAAGTCTGCAGCGGGTTTTATATCGATTTCTTCACCATCGTTCAACATTATATATGTATCTATATAGACTCACTGGCCGTTACTATAGTGCTTCTAGCGCGAAACATTGCAACGTGTGTCTGGTCATTTGGTGAATTTTTTTTTTTTTTTTCATTCCTACGTCTATGAGTATTAGTGTGGTACCTGCGCACTCAGAGTGATACGTTTTATAATATTTCCTTTAACGTTTCCTTGGACAAATTTTAATTTTCAAAGTTAATTATGTTCTCAACTAATATTAGTTTTTTAGATTAGTTTGTTAACACTGAGGATGGAAACATAGTTTCCGAAATACGTATTTGTTTCAAATAAAAACAAAATTTTTTGTAGAAAAAGGGTTGTTATTTATATGTATAATAATTATTATGTTTAAATACATCGAGAACGCTGCAGTTATGCCGTGGTAATGACCGTTTTACAATAAAATCTTCAATCCTGCACCTTGAAATGGATGAAAATTGTAAAAATGATAGCTAGTGGGAAGTATCGATTTATTTGATTTGTATGTGCAACCGTGAGGAAACTGGCCTACGGTATCAAATAATTACACGAACATAAATTTTAATATGTAACTAAATCAGAATGAAAAAGAAATGTTTTGGGTAAAAGGACCTCACCAAAAGTATTGTAACCACCCTCGGATTATGTCCAGCTCAGGTACACACACAGCTATAAACGACAGATTATTATAATTATTTATAATAATACACAAGCGATTTATCAGCCGCATCGTATACGCATAATATTATAACGTAAAGTAGTTGTTAACATGCAACCGAACATGCATATGTATAAGTTATATAATATACGGTTTTTGCTGTGGTTTTTTTTTTGTTTTTGTTTTTGTGATAAAACAAAAACAAGAATTGTTGTATGAATATGTTTATTGTGTATCTACATAAAAGGTATTATTATACTGACAATAGTGCGAATTCCCGGGACTCCAAGGGTGTATATACACCTAGGTACTTTTCAAATAAAGTCTGTGGCAACTTTATGTTCTTTTGCAAGCTTGATGAATACCAGAAAGTACATACAGACATCATCAGTGTATAAATTATAGTATAATAGAAAACAATGCAAACAATATTTCTAAAAAAAAAACACGTATATTATATTTTGCTAGCTTTGCAAACCGTTGATTTATTTAGGAATGTTCACAGTGGTGTATCGATAAATATTTTTATGGGCACCTTAAAAGACAAACTAATAATGGGGCCCTAATTTTGGGGATTTTCAAAAATATTTTTTTCTAATTTTTTTGTCTTCATAAGTGTTTTCATTTAGTTTTATTTGTACCTGTGTTTTATTATTTACTAAGGCCAAAAATGAACCAGAAAAAATTACAACTTGGCGAGTTCTAAAAACTAAATAATTGCACAGAAAAATTCCCTATTTTGATCAAAAAACAACATTTAGATAATGAAAAATATTACTTTTAAACAACAACAACCGTGTTGTCATGTTTTATTGTAACATTTACTAAATTTGGCCTTACAATATCTTGTACCTACTCTTCATTTTTTTAATCAATTGTATGTGAACTATATTAGTTTGATTAGGTACTAACAGATACTAAAAATTGTATGCCTTTTATTTTTTTTTTCTTATTTTTGCTTCGCGAAAGGAAAATAATTTTTATTCAGTAATTAATGTTACCAGTTTGTAGATGCCGACTTTACATTTCTATGTTTAATATTTCGTTGTAAATCACAACGAAACGCAATCTAGAACACAAACGTGAATAATATGTTGATATATTCCGCGTAGGTCTTTTGAACACAGACCCCTGTACATATTTTATAAAATAATAAAATCGTTAAAAATATATATTGTTCATGAAAATTTATTATTTTTAAAATGGAATACAGTCACAAGAACAATAATGTTGTGTTCCGCAACGTTTGTTTACTAGTATATTGTATACAATCTATAGGTATGAAAAAAATAATGGAGAACCACGTCATATTTATAACTCGATTTAAAAAAAATAGCAATAGTTGATACTCGTTCAACTCAAAAATAAAATTAACATTTTAAATATTTATGTAATCAGAATTCAACATTTTTAAAGTTGTATGTATAACCTAAAAACTTTAAGTACCATTTTTATACAAGTTAAAAATTAAATCCAAGTCCATGAAAGAAGTTACGTAAAACATACACTTTCATTAACAATACTGCAATAACCCGCAGAAAATATAATATGCGATTTCACTGTTTTGATAAATTCTGAAATATTGTACGATTTTATAAAGACTTGGGGAACAATTAAATATTTACGTATAACCTAAAGGAATTTCAAGTATATTTTTTAACTTTTCTAATGATATGAGTTTAATCATTTTCTCCTGGAAACACGAAACAGTTTTTTATAGTGGTTAATAATAATAAGCTGTTGCTTGAAAATTTAATGACGAAAAAAAAAAACTAGCAAAAACATCTTTGTAAAAGTTATACAATCTTCTGTTTCAATTCGAAACTAAAATTAAATTGCAACAACACACATATACATACACGAAAACAAACACAAAGTCATTGTGTTTAAATGAAATAAATAATGGTAAGTAATAACAATGAAACAATAATACAGAAAAAAACGGTTGCCCGCTCAATAACCGATTAAAAGACGTTTTTCGATATTTCGGTAAAAATATAATGATTTTGTTAATTTTCCTTTTCCTATATTATTGTTGATCACTTAAAGTTTAAATTCATAAACGATTTAAGCTTTAAACCATACATGTGTATCATAGAAACGTAGAATTCGGAAAGAGTAAGTTATTTGTCTCTTCTTCATTGCAAAACAAATTGTAAATTAGAACCTTAAGCTTCAGTTATTGTATTTATAAATAGGTATTTGATTTACGACTAATATTGAAAATTCAATGTTATAATTATTATGTGTCATATATTATGATGTGGAATTTCAAGTTTATATATTTTAGATGGTAAAATCGTTGATTCAGCACGATTTCATATTTGTACGTGGGCAAAGGTAGGTGACTACTTAAGATTTACTAGTGTAAAAGTGTTCCTATACGTTGTTTCGATTGGTTTAGACAAGAATGTTTTGTTTTAAATTTGCTATCGGATATTGTTTTCTACTAGGATCCTAACAACGGTTAGAACACTATACAATCTATAGTTCTGTATGTTTAATACGTACTAAAGGTACACTTCGTATTGAATAAACACGCGATTTTAAAATTAAATCTGACACACATATATTGCAGAGTATAAAAGAACCATTGAGCTTCTTAAACAAAAAAACCACCGACAACACCCCAAAAATGTACGTTTATCAGTCGACGCTTTAAATATTTCTAATGTTCGAGGGTTAAATATAAGTATTTCATACGTGTTCGCGATTCGTTCAATTTCATAATTGAAATATCGAATACAATAATGACTATATTGTATCGGAAAATTAACCACGCCACGTTATGATCACGCGTCAACCAGCTCGCGGATATTACAAGACGATATTATTTTTGAGAACCACTCAACAACCAGCCCGGTCAGCGAACGAATATACAGCTCGTGTTAGCGGCATTAAAAATTCTTAAAATAGGGTGGTGAACCCACGGGCTGGAGACCGATAATCCTCCACTCGGTCAATGGCCACACACACGTGTATAGTATACACTGCACAATATATGGATAAAATATATCGATATTTTGAGGAACTCTGTGGATGTTGAGGCGTAAATAATCAAAACTTTTGGTATTTGAAATTGAAATTTTCGACAATGCACGTTCAGCCAACGCACTGACTCCACACTGGTTTGTGTGTATTGTTTTATACAATTTTGTAAAGTATTATCGGGTAAAAGTATTGTCAAATACTTTTGTCGGCGTACTCTTTTAAATACTATTGTTTTATAAGTGCTCGAACAGTGTTTGAATACTTTTTCAACTGTTAAGAAACAATTTTTACGATTCGTTATTTATTGAAAAAATTTTATCAGCGTAATTTAACGGGTTGGGGAAGCGTCGATTCTTTTTCTCCGCTTATGACGCGTGCAAATTATTGGAATTCATCGGGTTTTTATTTCGAACCGTTTGATCTACATCGATGTGACGTGAATTCCGAATAAACTGTTGTGGCGGAACAACGATCGCCGAACGCGTTGCGCCGTTTTCGATTTTATCCGTTTTTTCGTTTTGCTTAGCAGCCGCGTTGCAGACAGTTTCTTACGGTTTTCAGTAGGTAGTATTTCGAATATTTCGACGATAAATGATTAATCGGGTAAATACCCGATTTCAAAAATAAATATCTGCGCGTTTACTGGAGTATTGTTTTAAATCGTTCCTTACAACACTGCGAATCGTATACATATATACGTATGTATAATATTACGAATAAATGCGTAACTGTTATTATACACACAGTTACGTATTATATTTAGATGGCCGATGGTAATACGCGAGCAGAATGTGTTCCGTCCCGTATTTGGTCACCCCTGTACGAACTATACGTATAGCAGAGCTGATGAGAGAGAGAGGGTGAGAGAGAAGGATAGAGTGAGACGGAGTGAGAGAGAAGGAAAAAAATGAGTGCACATTAGCCCTCTGCCACGACGGGGTGCAACCCATTGCATATCTTTACATCCCTTTTGAACGTCTACGCAGGTATACGTGCGTATATTTGTGCGCGTCTTTTGTGTGACCCACACACGTCATGTAGGCACACATCGTATGCTCATTATATGCATGACTACGGCGATGTCATGTACATGTGTCCCAGTTTTCTGGTTCCAACGTTTCTACTGGTTTACCCCTCGTCAGCCCTTCTACACGTGGAAATAGCATGCCCGCTCGTATATATAATACGTAGATACACGTGTACACAGTAATATACCTAGACGCTTTGAAAACACGTTCAAAGGAAACAGCACCACGTTTAAATTTCATCGGAAACTTAACCGAAACACAGTACAGACGTAACGTATGCTCAAAGGTTTTCGTCGGTTTTATTTTCCTAAGCGATTACTAATCGAAACAACCACTTGAAAACCGAACCTTCAAAAACAGTGACCCGCGTCGTCTATAAGTGACATAAAAATATTCGGTTTTTCTTACTTTTTCGCTCTACGGACGTTGTTAGTACGCGCGCATTTCGGCTGAATCCGCATGTAAGAAGTCCGAAACAGGAATCACGATTTTTTTTTATACCGTTCAAAACGCACGTTCTGGATGGACGAAAATTTTCGAAACGCTTATAATATATTATTATAATTTAATGATTAGTATGCAACGCCGTAAAGCGAATAAATAGAAAAATTTTGATCGTATTTTATACGCCCAATACACGCGTCGTTTGTTTTTTTTTGCTACTTGGAGCCAACATATTATGCAAACTGTTCAGTTGTTTCGAGGAAAATATAATTCGTGTTACATTACAGTGGTTTTATGTGTTGATCACAAGCGTTTTTGTCGCGTGATCGCGTCGAAAGTACATCCTGTAACGGTCCTGCAACTCGAACAAAAACACCGAAACAAATTGCACTCGTTGTATTTACATTTATGATAATTTATACGCATCGGCTGTTTATTTAATAAATTTCCAACCAGATACATAGAATACTCGATTTATCGTTTTTGCAAAACGTATAGTTCCCAATTGTTTTTTTTTTTTTTAATTTTTCCTCCAGCTTAAATACCGTTTTTCGTGGTTTAGAAAGTAGAATGCCTCATCAATTTTTAATAAAGGGTAACCTATATATTTTGATGTCCGATGATGTCTACGCTACATAATACATGCGGGTGTTGTGTTCTAACGTGACTGTGTATTTTTTTCTCCTATTTTTTTTTTTTACAAATAATAATTTTTAAGCTTGTACCGAACCGGATAAAACTACCGTCAATTTCCCCGTACTTCGATGCATGAAATGCAAAACTGACGTCACAGTCGGTGCCTGGTGTTGCATGTTCGTACGATCGTTTCCGCTCACAGAGAGTGTCTGGTAATATCAGCATACTTTTGATCGTACCTATAAATTATGCATCTAAAAACTTAAAACACATATATTACATTCTAGTTAAATTGTTCAAAGTCTGGTATATTTTTTACGCGGGTACAGGTTTGTTATTTTATACTAGGTATACTAGGTATTACTGGCGGCCTTTGGCTGCACGTAGGCTTATATAAAACACCAACACGATCACCGAAATGTGAAGACGCTTGGTATCTAACACATTTTGACCGTCATTCGTGTTATTTTAGTCGTTCGTTGACGTATTAACACTTTGTTTATTTATATTCATAGAATAGACACTCCACCACTTAATTTCTTTTCATTTGGTAGCGGAATGTTTGATGTTTTCTGCACGGTGGAACACTCGAAGTTACTAACCGTTTTTTTTTTTGCATTTGAACGGCATGAGCCATAGTAGCAGGTATTAGATGTCGTCAACACAGCGGTAAAACACGAGGCTGTACACTTTTTCAAGGTCACTGGAAACGGTTTGACCAAACTAACTTTAGTGTGTTTCAAGATCACCAATCATAGTGGGTAATAATTATAGTACCTATAATACATCGAAAAAAGGCAATATTTTTACTACGAAAACCCTGTTTGAAAGTTAAACGTACCTCCGATTCCCGATTTGCACTAAAATTTAAATAAACGATTCGTTTTTAATTTATCGAACCCTTCAGGTCACCAACACGCCACCAATTTACATATTTCGTACCTATTATGTTTTTGCTACAATTATTTTTTGGTTTTTTTTTTTTTTCTTCCGTGTAGGTAAAACTGAATAAATCATTTGTGTACGTTATTCAAATTCATTTAAAACAATCACGACAGATACGATCGGTTCCGGCTTTTCGTGAAGCCGGTTTTTCTGAGGCGACTGCTGCACGTACGTCGCGCGGTCTCGCACGGTTAACATTCACCCCCAGTCGACAAATATATATATATTACGTTAAGCTGAATTTGTTGTTACCAACCGCACACGGTCGTTCGTTGAAATATTAAACAGACTAAGAAATATCGACGTACAAGTAAAAATAAAACACTCAGACGTTCTAAAAAAAATACCTAAAGTTTGGATCGATAAACACGAAGAACCAATCAAAATTGATATCTCATCAAAACCGCACGATATTAAAAAAAAATATATGTATATAATCTAGGACATTTTGTCACTCGATTCAACATTGGATACGCTATAACTCATAATCGTAATTTTTTAGAGCTTAGTGTGGTTTTTTGTACTTAATGATAAAATAATCGATTAGTATATGTCGTTACTTGATAGGTATTGCCGTATTATATAGACTGCGGCAGCAGCTATAAATATTAAAACACTCAATTAATATTACGAATAATTAATATTTTACATTAAATAATTTTAATTTTTAATACGTCGTACTTGGTCAATGTAATTTTGGCTATACTGTATATAATATTTCAGTTTATTCGTATGCATATTTTGTGTACTTAATATACTATATAATAATATATTATAATATACTGCAATTAAAAATTATAATTTAACAATCTAAATGTTGTTTAAAATAGTAATATAAAACGTGTTTTTTATCTAACTGATAAACTGGCAACTAGTATTGAAGGAATTTGTAAAATTTTAAACATTATAACTCGTAGGTACTAATTTTAAATTCACGCATAATGCACAGAACAATACTTAACAACGAGTTTTTATTTTTTTTTTCGGTAGTTATACGGATAGATAGTTTGTAAAAACAAAAAAAAAAAGCAAGTTGGTGCAGGTAGAAGATCACAAATTTATCAAGATCATGAGCACGTTTACCTATATTAGATAGAAGGGTTTATTAGTGTTCATCTTCGTGGTCCGTGTTTGAAGTTTATTGCTTCTATCGGTTATACAGACAATATAATATAATATGGACAGTTTGATGATATTTGACTAAACATTTTAATAAACCACTGCCTCGGAATATTTCTGAGAACGTCTCTGATCAAGATTATTTCTGCAGTACAAAATATCAACGAAGCTGCGAATAATTTGATGGTAAATAAATATTTTAGATTTACAATTTTACAATATGCGATGAACAGTGTCGAAAAACAATTAGTAAGTCATTTCGTATTTTCATCGCACAAACCATTCAACGATGTAAATTATAATACATGTAATAAATGTGTATATTGTATACTGTAATATAATATAACACAAAATGACGTATTGACGCATTATTTGACGTAAGTCACAAAAGTTATTTTTCTGTTTATAAATCAATATCCGATCCAAAATAAATGGAAACCAATTTATAAAAAAAAAAAAAAATATTGTACATATGATTTCAACGGTAATTTTTTTTTTTAAGTCGAGATATAGAGAGAACAACAAGTAAATAAAAAAAAAAAAAAATCACGCCATACTCACAACATGATAATTATTAGTAAATTTATATTTATATTAATAGTATATCAGTGACCATGTAATAGTTTATGATCAACACGAAAATTATACATTTTATATTTCATAATTTTACGAATAGATTTTTACTTTTTGAGATTTTGAAAAAGATAAAACTTTCCAAACTTTCCATATCATTATCTATTGAAGTTTTTGGGTAGTTTGAATCATTGAAAAACAAAGCAACTTACATAAGAGTACTGGATAATACTTAACTATTTATACAATTTAGAATTTGGGGGGAGACTATTAGAATGTTTGGGGAGAGACCTTTTATTATTTCTTTATAAACGACCACCAAATCATATCAAATAATTAGTATCTGTGATTATAATTAAAGAAAAATAATTATGATAGACAATGAAATATTTTAGTATCTAATAGAGTTGTGAACAAGAATAAAAAATGATAAAATTATTCTAAATGTTAGAAAACTTTGAATTAATGTTAAAATTAGTTAATAAATGAATATAAAAAGAAATTTATTGTATTTATTTAACAAATTTTTTTATTATTGTTAAAATTTGGTTAAATGTAGATTAGGTACCTACTTAATTTGCAGAATTCATTAATATTACTTAAATGAATTATGTGTCAACTACTTAGTACCTATATTATATACAGTGAAATGCCAATTTTTGGGACAGTAGCTTTAAATGGAACATTTTGTGAATTTTTAAATTCCAAGTGTGATATTGATGGTCGGTTATAGGCTATAGCATTGATTAAAATATGTAAATTAAACTAATGGTTATAGATAGAAAAAAATTGGTAATACATTTTTTTGTTAACGAACAATATTATAATAATATTTGATTGGTTTTCTGTAAACATTTAAAACGTTTAAATTGAAGATTTGTAAGTGTTTTTCAAAATGGAAAATGTTGTTTTAAGCAGTAAAAAAAATTAAAAAGTAAAATAACTTTGTCTGTAGTAAGTACATAGAATCATATGTAGCGTAGGTATTGGAGTTCATAAGTATAACTTTTATTAGCTTAATTTATTAGTACCTACTATGTTTAATTAGTACTTAAAAATGTATACGTATGGACCAGTAAATAGACATATTATGTTTTACCCTAATTTCATTTTTAGTTTGTGTCTCGAAGCTCTGAATATGGAAACCATCCTAATAATGGGTATTTGACTGTAATTTATGTAAAATATAAGAATATCTTAAAAGGCAAACCATATCTAAAAACTCTGGACCGAAAAGGGTAAAGTAATAAACAAAAAATTCACCAAATTTAATCTTAATTATACCTAGATAAAAATTCTATTACTATTATCATCTATCTTTATCTGTTTACAAAATATTGTTGTGTTTTTGTCTTGTTAAGCTGGATTATTTTTATACGAAATAGCTGTTCCTACCGTTCGATGCGGTTCGCCTACAAAATATGGAAGTAATTTATATTTACTTAACTATTCCCAACACTGTTTCTTTAGTGTTTTGCCTTTTTTTGTAGTGATTTTTGTTCTGTTTTATACAAAAAGTCAAGAAAACCAATCGAATAGATTCTCAAAAAATCTTTTAACATCAAATAAAATAAAAAAGTATATTCGTTATTTAATATGGTTGTGAATGGGTTTCATAGGTATTAGTTTTACGTGCGATGAGTTTTAATTAAATACTAATTTATCAAAAGGCGACTGTTTGATATTTTATCCAACCAATTGTATTTCAATAATATTCGAGTTGTCTGTCCACCCCGAAACACAAAATAGGTTTCAATACGTACATTCATACGAATTAAAATGGATTATAATGGAAATTAGTTTCAGTCGAAAGCTCACGTATCTGTCCGAGAAAATTTCCAGGCCAAAAACCCTGGGCCTGCGATCGTCGAACCACCGAGTTCATTATACACATAATACAGCTATGACTATATTATACTTTCAAAAGCCCACGTATCGATTTTACGCTATTCCCCAGGAGAGACGGAACGTTGTTTCGAATTCTATTAACTCTTGGAAAATTTTCACGTTTATTTTTTTCTAGGTGCCTACTTAGCTGAACCTAACCGTTCTTACAAAAGTAAATTTTCGTGGTTTTTCAACAGTTTTGTTTTACCGACACAGAATAATACTAAACAAAAAAAAATTATTAATAATTAAGAGTAAATTTCAACCAAAAAAATTTGGTCTACTACGCTCTGTGCGATATTTTATAAATACCAATTAATAATAATAATTATTATATTATGAGCTTTTGATTCGTGCGATATAACGAATTTAAGAAAATGTTTTACCGAAATTTGGTGCATTCGAAGGAATTTTCGTGACTTCAAGACTATGAAAGAAATCACATCATGACGTCAAGATCAAAATATGTTCTTCGCTACCATCAGAACAGCTATCAAAAACTGATCTAGTTGAATGGACCCACGTAGGTGTTATTATTATGTAAAACAATTGTTTTGGGTATAACTCGCTGAGATATCGAAAAATGTTAAACAATTTTCTACGCAAAATTGTCTAGAACACCAGTACTATGTTCGGCTACTTACGCGACAAGTGTACGACAAAATTTTCCTGTTCGAAACGTTTCGCGCCTATGTATGATTGTAAATTATTCGTCATCGGCTAGATGGCCTTCAGCACGCGAAACTTTTATCGGCGGTGCGCAAGTGATTCACTCGTCTGTTTATCCGCGTCACCAGCGAGCCAGGCGATCGGCGTCTATGCGTAACTACAGTTTTTTCGTTGACCAGTTGAATTTTTCATTTTTTTTTTTTTTTTCAACCGCTTCAATTCGATCTCACGTTTAATTTTCTGAGGTGGGCAATAACGCCAACCACTGTGCAGTTATGAAAAAATATAGCTGCTGCTGACCATAAAAAAAAAAAAAACCTCCCCGGGATCACTCTAAATCGCGTGGGTGGTTTAACGGAGTAGCATCCACGCTGTGGGTGGGTCACTGGTCTATGTTATGTTTTGTATTAATAGTTCAGTTACAGGATTTAGACGGATACAAAACAGTTCATTTAGTATTAAATAAAAAAGACTTTAATATATTACATAAGACAAAAGACACAAGACTTAGAGAATAACGTGTGTGTCTAGATAAAAACACGAGAGACATACAAATACAGACTGATAACAGTATGACCAATTATGTAACAGTCTAGAAGTTGCGGTTCAAACGTACATGTAGTTCAATATTCGAAAACGATTCTGAGCGAGCTCAGTTGTCTAGTAAACATGCTGGTACAAATCAAATTTAACTGTAAAGCATAAAAATTGTTCAAAATTCTGTAAGTCATATTCACATTCGAAAAATATTAAATCAAACTACGTGTGGAAATTTCAAAGAACTTGAACCATTATTTGTAGAGTTATTACAGTTTTAGTATCAATTGCACAACAGTGCATAATTTCATTGTTATAACCAAATTTTTCCAATATTATTTTTATACGATTTCAGAATTCACGGGGCGGAATCATTCGAAATTTTTTTTTTAAGTAGAAAATAACGTTTTACGTAACATATTTAATTTTCAAATCTTAAATAACGAATTTGTATCAGTTACGAATTTTTTTTCTAAAAATAAGTCAAAGTTATGACAATTTTTCGACCATTTTCCAACATTAAACGACTAGAAAGAAAAGAAATTTTGACTATAGATGTTTGTACGTTTTAGTGGCATATATATTTGTATGTTGTCAACATTGTATTAAATTTTCAAAACTTTTTGTGAAAAATTAAATTTTTTAACGAACAAAGGAAATAGAAACTTTCGAAAATTTTAAAGTTATATTCGTAGCTCACCAATTTCCGAAATCGCTTGAAACGTAAACGCCAAACCTGTATTTTACCTATTTCAACATTGTACAAAGGTTTCAGCTAGGTCTAAGTATTATTTTGGATATTATGGCCAAAAAACTAAATCGATTATGTCAAAAAACACGTCAGCTGTAATTTTCAACGTTTTTCCTTCTTGCAAAGCGTTTTAATTGTAACTTTTCAATTGAATTTGAGACCCCTCAAAGTACCAACTCAGTCCATAGACCTTTAAAAAAAGATACTGACTTTTAAAATCGGAGTATTTTTATTTTGGATGTTACGGCCAAGAAATCAAATCGATGTGTAAAAAACACGTTTGCCGTAATTCATGTTTCCCCGAAGTTTCTCCTTAGTTTCAAGGCTGTAACTATTTCAATTTTGAACTTTCCAATTCGAGACCCCTCTAAATACCATCAGAGTTCTTTGTCTTTTCATAAAAAGTACTGATTTTAAAAATCGGAGCGTTTCTTATACCCTTTAACTTATTCACATAAAATCAAAAAGAAAACGTCCTGGTAAATTTTTCGAAAATTTCAAAGTTATCTGAGTATACTTAGCTCCGAAATTTTCAAAATCACTTTTATCAAACTTGTATCTCATCTATCTTAATATTACGTGAAGGTTTCAGCTCGTTTCGATCATTATTTTGCAATGTTACGGACAAAAAAGAAAATTGTCGATAATATGTAAATAACACGTTTGCCGTAATGTTTCTCCGAGGTTTTTGTACGCTTAAAGTTGTTCACAGAAAAAAAAAAAAAAGCAAAAAACATCATTGTAAAAACAATGCATTCTTTGCTAACGCTCAGAATCTAAAAACAGCTCCACTCAAACACTCGCTGCGTTCTGCAACCGCCGTTTGTCAGTTATGCTATGCGCACGGCACAAGGTCACTTGCATATACCTTACTGACCCTGGCATATTAATATATATACATGGACACGTCAACAGATCAAAACGGCCGGTAAAAAATGGTCGAATAATGGCGAGTTTTAATCTTAAAAAAAAAATCGTAAATTACTTAATTTACAACATAATGGTGATGGTAGACAATAAACGTAGGTACGCAGAGATTGTGAACGTTGTTTTTGCAAATTATCAAGGATGCTGGAAAGTTAACGATTTTTTTTTAACTCGTTAAGTTAAAAGTTTGTCCTTTTTAAAAAAAAAAATTTACTTTATTCAAAATAAAATAAAAATAATTATTCGTAATATTTTTAATACGCACGGTTTTGTACCAGCAATTACTCATGACATTCCCATTTTTTTTTTTTTTCGTATTTGCTTTGTACAAGAGTGTTTTAAAAAATAGTCTGTATGACTTTTGAATGTACAGTCTATTACATATATTGTTGATATACTGTCATTGGCCGCTTTTTAAAAATTAATCTTTTTTGCCAAGTTATTAGGGTTAAAAAGTTTACCTCGTTGTTAAAAATCAAATTTCGTGAATACTTTTTTTAATAATCAAAATTTAAACAAAAACTCGACGTCAGTATACAGTCATTAATACATCGAATCAGTGCTTGGATGGAACGGGTTTAAAGGAACGAATTATTTTTTGCTCCTTTATCATGTTTACTTATTTAAATGAGTAAATAATTTTTCATATTGGTTTATAAATTTTTAATTTCTATCCAGAAATTAGAATAGTATTTGGTCGTCACTTGTTATTATTGTCACTTGCAGAGACTGCAGTAACACGGATTAGGATTAACTAGTTACTATACAACTATAAAAGTGCTCAAGTATGTTATTGTAATTTATTACAACAGAAAATTATTAATCCTTTCAATTTAGTAGTTAAATATGTTTAGCGAATATTCTTTTTTTTTTTTTTTAACTCTTCATATACCTGTAGACATACACTTTTATTTTTAACGTAAAAAATGTAAATATAAATTTGTTTAGACTTATTTTAATAAGTTTGTCCCCTGTTAAGGAAATCATATGTTTGGAACATCAAAGATTCTTTCGGGTACGTGTTTATTGAGTCTATAATTTATTAAAATTTATCACATAACAATGCGTACAGTTTTTTTGTTTTCTGAGGAACGTAAAATGCTCCTTTGTTAGGAAAGAGGAAAGGAACGAGTTCCATTTTTTAAGATCATAACGTGCATAGAAATAGTTCCTTATTAACAAGATAAACGTGAACGAGAACTGATTCCTTTTCAAACGGAACGTTCCAAGCACTGTCCTGGATCGTTATCATTTTTCAAAACAAAAATTACCTATAGTTATTTCCTATTACCCTCAAATTGTGTTGTCAGGATGTAGCCACAAGAGCGAACGTTCAGTGATAATTTGATGGTCCACACGCCCAACTTAATGCCGACTTAAAATTCATATTAGTGGAATGTATATTTTACTTAAATATAAAATACGTGATGATTCATTTAACGTTCTACACGTCTTGCCTTTTCGGTTATTAAAATAATGTTTAGTTTTTTCTTTTTATTGTTGTTTTTCGCATATGCTTTAAAGTTTGAACTCTATAAAATACGCCCACACACTCGAATAATATAGGAACACAACACGCTGTGTGTACATGAACTGTATTTTTAACCGCAAAACATGTTTTTCCTTTTTTGAATTATCTTTTTCCTCGTTCGCGATCCGTTCTCCCATCTTCGTTTTTGGCCGTTATAGACTATTGTACTGTATTATAATAATAATAATAATTCTTTCGACTATGCACGTCACTATATATATGGATCATGGGTGCAATTTTAACTTTTACCCTAGGGGAAGGCTTTACCCTCCAAACTTTCCTCACTAGACCATCTGTATAAGTTACACGGTTTCAAACTATATACAAATCGAGATTCGATTATCGAAATCAAGAAATTACAAATATTTTATTTTATTTCTCAGTGTTATTTTTTTGTTTATGATCAACGATATTACACCAAGTATATCAATATTAAAATTAACTTTAGGAATGTAGAAAAAATTTTGTTCTCAATTGTTTCTTGAATTTTCGTTTCTTTGTGGGTTAGTACCCACAAATGCGTGTAACGTAAGTCATGATTGTATTGAGTACAAAATATTTTTGTTTTTACACAGATATGTTATTAAATTTTTTTTTTTTTTTTTTGTGGTCATCGATCTTTACAATAAATAATTGCTATACAGATAGTGTCAAGAACTGCAAGATATGATTCACGCAGGAAGAATTTTAATTTTGACTGTTCGCAATTTTGTTGTTTATCAGTATTTGAGTATACAATGTATGAAATAGACTGAAGATATACGTAAATTATTTCAGTCACACAACAGCAGAAACATAATGTATGAAAATTTAAATACATTTAAATTTTTTTCTAATAAAATCATCGTTTACTAAAAACTGTTTAAATTGTTTGTCATATTAATCCGTTTTGATAATACAGAAAACCCTAGAAAATCGAACCAAAAACAATGTTCAGTATATTTACTTGTACACGATAATATAGTTTAACTGTGTAGTTATAACTTATACCCGAGTATACATGGCCAATATACATTGTATTTGAATAAAATTTTTAACAATAGCTGAAATAATATACTGCGTGGGTTATCTAAAGAACGTATTATTTTTATATTTTATTTTTACTATTTTACTGAATAGTCCTGATACTGTTTACGGATAGGTATATCTACCTAGAAAACAACAAAACAAACAAACTTTTGTACATTGTATAGCTTAAAGAATAAAAATATAATACACATTAGGATAAACAGAACTTATAACAAACTTTGTTGTTCGGTCAACACTTCTAGCACCATGCAAGAAATTAAGTAAAATCTATCAAATGATAAACAAAGTACAGTACACTGATTTTATACATCGTCACGTCAATATCGATCGCCGACGACGATTTGTGTTTCCCAGGTCACCTTACACATTTGCATACTTACTGTATGTTATTATTTCACAGTTGTTTTTTTCACGTTTTTTTATTTTATATATACGATACAACCTGTTTTATTGGTGTTGCAAACATATACAGCTAACTTTATAAATTTACTTTGCGCGTATAATGTTATTATCATTCTGTAAAGTAAAATAGTCAATTTTATTCAAAATTATTTTATGAAATGAAGTAAAATAATAATAACGAAAAACTTAAAACATTGCGTTTACAAATCTATATTTCTATTCCTACTTTTTGTTTCATAATTTATAACTGTATAATATAGTCGATTTTGAATTACTTAATATTAAAATATAATATTATATATTACGAAGGAGTAATCATTTGTTTTATCTAGTAAAACAAGAAAATATCCAACAATAAAATATATGCTCATCGTAATAATTATTCGGTCTGAAATCGGAGTAGAAATTTCAACAGCTGACTACCTAGCAACTGAATTGTATTTTTGTACTGAGATCTCAACATGTTACAGAGAAACTTTGTTAAACAATTATTACTAAAAACAAACTATAAAATAAGCGTTATGGTTGTATGATAGTATTAGAAAACAATAAATCTTTATACAATTTTTAAATTACTAATATATATTACACTTATATATATTATAATATACTACATATTATATTAGTGAATTAGCTGATGTATATTGTATTAATACTCTTTTAGATTCTGATCGTAGCGAACAAATAGAAAGTAATGTTTTAACGTTTTCGGTACCTATATAATATTAATATGTGTGTATATATATTTTTTTAAATTCCTTTTAGGGTAACAGAACTGCTCTCTGATATTTTACGTATAATTGTATTATAATACCTCTAATGATGATCAAATTACTTGAAATCCACGTTTTACACATCGTAGCAAACTAACAGATGAAAAAGAAATTGTTATCAATTTTTATAATTTTTGAGGAATTTTTAACCGATCTTTGAAATTTTAGTTTTTGCCAATCCCTACAATTTTAAGATGAAATATCAAAACTTTAAGACGATCAAAACTGCATTTTTCCTCACGTCATGTAGTTAAAGAAAATCGTATATTAATCGACTATATATTATTATGGTGTTCCAAAATTCACTTTTTAAGTATTTAATAATAATTGATCTTTTATACGTAATTATATATTTAGGTTTATGTATAAGGATGCTCTGTCTACGTTACTATTACTAGTTATCTTTTTAAAGAGTACACACATCACTAAAAAACATTAATTAGTTAAACCATAATGTAAGACAAAAGTATATTATACGATACATGTTATAACATTTTATATTATTAACTAAATCTCATAAGTCAAACACGATAAAAATATATTTTGAAAAACTTAGTACCTAACAAATATATTATATTGGTAACACATTTTTAGAATCTAAAACTAGGATTGCCATACGTCCCGAATTTGCCGGGATACTACCGATTTTTCACCGAGTGTTTCGGGACAGTGATATTATGTCCCGGATTCGAAATCATACTTGAGGAAATACCGATTTTCAATTAAGTGAAATAATATTAAAGGTATTGACAACTGTAAAAAGGGGATAACGAAATTTTCGATTATTTACGTGATAGTGTGCATGTTTTATTTTTAAAAACTCTTTTTGGCCTTAAGTATATTCAACGTAAAGTTCGGGACAGTTCTCTTCATCCAAAAAAGTAACAAACAAGCAAATTTCACACATTTAACGCAAAAATTTTCATTGATGTTTTGGTTTTTAAGTAGAACTCGAAATAATGATCAACATTTTGAAAATGTAAAGTACCAATATCTTGGTGTATGGGAGTTACTGACTTAAAGACGACTTTTTTAACCAGGAAAAGTTTTCACAGAAAAAAAAGCATTACTGTAAAACCAATACATTCGTCGCTTTGCTCAGAACCTAATTTTTTTTTTTACACGTCATGACGACCGTAAAAACCGAACTATAATAAAGATAGTATTACTCCAGTAAGAAATAATAATAGATTATAATAGAAAAAATGTCCCGGATTCCAGAAAATGTTATCTCGTAACCCTGACTATAGGTCACTCGCGTTGCAATTAAGTGTACATACTCGTACAGTCGTACCCATTTTATACTTACATCGTACCATTAGGGTACTCCATAATACCATAAAAACACGAAAAAAAAAAGTGCTCCAAGATAAAAATTTTGTCTTAATAATATGATATTATATTTTATCGTTATAATAATAATAAATAATTGTCAAGTCATGGGCGTAACTCGAATTATAACACAACTCTGTTATCCGGTGCACCACATGTGGTTTCTGGTTTCTGCAAATCTACACCACATGCGCTTGCCTTGCGCTGCTCCTCACGTTAATGTTAATATTCATGGCGGGATGCAGGGAACAGTAAACAAAATAATATGGCATTCTGTTTTTTGTGTTAAACATTCAGCAGATATTGATATTTTGGTAGTGTTGAGTTTTTAAATTAAAATAGTTGTTAGTACCTAGGTTTATTCATTGGCTTAAAGATTTTTTTGATTACTTTTCTTCTCATATATTTTAAATGAATTTTTTTTTTTTACGTCGTGGGCCGTTTATAACTTTTATTACGAATTTAAAACATCGTTTAATTAAAGTAGGGTGATTTCCGACCACATTTCAACCTTTTTCTTCGAAACAATTTTTCTTCTTCAGAACTTTTAATCTATTTTTTCGATGACCTGTATTAATAGTTTAAAATAATTACGGTTTAACCATTTTCGACTGTTTTTTAAGACTCGTGTACGGCTGCAATTTATTAGAATATATAGTAAACCGATTTAGTTGCACAAATGTAAAAAATGATTTTTCTTTTTTTCTACCTCGTATTTAACACCTTTCTACAATTAACAATCGTAACCGTATTTTATTTTGTATTGTGAAAGTCGTATTATTTTAGATTCTGAGCGATGCGAGCAAGCTATTGATTTTACAAAGACGTGTAAATATAACAGTTATAAACTTGCGTAGAATTTTCAAACGCGTTGATCGCGCATTACAATGATTGTTGTTTTCAAAATTGATGAACGTTTTACACTTGAGCGTCTTAACTTTTAACTCTTTTACCCAAAACGATTTACGAATTAACCACCCGATGCAGTGATCAAATCAAAATCTATACTGCCAAAGTGTTTTTTTTTCGAGTATTTTAAATCGGTTTAAATTATTAAAATTAAAATCAAGTTAAATAAAGAATAACTCCGTAGTTTGAACTAAAAAACTATTATTATTCATTACGCCAATGAATACAAACATCAAATTGTATCGTATCTTAAAGACTTTTTCTACACGGTTACTACACACTGTTATTATGTCCAAAGGTCCTTCTTTGGTTAGTTTGTTTTCGTATAGTTCAAAAGCATTACTTAACAGTGATGTTTCGTCTTTCTGTACAGTCTAATTCTGTGTTATTCGTTATTGCTTGTACAACTAATTCTTCGACGCGTGTAACTTCATTTCTATAGCCAATGCTGTACGCATAGTCAATATTGCATTATTGGCTGCAACGTTATTTCTCTATCGAAAATGAACTCTCGAAAATTGTTTGAACTTTCCAACAAGTTGAGCTGGCGAGTTTGTGCAAAAATGGCCGGTCCGCGTACAACACACACCACAAACATATTAGGTACCAGCTATAAACGTTCACAATAACCGCGCACACTTCACCGCTGCAGTTCAAAACGGCACAAGCGGAAATACGTGTCCTGAAAAATATGTTTTCGGTAAAAAAAAGTGCCGATGAAAACGTTTTTTTTTTGTGAGGTTTACCTAAATCATTCGTTTTTTTTCCCCCCCCGTTCAGCTACATCGAGCGTGCGCATTAACCGATCTGATCGCACTGTTAAAAACTAATCGTTTTAAACGTGTCTATAAATTAACCTTAAAATGTATTTACCGCGCGACACGTTTGCGAATCGTTTTTGTAAAACTGATCCTTCTTCTTTTACGCAACCTACATACGTTATACAACGTTACTGTTCGAGCTGACAGTAAAGTCAATATTGCGCAATACGTGTTGCGCCACACGCGGCCGTTCGAAACGTATGCACGTCGATTATTAAATATCATAATCTTCGTTTTACTAAAAAAAAAAAAAACCGACTGCTGTGCAGCTTACCGGTCGATATCGTTATAGTAGTACACAGTCGATCGTTTTTGATTTTTTGAGAAAATTTTCTCCGTGATCCGTTCCAAACGTACCTACCCTGCGCGGTTTTCGTCTCGCCCGCCAGCTACGGCTAGAGGCGGAGGGGTAGACAGCGTAACACGAGGACGTCTTTTCATTCGTCCGTTACAACCGCCCCTGCTCCAGACAGACCAGTTTCTTTTCATTTTTCCCTTTGTCCGGACGGCGCGCGGGCCGGCGGCAACAACGCCGCGTGGTGTTGCATGCGACCGGCGGCGGCGGCGGCGGTGCCCTGTCAAACGTTGACAAGTGGTCCGCCCGAATTGGCGCGTATGCAACGCGCGCGGCGTAACGTAGGCTGCGTGTGGCGGTGGGGTGCAGCAGACGGGAAAACGAAAAAAAAACGAGAATGTTGTACCCGTAGTGTTGTACAGGGTGCGGCAAAAATAACTCGCTACGATTTCGTTACTATAGGTATTGTTCGATTGTTTACGTACACATGCCGACGGGACTTGAATCGACATCATCGGGAATACAGCTCGTCGCCGTCGTATTCGTTTATCGCGGCCAGGTCGGGAGAACACGGTCGTTCAAAGAGGACTATACGGCGCGTGACCTCTGGTATAAATCGTCGATGCTGCGCGACGCTCGAACCACGTTCCGGCCGAAATCGAACGATTTTTTTGACGAGCGCGAAGACGCCGCGCAGCTGAGTCGGTCGCTCTGCATTCCGCGTGAAACGTTTCCCCGGATTACGGGGGTGTCCGGTCCGTGCGCATTTCTTTCCTTCGACTCGGCAACGTAAAGCAACGACAAATAAACGCCGCCGATGACCCGGAAAGTCGCTGTACGCGTGAAAAAGACGTCGCTGGACGTAACTTTTATAAAACTACGGTCGAAACGGCATCACGTTGCCCGTATTCGTATACATCGAACACTGTTTTTTCACGTTCCACTCGTAGCGGGTGCCGTTTCCCACGAGTCGGGGAGGTTTTTTTCGACCCTGTATCGTGCGGCCTACCTGATGTCTGAGCGCGACGGGCGGAGAAGCGCAGCTGCTCCGCGACTACGTAATCTTCTCTATCCGCCCTCCGCGGCCACTCCTCCCGCTACCGCCATCGCCCTCCGCTCCGATCGGGCGACCGTTGCCTGTCTCCCTGCCTCCCTCCCTCCGTCTCCCTCCGACCGTCGTTTCTTCAACCTGCCACGCACGCCACGGTCTCCCATTATTTTAATCATTATAATAATTACATAATAGGAATACCGCTGCAGTACGTTCGACGTAATATTATACGGGTATTGTATGGAAAGAGACGTGTTTTACTACTATACGTTGTACGGACTTCAAGAGTGGTAAAAGAAGAAAATTAAAAAATTATACTCGCGTGATGTCGGTTTTGTAAAAAAAAAATAAAGGATGATACGCTGCAATAATGGGTACCTGCTAGTTTCATTATAATAACATGCGAATTCCGCCGCGATAAAATAAGGAGCGCCTTAGGTTGCGCTGCAGGTAGCGACGGTTCGCGACGACGATTTTTTCGTTTTGACTTTTTATCGCGCGTAAACACTGTTCTCGCGTTCCGGGCGACAATATTTTTTTCTCAAATCGTTACCGTATTTTGTTTCGTACCTCGGTAAATACTATACGGACGAAATAATTTCAACGAAAAGTGAAAGAAAAAAAATAATTGTAAAACGTACATCGATTGTCTTCATTCGGGGATTTTTTCAAATATAACATTTTCGTGGTCTTACACTGGACACCGGTAGTAATACGAGTGCTAATAACGAGTATAATTTTTCCGCGGACTTTTCTTCCGTTTTTAAAAATACCCTTCAACGGATGAATTTTTTCCTAAGGTCGTTGTTTTCGTATTCGAACGAGTTTCGTTTTAGGTAATAGTCGTAAGTAGATGACACACATGCGTGTGATTTGTTAAATTTATATTTTTTTCCCCGAGCTTATTCAGAATCGTTTTTTTTCGAAAATACTAAATAATAGGCTTGAACCACGACTTCCGTTACACTCACCTGCCCACCCAAAGAAGTGGCCCACTCCAAAGCGTAGTCTTTACGCCAAACAACTTCCGGCTTCGAATTTACTCCCTGTCTTCAATTTTTTTCTTAAATTTGCTCCCTTTTCTTTTTTTTATCTATTTTTAGCACCATAAGTTTTTAAATAATTTTTTCGGTAAAACAACGATTCCATATAATCTTGAAAACTGTTTTCGACCTTTTCAATTATGACAATTAAAACACTCTAAATATATATTCTATAGCTACGGTTCGATTTGCATACGGGTAAACCGAGCTCACTCGGAATCGTTATTTTTCCAAGCAAATTACAATTAAATATAATATAAAACTGTTTGTTAAACATTACGAAATAGTGACTAGCTGCAAACACGTAATCGCTACTCCGTCAAACTTCCCACGCCACCCAGACGCCATCCGGCTTTTTTTTATTAATGCGGCTCCCATATTTTGAAGCGTATTTAGTATACTTAATACTTAAGTGGGATGAGGGAGGGTCTACCGGGTTTCGACCCCTTTTTTGCGATTCATAAGCTCGGTGCTCACAAACGTGCGTTTCAAATGTCAGACAGGTTGCACTAGACCTGCAAGATTTACTTTGCTGAGTATTTGTTGATTGTTGTTCATAGCACAAAAATAATTGAATAATTGAATATAGCTGTTTTTATTTTTTCGTTTTCGCAAAAATAAGCGGAAAACCCGTTCTCGGAAAACTTTTTACATTCAGAGCGCAGCGAATAATGTACCTACCTATTGTTTTTTTTTTTTTTCCACGAACACTTTTTCGGGTACGCTCTGATTTCTAAAGTCGGTAAAACTTTTCTGACATGTAAACGGACTCCGGTGGTACATATCCCAAAAACGAAATAAAGAAATTGAGAATTAACGACAAAAAAGTTTGGACTTTTGTTTCAAATATATTTAACATATTTTAATAGAAAATTATTTTGAGTTATCTGCCGAAAACGACGAAAGCTGAAACACCAGCAAATTTGATTATTTGTGTTTTCGAGTGGAAGGAGCAATCTTCGCTTTGATAGCACAAAAAAGTTAGGGTGTTTGATTTAAATTAAATGTTGATCAAAAACATTTTTAAAATTCTTCATACTTGGAAAGTTTTAATCCGAAAACACAAATTTTAAGTAAAATCCCGATGGAGAGGCGAGTATATTGGTACGAACTTATCATGCAATACTTTATATAAAATAACACAGTAAAAGTAGTATTGTATAAAAAAAGAAAAGAAGGAAGGAAGAAAGAAAGGAAGTAAATTTGTGGTAGGTAAGAATTAGTTGTCTGGGCTATCTAAAAAAATGTCGTATTTTAGGTAGTTTAATAAATCTAATAAAACTGATATTTTTAGTAGAATAAGGTTTTTACCAGGACTATAGTAACTAAATAACTGAGCTCGCTCAGAATCGTTTTTTATATTAAATAATACGTTTGAACCACAACTTACAAACCAGTGACCCACACGCAAAGCGTAGTCACTACTCCGTCAAACTACCACACGACCTAAAGTGATTCCGGCTTTTTTAAATATCTTTTTGTTGATTCTTATATTTTTTTCGATGTTTAACGTTTTCTTCCTGCACTCCACTTCATGCACTGGGCCCACGGGACCCAAATATTGACGTGGAAGAAAATGTAATAAGCGCAAATCCAAGAGAATTAGAATTAGAGTGTCTATCTTATAAATGCCTATAACGCTATTATAATTTATATGATATTTCAAGTTTATGTAAGTATACTTCTTACTCCATAGGTATTAATAATTTCTATCGATCAGTTTTAGTTTCTTTTTGACGCAAACAAATTCTATCTGCACACGTTTTTCACTAAGATTGAAAGCCATAGAAATTTTATCAGTAATTTGTACGTGCCCTTTGTAGAACACTAATAGGAGATCCAATGTTTGATGTTTTGCAATTTGCTGTAAACATATACAGTGGCGTCATTTCAGAATTTTCTAGCCTGGGGAAAACTTATGAATTTGCCGACTCGTAAATTTTACTGGCCGACTTTAAAAGTAAAATCTTTTAATTAAAAACGCCGACTCTCAATAAACCTGAATGCTACTATCGAAAAATTCTGTAATTTATCGCCCAAGACTATCATTCCGTTAGTATTTTTAGGTATTATTTTGTAAAAAAAACAATCGGTAACAAATCAGTAAAAAGCAAAATTAAGACATTTCAGTTCTCAACATCTCAGTAATTTTAGTGTTTACTAACATATTTTCAGATCCGTTTCTTAGATATCAACAGTACTAAGAACGCTGAAAGCAAAATGTCAAGGCAAAACTATTTATACATTAGAAAAATAAAACCATTATCTTAAAGTCTTTTAGGTGTATTTGTACATCAAAAAAACAAAGTTAAAACATTTTAGCTTTGTCGAAAACAAGTAGTTTGAGTTCTAGCCACTCAAACTATGCAGTTTACTTAAAAACAACTGAACTGGTTTTTCAGTTTCACATCACTATAATAATTGAGTGTTACCAAAAAAAAAAAAAAAAAAACGAGATGAAAGCACCTATGCACATTTTTGTTTCAGTGTTAGGTACTCTTAAAATAATACCATCTTATTCTAAAGGCAAAACCATATGTTTGTGTTTCAAATTATTCCGGTTAAGAAATTGGGTGAAAATAATCTAAAAAAAAAAAAAAAAGAAATAAAAATTCCATGGTTAATTGGTATAATTTTTGTTCTTAAATATATATAAATTTTTTAACAAAAATATTTTATAATTTATACACATTTTTTTTTTTTTTTTTTTATATATATATATAGGTAATATAATGACAAAAGTCTACAGTTTTAATCTTCTGAATTCCATCTAGGTCACCTAGTGAGTGGTAACTAGGAATAATGTCAAGGCTCAAAAAGTTACGTCGTATTCTTTTACCTGCCTACTTGTTTATGAATAAAGTTTTTGCGCAGTCACAGTTAAAAAATAATGATAATAATAATATTCTTATGAAAACCAATCTGTTTGGTTTCACACATTGAGCAAAAAAACATTTAGTCTAACATCCATACAAAAAAAAAAAAAAGAAAAGAAAAAAATTAATAAATTTAATGTTGATACCTATTTTAAAATTATTTATCGATTCATAGATTTAACATAATATTTATGCGAACAATTAAAAGCATTTTTATATTCAACAAATAGTGGACGTGCAGTTGAACAAAGTAACATGGTTCATTACGAAAAAAAAAATAAAAAACCTAAACAAATGATTGGTAATTTTTTCTTTTCTTCAATACATTTGAAGGCAAAACAATGTATAGATTGTCCAATCTCTGTTGAGCTTATGTATTAAAAAAAAAAAATAATAATAATAGGTAATAATAATAATAATAATATAAACAAAACAAAAATGTTAAATATAATACTAATAATAATGATAAAAAAAAATGTACGATAATAAAAAAAGTAGTAGGTATTTTTCTACTTAATTATTATTATATATTAGTATTCATATAAAATAATTTTTTTTACGAGATATGAGCATATTAAAATAAATTATCACATCAATGTACAGAACATAAGTAATGTAAAAATCAAAATACGCTTTTCTGGTTCAAACAAAATAAGAATCCGACAATATTAAAACGAAGCAAATAACGTCCAACCGAAAAAAAAAAAACAACATTGGTTGAAAACTTAATTGCAATAGGTGTTTGACATTTTTTGATAGTAAAAAGACACGGTGAAGGTTGAGGAGATGAAGATATAAATAAAATAACGCGATAAACAAATATAATAATAATATATACTAAGTATTGGTGATAAGAGAATTAGCTACATAACATAGGTACATTTCATTGTATAGGTATAATTATTTTCATGATCAGTGGTTGACAAGGAACTTGACCGATGAGAATTACACTATAGCGACGACAATTTTACAATCTAGGAATCTGCTAAAATAACAAAAGCGGGCAACGTAACATCATTATACGTTATATATTAGGCAGTTCCGAGGGTTTTATTCATTGTAGTGTCGATTGAAAGTACAATTTGTCGAAAAGTTTAGAAATAAATTATCGGTCACAAATACGGTCAGGGTTGTCGAGACGATGATCACGAGTCGAACATATTTTTGTCATGGATTACAAAACGTAAAACAAAACAGATGAACCTAGATAAGGGACGACATAGGTAGGCAGGTAGGTTTTCTATTAAATATATTTTCACAATATTATACTTACGCGTACAATAATAAACGTGCTTGCCTAGTGTCTGCCAAATGATGTGATCGGATGGTAATTATGAAAGTACGAGTAGACACGTGAAACAAAGTGAAAACCGGGTGACGTATATTACTTACTCTCAACGATACATCGTAATACGTTACTGATAACTTACCTAAAATTATAAATATTTATCACATGTACGAAAATGTTAAAAAACGAAAAAACCCTCAGGTCATCTGAGCTGCCACAGGTCCTCGTTGACAGTGTCCCGCCGGATGTTTGGCATTTTCAGTATCTTCTCCTTGGCCTCCTTGGTGATTTTCGTGCAGCCGTACAAGTCGATGGACCGCAGCAGCTTGCACGAGTCGGACAGATGTTCTAGGCCCTTGTCGGTGACGGAGTTGCACTGACCGATGTTCAGCACCTCGAGGTGTCGCAGCGACTTGGATATGTATAACATGCCGTCGTCGGATATCTGGCACGAGCTCAGCGACAGAGTGTGCAGGCCGTGCAGTCCGTGGGACACGTGCAGCAGCGCCTGGTCGCCGATCTTGTCGCAGAACGACACGTTGAGGCTGCCGAGCTTGGTGCATCCCTCGGACAGGTACCCGATGCCGATGTCGGAGACGTTGTCGCACGCGCTCAGGTTCAGCTCGTCCAGCGCGTTCATTCGCGACACGTAGTTGAGCCCCGTGTCGGTGATGTTCACGCAGAAGCTGAGGTTGAGCGAGCGCAGAGAGCGCAGGCCCTCGGACACGTACTTGAGGCCCTCGTCGGTGACGTGTTGGCAGTCTTGTAGTCCCAGGAACTCGAGCTGCGCGTTCCCGTCCGCCGCCGCGTCCTTGCTGGCGCCGCAGATGTGCGACAGGCCCACGTCGGACAGGTGCCAGCACGAGCGCAGGTTCAGGTATTTGAGCTTCTTGAGTTTGCGCGCGACGTGCGAGAAGCCCTTGTTGGTGATGTACGAGCAGCCCTGGATCTCGAGCCGGGTGAGACCGCGGAGCGTGTCCGCGACGCGTATCAGCCCGCCGTCGGTGAGCTGCTTGCACAGCGACAGATTGAGCTCCGTGATGTTCGGATGGTGTTCCTGGAACATCTGGTGCAAGTCCTCGTCCTTGATGTGGTAACAGCCGCTCATGTTCAGCGACACCAGGTTCGGCACGTTCTGCACGATCTCGCGCAGACACTTGAACCGGGACACGGACAGCACTTGGATGCGCTTGATGCCGCGCTGCTTGAGGCTCTCGTACATCGGGTGCGACGACCGGCACATGTCGATCTTCGCCTCGACGCCGCGCCACACGGACTTGTACCACGCGGCCTCGCGCCACGCCGTGCACACCTGCGCCGCGCGGCCCTTGTCCGGCACGTCCAGGTAGCTGAAGATGAGCGCCAGCAGCTCGGGGTACAGCCGGTGCACGTGAGTGGGCCGACTTTCGTCGTACTGGGAACCGCCGACGGCGTGGCGCCGTTCCGCGGCCACCGTCTTCACCTTGCGCGCGGCCGACGGCGGCGGCACGTACGAGTGGAACGGCTGCAGGTACGGCTGGAACCTGGAGATGTGCCGGTACGAGGTGGGCACCTCCGTGAACCCGCCGGCCAGGCCGTCGTCCATGATGGTGCCGAACGGACCCGCCGACATGACGCGTCCGCTGACGCGAGTACAGATCCGCGCGCGCGCCTCGTCCGGTGGGGTCAGCAGCGGCGGCTGCTCGTCGTCATCGCGGCAAAACGGACGCGGAAAACCGCGCGATCACGAGCAAAAAATTCGACGGGGACACGACGACGAACCGTACGGCGAACGGCACGCGACCAACGCGACACGGGAGCGAATATCGTACTGACGAGTCTGGCGACGAGTGGACGGGCGACGACGAGTACGACGACCGTACGTCGGGCGGTGGCGGTGAGGGGAAAACGTTGAAAAAAAAAAAAAACCATGTACTACGGTGCTTGGTGTATGTGTATGTGGACGGTACGGTGTGAGTGGTGCGCATGTGTGCAGTGTGTGTGTGGTGATATTTGAAATGAACGTTTTTCGGCACGGTGGGGGTCCGTGCGCGGCCGCTCGGAGCGCTGCTGCTGCGGGCCCGTGTTCGTTCTGACCCGGACGCCAATGCGGCGGCGAAGGGGGCTGCTCCGCCGACGGTTGCGCGCGCGGATCGGGGAACCTCGTCTGCGCTCGTCGTCGCGGTTCCGTCGACGAACTGCGGCGCAGTGGAGGGCGGTCGCGGTGCAGCCGCCGCCGCCGCGTAGCGCTACAACTCGGCGCGGCCGCTACTGAGCAGCTGCAGTTGCTAGCATCCCTCGACGTTCCGTGCATCGTCATGTCGGAGAGCGAATGGAAAAAACCGTCTTGGTGGTTGCTTGTGCGGCAGCGCACAGTATTGTTATTGCAAAAAAGATGAAAAATGTTTACCTTGGCTATTTTTGAAGATTTTTTTTTTTGGCCACGAGAAATTCCAAAATCAACGCAGGAGAGATGGGGGGATTGTTCGGGTTGGCGCCTTTTCTTTTTGTCCGGATTTTTTTTACGTAAAAAATCATATAACAACGCCCAGTCTCGTCTTTGTCGGAGAAATTTTTCCTCTTTTGCTGGCAATTATCCGGAGCTAAAACGTCGGAAAATTTATTTATCTATATAAACGCGGTGGTTACAAGTCTATTTACCTTCGGAAGTTTTCTAACACGATTTGTAGTCAATAAGTTCGAAAATGTGGCGAAATCGACGCGATTTTTCCCAAACTTATTTGGAAAGAGTGCATATAGAGTTTTAATCGATAAAAATTACAACATCGAACGTTTCGTAAAATGACGATAGTAACTTTTCGTACACATATACACATCATAGGTACGTAGGATATCTATGCCGCAGTTATGAAACAGAATGAGATTTTGGGCACACGGGGATGCCCCACCTTCGCTAAGCCCATGCTGGTTTGTTCTGTATAAAGAAAACACGCTTTGCTGGAAACGTCTTCCATCCGCGTATGGAATCGAAAGTGTTTGAACGTTTGAACGTTATTGTACGTGTGTGCACACTGTACACAAATTCCTAAGGACAGCTGCTGGCCACATGACACGCGAGAACATCGATAATTGTTTTTTAACGCTCCTGTAAATCGCCACCTGTATTCGGTGACACGACCAAAAGGGTGACATGAGGAGTGTGTAAACCTATACGCCACTGAAACGCCATTTTTATTGGGTCCGTATCATAAAACGCTAAAGTTTGGTCTAAAATACGTCTAACCTACACAATTCCTAATACGATAGGGAAAACGCATTATCCATGACTCGGTAACTCATGGTTTCTTTTGTTCCTTGTTACACTTACACTCGGTTTTCGATCAATTAATTCGTTGATATCGTTCAACTTTATTTAAGAGTTAAGACAGCCGCGGTGTAAGAGCATGGAAACGGAGTAGCTGGAGTTTAGTCACATAATGTACATTGGCTACATTGGCTCATTGTTGCAATTTGATATCACGGGGAGTTTACTTTTTACTCGCGTGCTCTTAATATTGCCTAAGCAGAACCCCTTAAGATCGGTATGTTTGTAAGACGCTTATATTCCCAATTTTTTCTACCTCGTGTGTTTTTACTGCGATTTATATTAGAATGTACATTGCGTTACGCGTGCTAGCGTTTCAATTAAACGGATACTACTCCTTTATTTTTATAAAACATTTTACAGTATGCTCCTCCAAATTTACCTCCCCTGGTGGTCCGGCGTAGGGTGGTCAGTTTGTAACTACTATTAGCTCAACAGCGCCCCCCTCAGATGTTCTATCACCCCCCCACCCTCCAGAGGGCAGGATCTTTTTTTCTGCAGTTTTTCCCCCAAAAAAGTAGTCAAAAATAATTTTAAAAAAGTCGTCAAAAGGTGTCAGGTAGTATCGAAAAACGGTCAAAAAAACAAACGGTACGTAATTGACAATCAAGCCGCATGTTATAAAAACAAAGATAGAAATATTAAAATAAAATACCAATAGAGAACACAACTGAGAAACTTTGATGACATTTAACTTTTGTCCGCGAGTAAAACTTATAAAGTATACGTCGTGTTTAATCACAGACGTATAAAATATGTGTCTGCGCTTCGATACGAAATGGAGCCGCCGCGATAAACGTGGGGCAATCGTGGATGAAAAATGATTTGATCGTTCCGCGACGAAAAGTACCCAACGACAAGCCAAAATCTTGATACAAAATCGTTATTTTTTGTGGAAAAAAAAAAAATTTCATACCTATTTCACTGCCCGTGCGCGTCGTATTGGCCACAAGTGCCTACTTGAGTGTTGATTGCACTTTTTTCTTGTTGTGATCGAGAAATATTCAAATCACCCCGAACACAGATCCTGGTGCGACCCTTCGATAGTTTCTTTCAGCCCAAGCACTGTGTAACGCACTTTTTACACGAATACCCACCGCGGCGACTCCTCTCTGCGTCCGTATAAATCATGAATTTCGCGCACTTCGAGCAAGTGCGACGACGGTGCTGCAGGAAGACGGCGTCGGGCGGTGGCGTGGCAATGTAAAGCGTCGGGCACAGAGAGAGAGAAGGATTTAAAACGCACATACGTACGTCCGAGAGCAAACTTTTAATTGCTCGAGGGGTGTGCGGATGTATATACCCTTAATTATTATTAGTCCGGAGCGCGGCTTTAAGTCGAATGAATAAAACATAAATTAAAAAATAAAATAAAAAAGGAAGCCCATAAAAGGAAGCCGTTCCACCACACGACGTATTCGACCATTATACGAGCACCGTTATACATGTATGGGTTTCGAAAACCGATATGCTTTGTCGGGCGCTTTTCTGCGAAAAACCTATCAGATTTTCAATTAGCGCTCGTTTTTCACGCACTCGTCGCATACGATATCCCGAAAAAACTTCGGAGAAGCATAAAATTGTGTCCCGTGCTTTACTCAAATGGATTGGAGCGCTCTGAGGTAAATGAAAAGTTGAAATCAATATCGAAATTCTGTGCCTGACAGACAGCGAGTGCCGTAACACGAGAAAAAAAATGATTTCGAACTTCGAGGAATATAAATGTGTAAAATCGAACCTTTTTAAAATTTTGTGCTTATAGCGGGTGCAAGAGAGAGAGAATAACTAAACTTCCTGTTAAAATTGTGGTAAATGAAGAAGTGAAATAAAACCTCGAAATTCTGCGCCAAAACTTGCAACATTGAAGAAAATTCGATGACACGAACGAAGCGCGTCCTTGGACATGCGAATTTTTGCAGGCAAACATGGAACGTGCTGCGCATTTTTTTTGTAGCTGAAAATGTGGTGAAATGTCATCGAATTTTCTTCAATAGTCAATATAAATAAAAAATTGCAAATTTTCTGAAATTTTATAGTGGATTAGGCTGGTCCAAAACAATGGGTAGAAACTAATCCATACTGTGACCTTGCCCACTTTGTGTGGATTCAAACTAGCTTATGAATCTTTAGCCAGAGTATAATGAACCGAATGTGGCTCAAACAAGTTAAAAATAGAGTCAGACTCAAAATAATTAAAAAATCGTTAGTGAAAAAAAATTGCACGTTTTTTGCACTCTTTTAATCGTAATATTTGTTGAATTTGATAATAGGTATGGTTTAGGAAGAAAAAAAAAATCTACAAATAAATTGTATTTGATTCAGGAGCTTCTCAAATTAGAAAATAAACCTACATTAATATTTAAAGTTTCACATTGTGTAATTTTTTTTTTTTTTCAATCGTTAGAGTAGTTTTTGAGAAAATGTGGAATACTTAGTTTTAAGTTTGACATTTGCTAGCAGTTTGATAAAATGTTGCGAAAACACGGTCATATTTACGGCCTTCGGGTAATTGTTGGTACTTAAAATCGGTATTCGATGAATGTTGACTTATTTAAGTTGGACAGAATATCTAGCTTAAAATAGAATGTAAACTGGATATGCGTAAAAGTACATAAAGTTCTGAAATGGTAAAAAAATGGATACTATTATTACTATTCAATGTGTTTAAACTCGCTTCAACTAGGTTAGACGCATTTGTTGAAAGTTCATGAATATTCTTTGAAGTATTCATAACTCATGGACAAAATAAAAATCGTTTTTTATTGTCATCTACATTTATAGTTTATTCCAACAACTAGTAACAGCTGCTAACAAATAATTTTCCCGAGTCTACTAAGATTATCTAACGTTGTAATCACTGCTACGAATATATAAGTTGTTTACCTAAAAAAATCAAGTAAAATAAAAATAATTATGCTCACTTCCGGATAAATTTTACGTTGACCTAATCATAAAAATGTTGATGTATAATGAAGTAATTTGTTTTGTAAAATATTATTTTATCTCTTTGAACACAAAATCTAAAGTTATGTACACTATAAATACACCTAAATATACACTAAACTTTCACTCTTCAATTTATATGAAGAACTGGCAAATCAATTTCCGAGAGTTAAACTAAAGAAATCTGTAAAACATAAATTTCTTCCGTTGAATATCCTTGATAAACCTATGTATACCTAATGTGTACTTGAAAAATTAGTACATTTTTCAGCGCTCAATTTTACTTTATGAGATAAAAAAAATTTTTATCGACAAAACAAACGAGTTTCACTTTTTGTTTGTTGTAAAAATGTTTTTTACACAGTCGAGGGATAATTGGTCTGAAAAAGAAATATTTTAATTTTTAAATGAATTATTCATATTTTTAAATAACCGTTTTACATTATACCATAATAAATAATACTGTAGAGATTTAAAATATGTTTGGGGTTGTAAGTAGATGCCTCTATATGATTATCTAGTTATTTGCGATGCAATTAAAATAATTGGTTTGGATCCGTAAGGTATTCTACAAACATGTTTGCCCACGAACGTATAGTATTATTATATTCTTATTAAGTTCAGAATTTTCTTCGCCAACAAAGCAAAACTTCTAGGTACGGAAACGTACAATTAAATAACCACTATACACGAATTATTGTAATTAAAAAAATATATACCTATATATTATGTAGCAACTACATATTTATGCTCTCGTAATATTTAAAGAATACACTTAAAATATTATACAAAACACATTATACATCTGCAACGTTTGTCCATCGTTCACTCGCGTTGTCTCGCGTTCAACGTTTGGAGCCATTGTTATTATTATTTTTTAATTAGGTACGACTAGTCTTTGAAAGACGAGGAGGAACGTTATTGATTTTTCTTCGTCTGCCGTTTTCGAGCTGTTGCCGTTCGAACGAATTCGGAAAACCTTCACATTCCAACGAAAACTTTTAGCATCCAGAACGTCTTGTGAAATGGGTGTAAGATTATGGATAAGATAAACAAGAATGTGCATTAGCTTTATTAATTAATGTTATCATTCATTATTGGCCTTACAAGTACCTTGGAACACAGCTTGTAGACTCGCCTATTGTACGCTTACAATATAAATGGTGTTCAATGAAACTTTTCAAATATGCAGTAAATTATTACAATATTATTAATATAATTTAAGTTAAATCGATATTGTTAAAATCTATATAGTCACGGTGTACAACTATAATGCATTATGGGTTAAAAGCTGGAAATTTACCATAATGGTAGACATTTTATTTAAATTCAATACGTACCACAACTATAGGTACTTACCTAGGTGATCGCTACTAGTTTTACGTAAATAACACTATTGATGAAAAACATTATGTTGTACCAAAATAGAAACAACAGTGACCGTAAAAAAAAAAAAAAAGAGTATAATTTAGAAAATTTAGTTAATATTTTAGGGGTTTGAAATGTTTTTCCGACATCGATTAGGCGTAAAAAAGATAATTTTTTTTTTTTGGAATGTGGGAGAGCATTTATTTAGGACATTTTATAAAATAAAAATTATCTTTTGTGTCAACGTAAATGATCTAAACTCGATTTTATTGACACCTATGGCCTATAAAAAAACTGCAAAAGTACTAAATGCCAAATTAAGTATTCCGGATAATACCATTTCTACGACTACTGAAAACGTCCTATAGAGTTCGGACTACGGTTTAGCCTTTGACACGATATTTTTGGCTTCTTCTTGGCCTACGCTCCAGCGTGGTGTTTTTGCGTGAAAATTTCGCATAAGCATATCCAGTGTTCTCCTGCGTGTCCTTCCAGAACTCGTGATTAATTCGGATAACCTAACTTTTGGTAACAGTGCGGAAGTTTTGAATTTTGCCGTCCAGACAGATTGTGTTCTCCAAGACTTAGAACCGTACCGCACCGGGTAAATTTTCAACCACCGTTCGATCTCAAAGACTTCCAGCTGTCGACCGAGGACTTCGAGAAAAGAATAAATGTTATTTTATTGGTTAAAATTGTAAAAAGGCCACTTTTACGATAGTAGGTTTTATAGTGAAATCGTTTTTCGTAATTTGTTGTCATTTTTAAAAACTTTTCACTCAAAAATAGCCAATGTAGTAGTGATAAGTAATGCAGTCAAACTCAGCGGAACAGCTTTTTCAATCAATACGCCTAATATGGGAAGGAACAGAATCATTTCGGTACCAACATTTTTCCGGATCTTTTATTTTATTATGTCTTAACTATTCAACGAAAATACGGTTTACATTTGAATTTTTCTTTTTTTCTTTTTTTTTTTTTTTTGAAGATAAAAATTAATAATTAAGTATTATATTTTTTGTAATTTTTCTTCCTAAAATCCAAGTGAGTCAAACATTATACTTTTTTTAATTTTTGTCACCTGTGTCTATAAGTATATCAATTTTAACACAATTTTAAATTGTAAACTACTCTTAGGTTTAAATGCATTTATTTCTTACTCACGTCAGGCTCTACGTCTACAACTGACCATTTCTTTTTTTTTTTATCTCTAAACACTTTTATAATGGCACCTATAAGAAACGTTCCAATTTTTACATTCAATACCTCTAACGAAAAGTCTTTGGACTATAATTGTACTTTGAGGGGTCTCGAATTCGAAAGTTTAAAATTTTAAAAGTTACAATCAAAAAAGTAGGTCAAATTTGACCAAAAACGTTAAAAATTACGGCAAACGTCTTCTTTGACATAGTTGATTTAATTTTTTTGACTATAACTACCAAACTATTTAATGAAACAAGCTGAAATTTTTACACAATACTAAAATTGATGTAATACAGGGATATATCAAGCTTCAAGTGATTTTCAAAAATTTTGATCTAAGTATAAGACTTTAAAATTTTCGAAAATTTCGAAAATTTCCATTTTCTTTGTAGCTATTGTTCGATGAAAAATTTTGTCATCAACAAAAAGAATCTTGAAACACATGAACATATGTATACACATATACTATTAAAAAATTTCGAATATTCATAGTCACAATTTTTTTTTTAGTTGTTTAAAGCTGGAAAGTCATCGGAAATTGGTCATGCGTTTGACTTATTTTTGGAAAAAACTTTATCACTCACATACATTTGATACTTCAGAATTTAAACTAAGATATATTATCTAAAACACAACTTTCTATCTGGTAAAATTAATTTTATAAAAATCCGCTTAATAGATTCCGAACGCGTACAAAAAAAGTGTTTAGAAACGGTGTAATCTGGTTATAACAATGCAATCACAAATGAAATGATTATTGTGAAATTGATCCTAAGATTGTATTAACTCCCCAAATAACGGTCCAAATGGTTTAAAATTTTCACGCGTTTTTTTAAATCAATATTTTTTATACGCCGATGGATATGTTTTTCGGAACTTTCGGACTATTTTTATTGTCGAATTTGTTTTTACCAGGACGTATACCTACTACTAGACAACTGAGTTCGCCCAGAATCGTACTTTCGAAGGCAATGATTTTTCGATGCTGTCAGATATCAAATGATGCGTTTCGACCACAACTTCTAAACTAGTGCAAAGCGTAGTCGCTGCTACGTCAAACTACATAGAGTGATCCCGGCTTTTTTATTTATTTTTTTTTTATTTGCCACATCAAAAAAAAATTTTCAATAATATAATAATAATGTCACACAAAAAGAACGCGTATAACACACTATGTTGTCATAATAATTGTATATTTTGACCTTTTAGGGATTTCCGAGAGGACGTACACAACGTCTCCTCGTTGTTAAATACCACCGAGAACAATGTCAGTTGGCATCGCACTCATAAGAATAAATTATGATAATTTGCTCTCCGATTCTTACTCGTATATTAGCATACTACAATAGTCACATAAATAATTATTATATTACACTGCGATGTAGATCACGCTGTAACAGAAGTACATTAGCGACCCGAAGATGACAGTAGCCAGAGCGAAAAAGTCCAGAGAGAAATACTGGTACCATTTGATGTGTACGGCCGGCGATTTGAGATGATGTGCTCCGTTATGTCGCAGCACGTATTCGGTCCAATAGGCCACCGTGTCCTGAGGGCTGACCGGACGGTCGTGGAAGCGCTGTGACAGAGATTCGGCGTTTTCTTTAAACCTGGAATGTATTATCGTATTTGTTTTTTATTGATTCGCGTAACATTGTAATTTTCGACTGATTTAGCGATGGACTGCGGTTATCGAACATCAACACAAAAAAATATGTGTAATATTTATCATCTGAAAATTGCTTTCGTTGCGATTGCCTTTGAAAAAACGATTCCGAGTGAGCTCAGCTATCTAGCGTACGTCTCGGTACAGGGACCAAATTCAACAAAATCAAAATATAACACCGTTAAACGACTAAAAAAAAAAAAAGTTCACTTGTGAATTATTTTCTATGTCATTAGACGAAATTGAATATCTCAACTCGAGTCAATATATTATTAATTAACTTAGTTTAGCCCTTATAACTCGTAATTCGTTTATAAAAAAATACCTTAACTTAGTTAGACACCTTCAGTGTAAAAACTATCATTAACTAATTCAGCCTCGAATTTATTTTACCTACCGGCGATCATTCAAGATTCGTTTGATCTTGTTTACAAAGTCTTCTTTTGTGAAATTATTATAGTCCACATATAAACCGGAACCCCAGTGTTGAAACAGTTCCAGATTTCTCGGCTGATCGAAATAAATGGGAAATCCAAGTACCGGTATGCCGGCACTCACTGCTTCGATAGTACCAGAATTACCACCGTGAGTGATGAACAGCTTTACATTTGGATGTCCTGGAACGGTAACAAAAAGTGATACAGAAAGCTTAAAATGTACATTAGAGTTTGATAATAAACTCGTAAAATATATATGAGATTCTGGTCAAGGTTACTTGTAAAATGTAAATAAAAAAATAAAACGATTGTCGCTTAAATGATTTTCAACAAACATTTTAAAATGTCAAAAAAATTGCAAAAATTTTATTTTCAGTACATTTAATTTTAGGTACACAGTCATAACTCTTAGTATTTATAATACACTTAATCGTAACAAAGTATAATAATATACGAGTATAATTCATAATTTTTATAATTACTCATTTCGTTTTTGGGAATTGAGAAATGTTTGGTGTTTATTATAATAATTAATAAATTTACTATAAGTTTCAAGTTTTCAAATGTAGAAATATCCAAACAGTTGTAGCTAAATATTTTAGTTGCGATTTTTATAAATTCGGTAGTAATAATTGAAAAATTTTAAAGTATTTTTAAAAACAAATTAAAGAAAAAAAAGCAAAACAATTTGACGTCGAATGATTATTATAAACATAAAACCATAAAAAATTAGACGACTACTATTATAGTACAATAAAAAGTCTGTACGACGTATAAAACGTAATTAAATTATGGTGGCTATAAAAAGAAAAGTAATTTTAAAAGTATATTTTAAAGATGAATAAAAGAAAAAAAGGCAATGGATTGTATTCCAATGGTTATAAATATGAAACTATAGACGAATGTTAGAGTGCCATAAAACGTTGAAACAATGTAGAAAAACAATTTATTAAATAAGTTTCAAGCGTATATAACGTTTCTTTATTGTATTATAAAATGGATTATATTTTAAAACAATTTATTCTCTTATTCGGTCAAAACTTATTGGTTATTCAGTTTTGAAAAATATGCTGACTAAAATCAGTACTGTAATCGGGACACATTATCACGATCAATATATTAACACGTTTCAGAAAACGTGGAAGATAACACGTTAAAGTATACTACGAGTACGCATTCCGATAGATTTAACAAGATTTTTTAGACATTTTGAAAAAAAAATTGACGTGTTAAATTATCGAAATAATCAAAACTCAACAAAATAATTTATGTCATTTAATACACCGAAACTAGTAAGCACCGATTGCAAAAAAATATGCTCAATTTACTTATAACGTCATACTGAGGAAACCATTTTCTTGTGAATACGTTTTTCGGCTGATCAATCATCGTTTCGTCGGACTCAAATTTCCACAGTATCCTTTGCGGCAGTTCTTTAAAACCTTCTTTGATCCCGATCTGTATGGAAATCGGCAACTCTTCCATTTTGACCACGGATCCCAAATTGAAATATATGACTCCGTGCTTTGAATTGTCAATGAATTCTTGCAGGTCCTAATCACATAAATGTATTAGTGAATACCTGATAACAGTAATTATTGTAACAGATACCTTTAGGTATAGCTTATAGGTGTGTATGGTTTGTATAATATTATCTGTTACGTAGTTGCATAGACTGAATTTCAAGAAAAAAAAGACTTTTTTTACAAACGAGAGGTCCAAAATTTTGTTTAATACTCTATAGTTACGAGATCTTTATGGCTCTGTTATACCAAACATTTCTTGCGCGTAAATTATTTATAAACATCCGAATTTACGGCGCGTACTAATTTAAAATGTTTAGTTTCCATTTCAATGGGATTTCTTTTCTCTGTCTGTCTATCGCACGCACAAATCGTAGCAGTTTAGACGTTTCCGTTGCCAAACGTACAGATTGTTTCTTGACGGCCGATTTGAATTTGCCGTGAAGCAAAGAGACATTCAAATTTTTTGGAGTGAGTTTTACGAAAATTGAAAAGCTAAAATTCGAAGAAAAAAATATTTCTGTGTGCATATATATATATGGTTCAGATACGGTCGGGATGATGACTGGGTAGAGCGATCCGTGCACCACCCTAGCGGTGTACTCGGCGAACGCTAAGTAACATCGCACGCGTACCGCCACGGGACAGATGCGGCAGAGTCGTTTACGAGTAGGGTTCGAACCGGTGTTCGGAATCATCGCGGTATCGTTGGATCGATCAATCGGTGCGTTTTGCAAGGGAAACGTCTAAACCCCTACGACGACTCGAGTGCGATGGACGGAGGACCCGACCAAACGTTCCACCGGTCGAACGACTCTGAAACAAGCGCTGTTTTATACGTTTTTTTTTTCGTTTTCCCACGATTACCAAGTGACCATGATACCTATGTTACGCAAAAGAGTACCGACGTCGTTACGAGTTTAGCGTTTCGTTCTCACGTCGGGTAAGGGTCTGGGCGGTTTCAGGTGTATGCCGCCGATCTCTTTGAAGTTGGCCGCCAGCGGTTTGTGCAGGTCGAATTCGGAGTGCGTGTTCAGGAACACCAGGGACACGTTCCGCAGCAGCGTCTCCGCGTCCGGATGGTGACAGCCGAAACGTTCGCGTCCCGCGGCCGTGACGCCGGCGTCCGCGTACCACGCGTACGCCGTGATGGTCGCGTAGTCCACGGCGTTCCAGAGACGTTGCGCGAACGTCCGTGGCGCCGGCCGCGGCGTGTGCAGCGTGGCCACGTACGACGGCACGGCCGGGCTGTCGAACAAGTGCTGGTACCACGTGAGCATCTGGCTGGACACGACGGCCACGTGCGGCACGCCCAGGTGCGCGGCCACGTACGCGTCACAGCCGGACGCCAGGAGCTCGGTGACGACCAGGTCGTAGTTGCGGTCTCGCAGCAGACGCCGCAGGTCCGGGTGCTCGAAAGCCACGCGGCACGTGTGCCGGTGCACGCCGTTCAGGAACTCGTGACAGCCCGTCGGCGGCTTGTATGTGCCGATCACCTGCGGTAACATCGTCGCGGCGGACAGTGGTTACGTGCGCGCGTTTTGAGCGTCGGCGAACAACCGACGTTAGAGAGGACGTGACGTCGTCCCGAGGACGAGACGAGATGAGGACGGCTGACTGCGGACGAGAGACGGTTTGCAGAGCGCGTGCGACGGCGAGAGAGGAAACCAGAGCTGTAAGAGCCGCGGTTACGGAGATCGACGTCGGGAGAAAAGGGAATGGCGAAAGACCGCAGAGAAAACGGTCGAGAACGATCGCGACAATAGAATTGTTCAATACTCGGAAAGGCTTGGTCACCGATCCGCTACGTCGCTCGTTTCTGAACTAGAGACGACGAGATCGTGCGTAAAAAAACAAAAAACACGCGACGTTTTGACTCCCGCGGCTCCAAGTCGGAATGCGGACCAGGGACCTAACTCGCCGTTTTCTGACGAATAGCCGTTTCAAAAGCACTTTAAAACCGTCCGTAGTCATCGGTTAATATATAAAAATGTGCAAAATGTTTCGAACTATTTGTTTGCTACACGCTTTCGCCGTCTCAATCTAGATGATGGTTGCGGGACAAGGAGCTCTCTGCGTCGCACTTTTCGACGTACGCAATACGTTTACGCGTATTTTTTCTTTTTATCACCTACCGTTTCCCACGGTGAACCAATGGCGATGGGCACCAGCTCAGACAAGTCGATCTCCGTGTAATTTTCGTGAGGCGTTTTTCTCGCGAACGCTGTTACAACCGTGATCTTGTGTCCCCGGTCCAGCAGCACTTCGAGCACCGAGCTCATGAAGTTCCAGTGGCTGGCCCCGGCTATCGGTGAGATCGCCAGAATCTCCGCGGTATCCGTCGTGCTCGGAACGACCAGCGCGTAGGCAAACAGCCAGAGTAGACGTCGCATTTTCGTCCTATATTTTTGTCCGTAAAAAACTCATGAAAACGTACGTTATTCCGTCAAACGCCGCGACGGCGTTCTGCATTATTTAATATTGACGTTCGAAAAAAAAAAAACGCCTCTGAGCGAATCTAATTGGTGAAAATTAAAATGATCGCTCCTATTATACATACGAAAAAAAAAAAAAAATAGCGTAAAAACTTTTCCAATTTTTTTATAACGTATTAAGTTCATTTAGTACACGAAAGTTTGGAAACGACATGGAATAATTTTTTATGACGTTAGTTTGGTAGGTATTCTCGGTTTAATAGCCGTTCCGACGCCGGATTTGACGATTTTTCCGTTTTTGGCGCATCACTCGGAAAATGATCAAAATGTCGAAGAAAACGCTTCGAATAAAATAAAATTAAACACTAAAATCCCAACCTTCAAGTGGTATTAACGTAATTCATTAGAGAACTCCATTACACCGAAAACGTCACTAGAAAGCTGAAATTTTTAGATTATTCGATGTAAAATTCTCGACTATTTTTGGTTTTTGAGGTAAAACTCAAAAAGTAAGAATCTTAAATGTGAGTTATTGTTGGAAAATTAACCAAAAAAAAAAACAAACGAACCAATCATGATGTGTTACGTATAAACCAATAAGTCCGGAAACAACTGGCTTTTGGTACACGCGATTTTACCCAGCGATTAAATAGGTATAAATCGTTTATCGTGTACTTGTTTTGATTCTGACCGAACATGAAGTTCTGTTTGAAATTTCATCAATACAATAGTATTATGATTTATGACTATTATGAAGAAAAATACCTAGGTACTAATAAGTGATACAAGTAATAATCGAAACTAGTTAAAATGATAAATACTATCGGGTCGAATTTATTAATTTTGTTAAAAAGAGAAAATATGAACTGATTAACACAAAACTAAACATTATCTGTAAATAACCTTGATTCACATAGTCAGATCGTTTCAATTAATGTAGAACGTATAGGTACTGTTTAAGTTATAATAGGAATCGTTGTGTTTTTGAACAGTCAACAAATAACAATGAAAATTGAATAAAATTGAATCTGCTTTTCACATAATAAAATTATGTCAGTAAGTAGATATTATAATAGAAACTAAAATAAATACTTATAAAAACTGATAACTTTTTTTTTTTTCGTGACCAACCAGATGTTTCAATTTGGTCAAATTTAAAACAAGTGCTAATCGAATAAAGACGTTTGTGTTGATAAAACTTGCTATTTCTACAATTATAATGTACCTATTTTTTCTTACTTAGTTTTTATGTTTAAGTAAAAAAAAAAAAAGGTTGGATAGTATAAATTGCATGTGCTTAAAATACAAGTTTTTCAATCAAAATAAAACAATTTGGTGTTGAAAAATTCCAAGTCCTTGCATTTAAGTACCATTTAATAAGGTGTTACAATTGACTTTTTTACAATTTATAATTTACTTTTAATTTGTTAAAATTTATTTGACTCTATTTTCTAAGGCAAAAGGTCATTGACATTAGACAAAACGAATATAATTGTGTACAATTTATGTTGCATAATTCACTTGATAAATCAGTTGTTTGTTATTGGTAATAATTTTAAATTAATACGCGTTTCAGAGTTATTATCTAAATTATACTTTTGTTTTAAAAAGGTCTATTAATAACAACCAAATAAAATCATGCTCGTGTTTTATAAAAATTTTAAAAACTTAAATATTCTCAAACAATTTATACTGAATTAGTATTTTGGATATTTGCAACTCGAAGCGTCAGAGGTTATAGTGGAAAAATATTGTGATAGGTACTCAGACTACAGAATGACCCAACATTTTATTGACCCTTAAAAATTGTATGCTTGAGTTTAATAAAGTAATACTGATAATGTAAAACATATATTATTGACATTGATGAGTATTTTACAATTGCAATTCAAATATAATAAATAAGAACTGATTTTAAACACCTTCGTGAGTACGCGTTCGGCATCAGCTGATCGTCAAAAAACTATACGCATAATTTACAAAAACAAGTAATATGACGATTTCAATAACACACAAAACAACTAGTTAATACTTCATTATGTTACTAAATTTGAGGTATATTGGTTATGAATAAACGAATAATTATTTTAGTCAAAAAAACAACACGGAATCATTTTAATAGATCTAAAGAATATAAGGGTTCATTTTTTTTTTTTAAACAGTATATCAAAAAGGTCAAAATCTATTCCAATTTTTACCTTAACAATCTAAAAGTTCAATATTCAAACTGTTCGACGAAGGAAAAGTAAAAAGAGGATTGAATAAAGTATGAACTTTAGGAAACATTGACGTTTTGCAGTAAAAAAAATAGTGTGAAAAAATGGTTAAAAATTTGCCAACAGATTTGAAATTTACAAAATATCTAATTCCTGCACATACAAATTAAATAATAATATTATAATAATTAACACCCGTAAAAGGTAAAGGCGTAGTGTGTTTTTCATAACTAAGTTAATAGTATGATATTTAGGCGAGACTTCGGGTTCCCAGTTACTCCGGGTCACGAATTTTAAAATTAAAACAAGACGGCCAGTATCTAATTATGCAAACGTTTTATTTTACCCGCGTATCAACAGTTTTTCTCTTCGAGGTCACGTAAAATCAATTACACTGACAAGTTGTGCGAAAACTTTTAATAAAAGTTCTTCGAATCTTTAGATTTGGGCTCGAAACGCTTAATGTCGTTACTTTTCTTGACGAAAGTCTGATCGAGCGCGAAAAATATTGTTACTGTTTGATCATGATCGCACGCGATGAGCGCCGTCGAGGATTTTCTTCTGTCGATTAGACTGTAATACAATTATTTATTTTACTCGTTCGAACAAGAGGATTTTCGGACTGGAACCATGTCGAATGTGTGTCGTGAAAGTCACGTCGTCGTAGCCGTCGTCATCGAGCAAACAGTATAATAATATCACTCGCGCGCGAACGCAAATTTCGTACTAAAGTCTGAACGTCCGAGACGATTGGAATACTGACCGGGCAAGTTTTTGTCGATCCCCCACTGAACGCCGAACGAGAATATCTTTGGTCGCGCGAGGAAAAAAAAATTGGCACTTGGAGTGCATAAGTTATCTAAATGATGATAGTGAAAAGTGACCAATTGACCCGTAGAAATTCTGAAGTTCCTGAAATTCATTAGTTGAGCTCCAAATTTTTCAGCTAGTTCGTTAAAGTGTTTTACGCTTTTTTTTACCCGTCCCGAAACGTGAAATATTACCTACGTGAACTAAGTGGCGATCATGTGCTGAAATTAAAAAAAAAATGCAATTTTGGTGGTCAGTGGGGTACGGGGGGGGGGGGGGGGGGGGGGGGGGGGTTTTTGGCAGATATATCCAACCATTGGAGATATCTTTTTTTAGCAATTTAGCACGTTTTTAACTGTATAGTTATTCCAAATGGAGATCTTAGAATACAAAGAGTAAAAAATAAAAATTTATAAAAATAATTAACGATAGGTAAATAAAATGTCTAATTCAATTCGCATGTAAATAAACCTACTGATTTTTATAGGAACGAACGATGAAAACTACATCGTTCGATCCTTAAAATTTTGGTATCCCAGGTCGTATAAAAATTTACACCCAAAATGTTCCGTTTCTAAAGCGTTTACATCCAGTGTTTTACGTTCCATTGAATCCTCCTCAATAAAATACGTCGGCGAGCGATTGGAGTAAATTAAGTCGAATATCTAGGGAGAGTCAGGGACTTGAGCCAAAACGTTACGTTTACCATAAGAGCTGGCGTTATTTAGAAGAACTTGGACAAAAAAATAAAGGCATACAATATGTATATTTGAATCGATTATTTATAAAAGGGGCTAAGTCCTAAAAGTGAAACTTTCGGGAAATTAAAAATAACTATTTATCTCATAAAATTTTGCATGAAAAAAATTATAAATAATATTTTTAGATTTTTATGTACTATAATTATTCAAATTTGTGATTACCAAGTTTTCAAATTTATTTTTTAACTTACAGTGTGAGAAAAAACTTAACAACTTTGACCCTTTTCATAAACAAATCAGTCACTTATTTCTTTTCATAAATAAAATGACTAAATCACAAATGGGGTCGTGTGCAAAACAGTGATATAAATCAAAACTACTCAACTGATATATTTTATTATGGCATTTAAAATATAGAAATCATTAAAAGGAATTTTTTCCAATGTTTATTTTTCTTTAAAATCAACACATCACAATATATTCCTTGGCATGTGAATACAAACAACATATTTTATAACAATTAAAATAAAACAACACTTATTTTTACAATTAAAAATATCACAATTACTCAGACTTCAATTACTTTTCTTTGAAATGCAATGTTATAGGGTAAATACTAACAATTTGAATGTTTGATAAACTACTGATTTTTTGTTGGCCACTTCTCAAACTTCTTATAAAATTTACAATATTTATCTGGTATATATTTTAAAATTTTTTTTATGTCTAGAATTTTTTCATTATGCATTGGACACCTTTTTTTATATAATTTTGATGAAGGTAAAGAAATGGAAGAATTTTCTTTTCCAAACTTGAAGGTCTTTTTAACCAAATTATTCACAAACTCTCCGACAATAACAGCACCTTTTTTATTAGCATCGAATTCAAATTGTCTATAAAAAGATACATTAAAGGGTTCTTTTTTCCCAATTTTAAAACGCTGACTTTCTAATGAAAATGTAGATTTTTTGTACAATAGCTTCCACCATGTTTTTACATCAAAGATATCATTCCTATTTACCAAGTAAACTGAAAATTTGTGAGGAATTTTACTAGCACTGCAGATCATACTTATAATCTGTTTCAAATTATAGTATCTATCCGTCTTTCTTAATACTTTTTTTATTAGTCCAAAGTCTCTATCGCATGGAAGGTAAGAGTGTCCTCGTATAGGCAATCTGTAAATGATTTTTTGGAATCTTCCTGTATCTGTTAAAGCTAACAAAAATCTAATAACATGATTATTTTTATTTTGTCCACCACATCCGTCACTATACAAATGCAGTTCTTCAACTGATGATGGGACATTTTCATTTATATACTTCAATAAAAAAGAACAAACCTCGTCAGGTCCTTTATGAGCTATTCCTTCATGATAAAGAAATATCATTGAACTATCATCTTTCAGATTATGAATGCCAAATGGATAAACAGATAACTGTCTCAAGTAAAAAATTTCTTGAACGGGTATACAAGGCAGACTTATATTTTGCATGAAATCAAATGCAAGAGCAAAAACTTTCTCATTGTTTTTTGACTCTTTAGCACTCTCTTTAATAGCAGAAAAAAATTTATTACTTCTTCTTTTGTGTACCACAAGCTCAGCAGCTGCAACACGTTTTGCAGTATCATTTAAGCTTGGGCTTTTCAGTTTCACTTCTAATTCCTCACATTTGCAACACGTATCTACTTGAGGTCGACCAAACTTGAAATTAAAATGATCTTTAAAAATTTTGTAAAAAAAACTATATTTTATTTTGGTCAAGGGAAACTTTTCTACAAACATATCAAACATTATTTTAATATTTAACTTAGCATCCAGATATTGTATTTCATGTGATGAATAATGACTTTTTTTCAATGGAAATGATTCAATGTGGTCTTTAATTTGCTGCACAACACTAATATCAATTTGTTTTTGATTAGACTGTTTTCCTCTTTTGTCTTTGGGAGTCTGTCCCAACAATAAAAATGACTGAATACGAGCTAATCTTTTTCGAGTAACAGCATACATACTCATGAAAGCATTTTTACATACCTGAATTCTCAGTTCTTGTTTTAAAACGTGATACTTGTAACTACTACTTCTCTTAGCATCATCATTTTTACTTGGTTTTCTTCTTTTAATGTGAAATGCTTCAATCTGACCCATAAGAAAAACATCTTGTTCGTTTTTTGATTCAAAAGAATTAAACTTGGTGAAATTGAAGTTTTGTTCATCAGAGGTAAATTTTTGAAAACATTTTTTTGGACAACTAGAAAAAAAATTGTATTCAATAGGTACCTATTACCTATACAACATGATATTTAAATAAAATTTTAAGTGCTATTTTATTTACCTGCAAGGTGGTCCTAATTCTCTTCCTTTTACAATATTACCACGATAATTTGTGTATTCTAAACCTTTTACACGAGCAACTTTAATTTGATTTCCTTTATACAAGTCTGTATTACGAACACCACGTTTTCTTTTCTGTATTACTTCAACATCACTGAATGCACTATCTGACTCCATGTGGTCGGTTTTTACACAAATATATCAACACAACTAGTGTTACTACTGTTAACTAGGATTACTTAAACTATTAGTATTAAAATAACAAAAATTTCGAGATCAACCGTATTATCATTGATACGATTTAATTATCACAAACTGTATTCGCGGGAAATTATCAGATGTTATTATCAAAATAGTTTGATAGAAAAAAAATTGTATTTATTTATGAATGGGGTCCACTATGGTACTAAGCACTGTTCATAAATAAACTAAATATTTACATCACCATAGTTAAATAACTATTTGACGAATTTGACTCCTTTCAAAAGTAAACTAACCGTTTATACCAACAGAATATAATTATTAAAAAAAGTCATTTTTAAAAAATTTGTCACTTATCACCTTTCATAAATAATCGATTCATTTTATAAGTCAATTAAGCTGTCTTAAATCTCTAATTATTGTAGTCTTACTGGTAAATTATTAGGAAAGTAACTACGTTAAAACCAATTATTATTTTTTTGTATATTTACATCCCTTTATTTGTAAATTTTTGCACACGCCACTGTGCCCAATCGTCCTCGGGTATGATGAGCATAATGTGCAGTTTAAAAATTTGGCATTCGATTCTGTTTAATTGCCAATACACCATATGCAATAAAAACAATTTTTTTTATAAATAAATTATGACAAACATTTTACACTTCAGCAAATATACTACAAACGATAAAAGTATTTTAATCAATTTCAAAAATCTATTGTGAAATCGTATTTAGAGTAAAATAAAAACAGTGGACCTAATTTTAAACAAGACTGGACAAGTTAACAACTTTTTTGATCTCGTTGTGTTAAGTTAATTGAAAAAACAAAAAGTTAAGATAGGTTAAAAAATAATTGTTTAATTTATTAAGTTAAAAATTTACTAACAAAAAAAAAAAATTAACGTAACTAAAAATAAAGGTAATACTTCATATTTTTTATTTACATGGTTTTGTAGGTACTCATAGTACCAACGACATTTCCTACACTTCAAAAATTTTTTTTTCGTATTTTATTTTGATTTTTTCTTCTTAGTAATAAATTAGAGTTTAAAAAAAAAAAAATTTTAAATATTACAGATTAACTTATCAGAAACATATTAAATTTTAAAAAATTTACTAATCAAGTTAAAAGTTAACAACAAAAATAAATTAACCAACTTATTCCTTTATCTTAATCAAAATTGTTACCAAGTTATTCTCCGATTTTAAAAATAATACATTCTTTGCTGCGCTCAGGATTCAAAATATTGAAATGAGTTTAAGACTAGTTTGCCGTGGGTACATTTTGGTTTTTATACAAGTTTTGGTTAGTATTATTTTGACCATAGATCAAACAATTCTGAAAATTAAAAAACCGGACTTCAAAAAACCGTTCTATTAATATTTCAACTAGAAAATGAATACGAACTTAAAATCTGAGCACTATTTTCGAAATTATTAGTTATAAATAAATCACCATTTTCCCATAGGTATGAAAATAAACCACACACACATGATAAAACCAATATTCTTTACTCTACTCAGAATACGAAATAAACAAATTAAATTGATTTCAACTATGCGCTTATTGTACAACGCACATATTAATATCAATAGTAATAAATTGATAAAGATCATTATAGAGTCATATTATTCGTATTATTAACGAACAAAATATTGATAACTAAATATTTGTACCTATGTATTGTAATTAAGTTATAATTAATGATTGGTTATACTTAAATATTCGGTTTGTGTTTTATTTTACAGAGTTTGAAGTTTGTTCCATTATCTTAATTAAAATTGATAACTTCTTTTAAGACAAAACAAATAATAAAAAGTAGTTATTACACCCAGTATATATTAGTATTTAAACACGCAATACACATCCCATAACTTAATATTAATAGCCATTAAATATAATTTATTTCATTAGTTTATTGAAAACTCATTGCTTACAATAATTTGTTTTTATACTATTTATCTAAACGAAACGAAACAACTTGTCCCTATAAGTATCGAACACACATGAGCTATATCAGTTATACGAGATAAAACAAAATAATGTTTTTGAAGTACCTAATCCATACTTAACATATACTATTATTAAGAGTTTCTTTTTTTAACAATTCACGATTGACGATAGTAATTAGTAATAACTCATCAATATAGTTCGGCGTTTCGATGAAGAAAGTAACACATTTTCCGCGCAAAAAGTCGTAAATATTAGACAAAAACATCTAGAAGCGAATAAACTGCAAACAAGTTTTACTCGTTCCACAACTCATAAGTTCATAACTTCTACAAATATTTTTAGACACGAATTTTCTATGTGTTATGGTTAAAGTTCTATAATAAAAAAAAATGTATTAAATAAAAAAACTACTAGAAAAATTACAAAAAAACTTTGCTGTTTGTAAATACTTACTATTGTTCGAACCGTATAACTCAAACGAGTTTTTAACGTCGTTTCACATAACTCGCAAGTGTACATTATTTTACAAATTTTACTTCAAAGTTTTATAGTTACACGCGTTTACATATTAGATGTGTTTCAAACAAACGGTTTCCTCTGAGATTGCATGCTGTTATCGTTGCTCCTTTTCTGGCCATGTTGCCAATAGCGGCCCGAAGCCACTGGAACACGCTCGTGACCCGCGTGACGGCTGGCTGTAACGCCGTTCCTCGAGGACGGGACGGTGGCCAACTACACGGAGATGGACATATTGCGGTTAGTTAACCGTCGAGCGTCAGTGTTCCATGGGACACGATCATGGGTGAGTGCTCGGTGGCCAACAATTTACCATTCTTGTCCGGTCGCTTTAACGTTGTCGAGAAGAAAATTTAAGGATCGACCAAGAACGCCTAAAAAAAAAAGAAATCGTATTTTGGACGGAATACGTGATTAAACACAAGGGCGCACATCATTTAAAACACAATATTGGTCTTCAGTTGTTCTGGTACCAATATGTTTTAATCGATGTTCTGGTGGCCGATGTATTGATCGTACTAGTCGGCTTGGGTATCGTCGGTCTCATCGTACAAATCTACGAAAATTTCGTCATGTGGTAGTTTAAAAAAAAAAACAAGAATGAACTCTCAATAACGCCATTTATAATAATATAGGTACTTATTATTATGAATAGAGTAGTTACAATTTTGATAACGTGTTTTAATTTAGCTGCTGTTGCTCTTATCTATTTCTAAAATACTGTGTTTGGAGAAATTTTCATCACGCGGTCGCGTTAACTCTATACGAAAAATCCACAAACTGTTAAATAATTTATTAACACCAGATTAACTAAGTTAATTTAAACTGACTTCTGAAAAAAGCTAAAAATAAACATAACGATTGTTAAATAAAAAACCGTAACTTATAAATAAATATATATATATATATATATATATATATGGAAATACAAAAATTAAAAAAAAAAGATTGAGTTAAAACAAACCGAAATGTGGCAATTTAATTGTGTGGCTCTTTTCGGGACGTTTTTCAAAACATGGAGTTTGGTCTTCATATCTCTAATCTTCATGGTTTTATTGTTAACACTAGGTACGATTAAAGAAATTTTTAATCGTGGCTAACACTTGAAGATAAGCAGCCAAGTAGGTACAAACTACAAAATGCTAAGTGTTTACCATGGATAAAACAAGTGCCTATGTGATTAGAGTTGTACAGTTGTTGATTCATGCAAGTGTTTACTTCACAAGTTCCGTTCACAATAATATTTTTTTCAAAATTATTAAGTTATTTTTATGAGTATATAATTAACTATGTTTTTCTTCAAAACTATGCTCGTAAGCGCATATTTTCTAGCAAACGGTGTTCATGGAGCTCAAATATTTGCTATAATACCGATGTACGGTCAAAGTCACTGGAACGTTATGGACGCAGTATTGCAAACACTTGTGTCCGTCGGTCATAACATAACAGTAGTGACTCCGTTCATTAAGCCGAAACAAATAACTAACTACACACAGGTATTTTGTGTTTAAACGCTGTTCACTTAAAAATAAAGGTTATACTTTTTGTGATCGATCTGCGTCATATATTATACGCCTGGGTTGAAGATTGATTGTTCAATCATTTGTTTTCATTAACATAGGTACGTTGTATTAATAATTCTAGTCCTTACCCTATGAATAATGTAAATATTAAATACGAAATTTCATGTGTTTCAATATATGTTATTCAATCATAGAAGTCTTGTAACGCATAATATTATATTATAGTATCCTGTGATAAACACACCTATAGGGGGACTATTACAGACCCTATTTGACTTTCCCCCTATTAGGGAATGAAAAGGAGGTTGACATGTTTGTACGCTTCAGTTGCTACTTTTCGAACTAAAAAAATCATATAAAATAATATACATTACCTACTTTTCCAAAATTTAGTCCATAAAAGGAGAGCAACTCTTTGAATGGAAGTAAAAAGATGAAAAAACATTTTTTTCAGTTGCAGTTTCTCGCATCATTTCCGAGCCGTAACCGCTGAAGCTTTAAAAGTATAAAATTCGATCATTATAAATTTCATTTTATGATGCACAGAGATTCACTTTATTTCAAAATTCAAAACCATCAGGCGTAAAAAAAAGTAAAAACGGATTATATGACTTTTGATCGAATTTTTTCGAAATTTTTTATAAACAGTATTGGGTAACACGTATATTGTATAATAGTGTGATAAAAGGCTTGAAATCGTGTTTTCTGACATTCATCAACTAAAACTATTACAAGAAGTAGAACGAAGAAAAAACTATAACATTATTTCTATGCCAATGATGTTGAAACTGTGAGTATAAAGTTCGTTCAATAATAGCATATCAAAATGAATAGAATCCCTGAGAAGCGTTTACCCAAAACCTCTAAATACTTAAGTAATTAAACTAGGAGTAAAAAGTAGAACAATCATTTTCGGTCATATTATTTTAGTGAAATCGGGTAGCGCCGGTTATGCTAAACGGCTCGTTGACAGCTGTAGTATAATCATTGTAAAAAAAACATACTACCCTGGCACAATAAATTATAACATTGTCTTAGTATTTCAGTGCGTTTTACGAAATTAGAGATTCAACCGCAGCCGACCGCGGTTAGCAATAATTTGAATTTAAACGCAGCCCAAATTTACCAAACGCTCGCGAAATTTTAAATAAATTCTTTACTCATTTTCCCTTTCAGTTCTAATAAATATCTAATTAATTGGTTTGTTGGTTTCCGCTATTTTCGAGTCTTTGATTT
>CM029357.1:36201682-36263629 GCA_017140985.1 Hormaphis cornu | reverse complement strand
AAGTACATTTCCTGAAAATTTCAAATAAATCCGTTCGGTAGTTTTGGCTGTGCGTTGTTTAGTCAGTGAGTGAGTGAGTGAGTGAGTGAGTCAGTCAGTGGTATTTGGCTTTTATATGTATAGATAATAATACTAACCATGGTAGGGCAATATAATTTTTTAGGATGAGCATTAAATTTTGCTGTCACTTGGTTCCATCACAATATTATTATTGGTGTACCTATAGCAAACAACATTACGCCAAACACCCGTATTATCCCGAATAATAATGGTTAAGAACACTTTAGTATAAAACACGGTGTTCAAATAGCTAAAAGTCTCCAATACTCGAAACCCAAAAACCAAAATAATATTTTATTCTGGTGCAAAGCCTTGGTTTTTAATATCTACTAAAAACATAATATCTAACAGAAAAAAAAACTCTCACGCCCTGTAAAATAATCAGATTTTGATTAATTTTTATTTTTTTTTTTGTCAGAGAGTAAAGAACGATTTTCAGGTCGGATAAAATTATAAAGTCCAATTTTTGAAATTATAATCTTGCGACGAGTTTCTATAGTTCTTGTGTCGTAGTCCTGACATTTTTTACGTTGTTTAATATTGCAATCAGAAGAGAATACCTTTGAACTCAACGGATGAATGAATTTCGGACCGTGTTCGTAAAAGGTGGCAAAGTTGTTTGATGTCGACAAAAGTGATTTTTAATAGACGTTTTCCATCAGAAGAGTTAACGGTACGGAGAAACCAACTGGCAGGTTCAATATTGATATATTATGATATTCATTTATTTGAAATTAGTTTTTATCGTTCACCGTCGTCAGATTCAATTTTAGAATGATAATAGGTAAATAATTCAGGTCAGCGCTCGATCGCTTTTCCGCAATTTTATTAGAAAGATCGAATGGCATTGTGTCAGAGATAAATGAAGTATTTTGTTCCACTTTATTCTCGATTTAAAATACTCTGTATTAGTTAATAGAATATTTACATACGAGTTTATTTTAGTCGACAGATGATCGAAACAGAACTATTTTTTTTAGTTTCACCCTGATTTTATACCAATTTAAGTTTTTATAATGGATGCAATATGTTCCTGATCCTGCACGACTATAATAATAGTGAATAATTTATAAATTTATGTATAAAAATTTAAAATATATTATTTGTTACTATTAAACTCTATAATACTTAATGTTATAAACTTTGATGATACATTTTGGATTTTACCGTAGAGTTTTTTTATTTTATTATTTTTTATTGACTAGGATATACAACGGTTCATCGATGATGCTCCAGACGGAGCGATATACTTTTCATTTGGTTCTACCGTGAAGATGGACTCGTTGCCGTCGAGAATACAAGTTGCGTTACAAGAAGCGTTCGCCGAACTGCCACAGCGGATTTTGTGGAAATACGACGGTGCCGTGATGAAAAACCAGCCGAAGAATGTAATGATCAAAAAGTGGTTTCCACAACGAGACATCATGGGTATCTAAATGTAAAAACAGTTTCGATGAAGGAATTTTCCTATTATACGGCAAAAGTTAAATTCTTTAACTGTGCCCCCTCACCCCTCCCCCCCAAACCTTATCAATAAATTTAATGTTTTTAGCGTTTTAGCGCACAACACGTTTTATGAAATTCAGAATAAGAAAAAAAAAATTCACTTGCAGACATTCGTTAATCGCATACAGTATACACACAACAAACAACTGCGCGTGTGCGTCAAGCGAGTATTTGAGGAAGATGGGGTAAAAATTTGTCCCCCGTAACAATTAAATTTAAAATATATACTTTGGACGGTGGGAAAATTTCTTTTTTTTTTATGAATTTAAGTGAAATTAGTATCTTCTTCTCAAGTTCATATTCCAAAAATGAAATTTAGGTGACCCTTCAGTTGATATTGGCAACAATCTTTTTCCAGCGCATGTTTTCAACCTACCTAATGGCGTCCTCCAGAGGGTAGCCCATGATGGTTTTTATCTGGTCAATCCAGCGCATTGGCGTTCTCCCGCGGCTCCTTTTCCCCTCAATCTTTCCTTCGATCATCATCTTCCAATAATCAATCAATTCATTACTTCCATTATAATATGACCAAAAAACGTCGTTATTTGCTGTTTGCATATCGCTGCCAGTCTTATTTTTACTTTAAGCATGTCTAGGATTGAGATGTAAGTTCTTTTTTCCATCCAAGATATTCTCAACATTCCTCTGTAAGCCCAAATGAGTATAAGGCTGTAATAATACGTGGTATAACGAGACGTACATTTCCCCAGTACCCCTTTAATTTAGAACTTCTGGAATGTACGAAAATTTGAATAACTGCGATTAGAAAACTCCAACTAAAAAAAATGGACGAATAGGTAGGAAAACAAAATCGGTAAAAACAAGTTAATTGTTATGTCTCCCTTCATGGAATTCTACATTATTATATGCACTATAAAACGTAGGTACTTATGTATATATGGAATGGACAGTGACCATTGTTTTTTTTTTTTTTTTTTATTAACTTTTAAATTATTCATATCTTTGTGTATTTGGAATTGAATGCTTGTGTTACTTGTTTCAAAAACATAATTGTAAAAATTAAAATTAAAGAAAAGTATATGGTTTATAGCGGTGGTCACATTTGTGATATAAAATCATCAAGTACATTTTAAATTTCTTTTTAGGTTGCGAGTTAGCAATGAATGTATTGTTTTTACAATGATCTTTTTTTTTTGTGATCATTTTATTTTTTTCCGGGTAGAAGGATTGCTTCAATTTTTAAGTCAGTATTTCCTATTCTACCATAAGTTTTTGAACCAAGATGGAGCTTTATTTGAAGCATTTTTTTTTAAACTTTGCATGTTTTGTGAGTTTAAACACACAAATTTAGACTAAAACTGTTCACTGGACAGGCGAGTATTTGATTGGATCAAATCGGATATCATTCTAACCGATAGTCCTTCACGCTTTATTCCGTGTCAAAAAATAAAAATTATTGAAGACCTTTTATCACATTAAAAATGTAATCAATGGATTTTATTTTCTAACCGATTCTTTACCGACCATCAATATTGGCAAAATCGGCATGTGATAACTGCAGTTGTACATAAGCACCACAATAAACAAATACCTAGAAGTAGTATCTTGTTTGTGAAGTTTTTTGATGATTTATTTATCATATAATTTATAAGATTGTAAAATCGAAACCTAGTAGGTACTTACGAATTACTTTATGAGTACAAACTGAGAATCTTCAAAAATAAATATTGGTAAAAAAATACACACATTGTATTCAAATTTCGATTAATTTTAATCACTTTTTTACCTTCCATGTGCAGCTCATCGAAAAATAAAACTGCTCATCTACCACGGTGGATTATCCGGCTTGAATGAGGCCATCGTCAATCAGGTGCCCATACTCGGCATACCACTGTTCAGCGACCAACAAAGAAATATAGCAAACGCGGTTCATTTAGGAATAGGCTTAAGCCTTGACCATGGAACTTTAAACAAACAATCAATTCTGACGTCTGTTAGAGAAATAATCAACAACGACAAGTATGCATATATTTTATTCTAAACTATTACAAAAATACAAACATCCGCAGCCAACTTTATCTTTTAGCGTATCATCGTCGCCGTTCATGGATTTTCTATATCGTAGTTTGTATTTTTCCAATTTTCGTTCTGAAAATGGTTCCAAACTCGTGATTATATCAAGAAACATCACATATTAGACGTTTAGGAGTACTTAATCATTATTTTAATAGTATAAATGTATTTTGAGTCGTGCCAATACAATTAATTTTTAAAAATATAATTTTGTATTTTCATGATTGTGATATTTTATAGGTTTATTGCCAACACTGATAAGTTGAATTAAAAGCAAGAACCAAAACACGGATTTTACCTTAAAATTGATCGAATACCGTCATAGTTTCAATATTTGTATTTTTATTTATGCCTTTAAAATAAATATTTTCGAATATTATCTTTTAAAAACATAAAATACATTGAACGAGTCAAGAACCGTTTCCAGAATGAAAATTGGATAATTATAACCCTATTAATTTATAGAACTGTTGAGACCATATATTTGCGTCATAAAATCCAGTGCGACAAAGACACTTAATTTTAGCACACTGATAAGCTTCGAATAAAAAAAAAACTACCTGTGTCTTGCGCACTTACGTCTTCAATTTTTACTTTCAGTCAAAATCTTTGATTTTTTCGTTCACGTTCCCCTTTCAAATCGTACATAATCGTACTTTTACTTACCTATATCTATTTATTTTGTAAAAAATAACACTCAAGTATTTTTATTTTTAATATTTATTCCAAACACAATAATGAATTTAAGTTTATATATCTACCTAATACATCTATCTTCGACGTATTATATCAATTGCTGTGACTAAAGTTTTAAAAATGTGCATTCTAAAACGTTTGTAAGTTACCCACATTATATTTATAACGTAACACCGAACAATAAATATATGCATAAAAGTACAGAATATAGATTGTTATTAATTCTGAATATAATTATTTGCAGGTTAACGAAATCACTAAATATATCTAGAGTTTTTTTTTTTTTTATTGTTTTTCAATATGCAATTCACGTCAGTTTTTTTTTTTTTTAATGCTGAAGACATAAAAATATAATGAATTTGTTTTGGTACGTGCGGTATTATTTTGGCTTATACAGGCATCTAATAATAAAAATTATTCAAATTGTTGAATTTTGATTGAAAATGTTTACACAATGTTTGATAGATGTGTGTTTTAATATGAGTTTGACCCGCATTGTCAAATAAAATAAAAAAACAAATATTATTGTACTTCAATTTTCATCTTTCAGTCAGTACATAAAATTATAAAACCAACCCAATATTAAAAATAATATAAATTACTATGTCCTAAAAAAATTTTAAAATGATTTCATTTCATTAAAAATATTTAAATTTAATATGTACTTACCTAATATAATTTTGGTATTTTCTAGAATTTCAAAATAAAATAATTGTTGTGCACTGACAAAATCTTAGCACGTTAATTTTGACTTTCAATAGCTATAGATAGACGTGTTAGTAATTTTAATTTTCTGGAACAAAAAATTTTGATTATTTTTCGACACTGTTAATGTCATTAAAACAAATACTGCACAAGTTTTTTTTTTACCTTTTGATTTCTCTATTTTTAATAATCTAAAGATAGTTGCTATAATATGTATAGTAAATACAAACTGGTAAGCTAGTATCCACGCTGCATTTTACGAGAGGATAATCAGTTTTCATGCATCTCAACTATGCCAAACTTCAACTTCCTTCGCCGAGCTTGTTCGACGTTAGATACCCAAAGCCAAACTTTTCTGACGCGAAACAAATTGATTCATTTTCTTTTAAAGGATTTGGCGGAGAAGTTTGGCGGACTGATTATTCTCTCGTGGAATGGAGTATCTCGGTACTCGGTGGGGTATCTTTTTCCATGGCTAAGTATATTATTCATTTAATTGTTCTATAATATTTAACCGCACCTATAATACAGTGCATTCTGTGTACGCACAAACAGGTACAGACAAAACGTTCAAGAGTTGAACTCTCGGTTCAACGATCGGCCCATGTCTACAAAAGCGCTAGTTGCTTACTGGACAGATTACGTGATCAAACACAACGGAGCCAAACACATGCGGTCCGCAGCAATTCACATGCCATGGTACCATCATTTGGACGTCATTCTGTATGCACTTATGGTTCCAATTTGTTTATTTATAATTTTACCGTTTTTCATATTAGCAAAAATTATTGCGGTAAAGTTTTTTAATAAGTCTTGAGAAACCTACGAATTTTTATCAAAATAAGGTACGGTTTTCGTGTATAACGTACGTTGAAATCTCCATATTTTTTCAAGCATTAAATTTGACTAAATATCTAATAACCGTTTTAAAATAATGTGTTTTAATTTCCTCGACCGACAAAAATAATTCACTTTTTAAAATTTTCAAAAAGCCTGAAATTTCGACGGAGTAGATCACTGTTTTGGAAAGATAAGTTAGGATTTGTACATTGAATTAGTAATTTGCGATTATAAAATAACGTACGAAAATAACGATTCTGAGTGAGCTCAGTTTCCCTAAATAAATTGAGCCGTAACAATAAAATCCGTTGTATTATTAAAATCCTATATTAGAAACTATAATTGAAGTAGAGTAAAAATAATTTATACTTGTCAAAACTGTTTGAAATCTTAATTTTACTTGAGAAATTTCTATTTCAAAACTAAAAACCCAACAATAAATATCAAACAACATCAAATAATTGAACATTACATTTATAGAGCACGTCTAAAAATAGTCAAAAAATTACTTAATTTGTGAAAACATTTAATTATTACTGATTTAAACAAAGCTTAAAAGTTGTTAGGTTGTTCGGACAGTTATTCAGAGAGTTTTGACAATTTAAATTTTAAGTATCAACAGAAAATAATTTTTCAGTATTATAGTCCGATCCAGGGTTTGTTTTTACGTCGGCGGTCGGAATCATCCTGACACATTTTTATGAAAACACTACGGGCAGTTAGAGAATTTTGTTTTCAAAACCATACGACGTGTTAAAATCAAATATTAAAACTGTGTTTGATATAGTGTACATTGTTTTCTTTAACAAGACTTTTTTTTCCTAAATTATGCGAATTTCCAATGTTTAGACGTGTCTCAACAAAAATTGTAATATCTCATTTTGAGAATTTGAAAATTATATTTATCAAAACAATATGTACGTATACAATAATACAGAAATAATATTATTTGATTTATAATTGTATTTATATTTGTTACATTATATGAACATATATATGTTATGAGATAAATCGCATAGAGAAAAATTGAAATTTACTTATAATTCGCAATCGTAGTTTTTACTGTTTTCACACATATTATAGGTAATTATTTGACCGCGTTTTTCCAATGTTAAAAAACGATCCTTCAACAAGTATTGTCCAAATAAAAAGAACTACCAGAAATGAGTGTACCTAATGATCGGAGCTTTTCTGAAGTAGTTATTGTGTTTTCATGACGATAGAAAAAAAAAAAAAACATCATATTATAATTTAAAACCCGATACGATCATCGCCACTTTCAGAATCTAAAAAAGTTTCCATGAGCCAGTGTACAAGGCGAAACAGTTTACAACTAATTAGCGTTTTTTTTTTTTTTCTTTTAGTCGAGACTTTGAAAATGCGTCCCCCGTTATATTTTACAAAAGAAACGCCCTTGGTACAGCATAATATCATATTACGTGCCGATTATTAATTTTGTTTGAAGCCTAAATCGAACGTGGTTACAGTTATTACGTAAAAACTTCCTAATGAGAAATCACTAATTATGGTATAATAACATGTTGCGACTATTTAATTGCGTCGTGCTCGCCATCGGCGTACTCCAATGTCATAAAGTTTATAACTTTATAGGAACACGCCAAGCATTCATAATTGTTACTCCTTTTTGTCTAAGTACCCATAATATAGGTAGTACCTATAATTAAGCATGCCATTTTAACATCATAATATCCCAAAATCCAAGAAACATATTATTATACGTACTAGTTTCGAGGAAGAAAAAAAAACTTTTGTAAATTGTAAAGCATTCCCATCAACCTTTTACCAAGGTAAATTTTTCAAGAATTTTCCTACACGCCACGGTAACATCGTTGCTCAATATAATACGACGTGTGGACGCGGTGCCCGGCCTCCCACCGCATAAACGATTATTTAAAAAACGACTCTCGAACCCGCGGCCGATCGGTCAGCATGTGATCCACGCCGTTACACATAATATTATTTCCGACGACCAACGAACGTCAGTGTGCGTCTACGATTTGTCGGTGGTACTGAACCATTTTTATAATATTAAAATAACAATATTGTTGACAAAACATTATTGTGCTTCGCGAATGACGCTCGTAAATATTAGTTTATAACGCGCGAGACATGCCTATTGCGATTCAAGTTTTCGACGGGTTCTTGTCGGACACACCATGAAAAAAACACGCGAATAGACGCAAAAACGACAGTGTCAATCGTAATGTTATATTGATTGTTGTTCTCGGTCCTGATCGCCCGTCATAACAATACATTCGCGAACTAGCTGCACAGATTCACAGTTCACCGCGGACGACATTAATTGGTCTAAACGTAAGTCCATAAGGTTTGAATCGATCGTAGAATGGTTTGTGACTTCCAAACCTCTAAGCGGATACAAGTGACGCTCGACGTAAAACGATTTAATAGATTGAAAAATAAAAAAAAAACAATGTTATTTAATTTTTTTTTTTTTTTTTTTACATTTTGGGACAGTGTAGTTCAGTCACAGTCAGTTCAGCGTAAGTAAAATAAGAAAACTTAACGTTTTACAAAAATGTAATCGAACATTTTAAATTTGTTGTTTTTCTTTGTACACCCATACCAGAAAATACTCATTTGACCGCGTACAAATTGGAATATTTTTCTCGAGTGATGTCAGCTATTTAGTTTATACGGCGGAAGTGGAAATCGAGCTACAACATTGTCGCAATCGTTAGTTTTAATGTGCCGACACTGGGTGTTCTATTTCGGAACTGAGTATAATCTCCGCAGTCCACTTCTAAAAACAAAATAAGCGAATACGTAACAATTACGACACTGATGAACTTTACAAATTAGATAAAACTTTTTTAAATGTTAGATAAGAAAAATTTGTTTACACTTGATCTATAACCCCGTTAACTTATTACTCTTTTTTTAATGGGCCAATGTTTTTTTACATCCCAAATTCATCGTAGTTTAAAGTATTTAATGTTTGAACTTAAAATATCTTAATACTATACAGACACTTTGAATAAATTAAATAAGTGATTATTAGATGTTAGTTGTTACAATAGTATGTATGTTTTATTATCATTAAAGTACTATACACTATTATTACACATTGTGTTTTTGTAAAATACGACTCAACATTATTTCTAATATTTTTGGATACAACAGTGTCTTTAGTTGCGTACGGACGTTTTGGAACAAATGATACAGATTTGATCTTCTAGAATGCATACAGCACTCTAAATCGAACGATTGAATCCACCAAAGCACAACACCTAAATTGCTCTGAACATGAAACTTTCAATAATAATTCCAAAACGTCAGTACACAACTAAAAGGATAAATGTATCCGAAAATTGATTAACAATATTACAATTCATAAAAAATTCAATCAGCTCTCATCGATTAAGCTTGTTGATCTTATTTAAAAACTCTCTTTAAGTATTCTTTGAACAACTTGAAATGTATTAAGATATTTTAGTATTTACATATCATATTATATTATATTACCTCACTGTTGACAATATCTCCCGGGTCTGTTAAACTATTTTTTTTCAATTTAAAAATCATATTTTGTACTACGGTTGAGAACGTATAGTACGCGTTAACACGGGGTACACGTTTATAGAGTTTGTTCTATTAGAATTATTTATACAAAACAAAACTAGAGAATTATGCTTTAACTATAACGCAATGTACTCAACGTGATCATAAACACTGATTTATAATGATTTTTTAATTTCACTCGTAAAAAATCAATACCCACGATTCGCTTCTTTTCCAAATGAAGTCCGCCGTGTTGATCCTGGAGGTGGCTTCTTATTTTTTACTTAATAGCGCCCCCTAATATGTACTATTTTTCCGATCCGAGCACTGAATAAAGTATTATGTTGTTTTGAAGTGTAGAGCTTATAATTTTCTAAATTCATTCAAATAAGCCGGTCGGTTATGACGACTCATACTTTACGACTCTTACTTTACATACTCATACGACTCAACTTTGGATTTTGTGGTCACCACAATCCTTTCACAAAGGCGTTTTATACAAACTTCCTCTATTTAACATCTGTGTCCAACTTCTATCTAAACAAAGTCACAAACTCGCAAACATTTTCTTGTTCTACTCTCCTAAAAAGTAGATTTCTCGCCACATTGCACCTCGTCTCGTTTCTGTTCCAGATGAAGTTCGTCGGGTTGGTCCTGGTGGTCGTGGGCGCGCTGTCCGCGGCCAACGCGGCCAACATCCTGGGCGTGTTCCCCATCAACGGCCGCAGCCACTGGGTGGTGTACGAGAGCCTCATGAAAGCGCTGGCCGCGCGCGGTCATAACGTGACGGTGATCACGTCGTTCCCGCAAAAAACTCCAGTGGCCAACTTCACGGATATCGATGTCTCAGAGTCGTTCCCCTCCGCGTTGAGTTCAATAGGCATCGATATGATTACAAATTTTCTGTCCAGCGTGTTTGTTTGTCAATGGTTCATCGCCAGCCTTCAACAAAAACTGTGTCGCGAGAGTCATAAGCTGCCGCAAGTCAAAGCGCTTCTCAATAGCGACATCAAGTTTGACGCGGTCAGTGCGTGTTGATTTTAGTACTAGAAACTCCCGTTTTTACACAACGTTATAGTAAAATTTTCGAAATTTTTTTTTGGTTTTTGGGCCGTAACTCAAAAAATAAGCGAAATTTCGAAGAAAGCTTCACCCAACAGTGCGAGTCCATAAACCTATCAGAAAAGATACTGACTCGTCGGAGAAATTCTAGAGGTAGAAAAAGTGTTTCCGAAAAAAAAAAAATCGTAGTAAAACAATACATAAGGGAGTAACAAACCGTGAACGGTGTGAACTATTTTAGGTGGTTCGCACCGGTTTTGAATGTGTAAAAAACGTACAGCGTTAACATTTTGAACACAACATAAAATCATCGTTTAAAAAACGATTCATAGCGAAGTCAACTCCCGATTATGAACTTTTTTTTTTTACTTTTGCTGTCATTTCGAACAGTAAATAGGGATAATCTTAAATCAACCATACCGTCACATAATTAATACGCCGGATATTTAATAGAAATATTACGTAGGTCGGATTTCAAAATAAAATAATACAAACATGTATTGTCATAAAAAAATTTATAAATATAGCATAATTTTGCTTTACTATTCTAAATACGTGTAAAAATTTCAAGAAATACAATTCGCAGAGGAGTTGTTGCGAAAAAACAAGAACAAAACTTGTCGGATCTGATATTTAAAATACTTAACCTACCGTCAACTCAACTTCTACAACACTAAGCGTAACACTGGAGTTTCCCTGCAAAAATATAAAATGTCTACATCTAACGTAATATTATGATGTTTTGGATACTTTGTAGAATACTTTATTTTTGTTTGACATAACGTAATATACATATCATCATATTTTCATGACATCGAACGTTTTTTTGGGAAAATAGAAAATTTAGCCCACATGAACCAAGCCTATATTTTTACAAAGACAATAGCTAAACTCATAATATTAAGCTATCCACTGTATTCAGAATGTTCAAAGTATTTTCAAACCAACCAAAATAAAATATAAAAACTTGGAATTTTTTTTTCATTCGACACTACACATTCCCATAATTATTCCAATTTCTGTATTTTAGTTATTTATCAATCGATTAATAATACGATCAAAAATTAAGTTTTGAAATTGTTTTATTGTGATCGCTTTTGTAGTATATATATATATATACATATATATATATATATATATATATATATATGCTCTCAGGTTTTCACCGAAATCTTCGGATCCGACTGTGACGTCGGCTACGCGTACCACTTCAATGCTCCACTATTGTCCATCATGTCCAGTTCACATCTTCCGTGGAGCTACGACCGCGTGGGAGGGCCGGACAACCCGTCGTACATACCGACGATCGTGACCAGAGCAGCCAGCCAAATGAACTTCAAGGAACGCATGATCAACACGCTCTACTACATTTACTTCAAGATCGCGTGGAAGTACCACAGCGAGTGGCCATCCGAAAAACTGTCGAAGGAGAACTTTGGGCCAGACACACCGCACATCAACGACATTATATACAACACTTCCATGGTGTTCGTGAACGAGCATTTTTCGTTGGACGGGCCACGTCCCCTTGTTCCGAACATGGTGGAGATCGGTGGAATACACATTAAACCGCCAAAGCCCATACCCGAAGTAAATTCTCCGACATTTTTCAAAACAGCGTAACGATGTTCAAAAAATTAAGGCTTAAAGAAAATTATCACGCCCAAATGCATCTTTATCAAGTCAAACTTTATTTAGGATAGTTGAATATTCTATCATTTTAAATAGGTATTAAAAAGAAATAATTAAATCTTGCTCTATACCCTTTCCTTTCTATTTTTTTTTTTTTTTGATTATTAAGACACAAAATTTATTTAAACTTTTACTGTCAGGTGAGCCAAATATTACAAGGTTTCAACTTGATTTACTTGATTCGTCCAAGGTTCTTTCAAGTGTAATTGTTCAAAACTATTGTAGTTGTTGAATTAATGTGAAGGCAAACAGATACGAAAACAGTTCAAAAACAAGTCAATTTTGCCAATCACATTGTTATAAGAACCTATTTTCGTTCTTCACCAATGCATTTTTGATATTCTTAATTGTTAAAAAAAATACGTTTTTGAATAAGTTTTAACTTTTTTTCTCATAAAATTATTTTTGAAATTCCTTTTTGTACTAATTTCTAGCATTTTGTTTAAAATTATAGGACATATTGAAATTTATAGAGAACTCGCCAAACGGAGTTATGTTTTTTACGTTCGGCTCTCTTATCCGAACATCTACTCTGCCGGAACATGTATTGCAAATTTTCAAAGAAGTGTTTGCCAGGCTGCCCATCAGAGTTCTATGGAAGTATGAAACAGAGATGCCTGACAAACCCGACAACGTGTACATAAGCAACTGGATGCCACAACGGGATATAATGAGTATATTTATATTGTTATATCTATAGCTTCTATAATGTACATTTCATACGATCTTGCAATGCCCGAAATCGTATAGAAATGATTTGACGCCGTCCGTGTTTTGTACCAATATAAACAAATTATGAAACTATTATCACCCTTAATATTTTTGAAAACGTAATCAATGTTTTCATTAAATCTACTCAGTAACGGCTTACTACAAATTATTTTGATTTTGAACTTTGAAATTCTATCAAGTTAATCATGAAAAAATCATAATCCTTACTAACATTCAGTAAGGAGATTAAATCATAGAAGTAGGAACATCGTTTTTAAGAAAACTCCATGGCTAATTCTCAAACGTTTTTATAAATGATCGGCTAATATTATAGCACTCAATATGGCTATAGAAAGTGTGTTTCATTTATGAATTTGATTTTCATTGATTTATTTGATTTCTGCTATCGTTTTTAATGTAGTATTGTTCAGTATTTGTGTATTTTTGTCCTGTTGGCTGAAACAAATAATATAACTCACGAGCACTTATTTCTTTTTACATAGTTATCGCGTATACATTCTTTAAGGGGAAATATCCCATCATTTTATTTTGCTTAAATGTTTTGATTGAGTATACCTATAGTCAATACTATAGACTTACAATGACCCCAAATAATATGAGATAATTTTCGTTTATTTTCAAGCCAGTTGATACAGTTGAAAAATAGAAATTTTGCATTTTATGTTCTTTAAGACTAAAGTAAGTTTTGTAGTTATACGTCTGTAACTTTAAACATACAACTTATGTACATATTTCTCGATCTACTGTAGTTGGACAATTTTTTTAAATCAATTTTTTTCAAAGTTATTAAGGTTTAAATTTGACCTCGTTGTTGAAAATATAATTTCATGTTTATTTTTTTTAAAAATCAAAATTCCAAAAAAAAAAAAAAAAAAACTCAACGTCAGTAGACAGTTATTACTATCCTGAATTGTAATCATTTTTCAAAACAAAAATCAGTTAATTATTGTTTCATTTGTAAAGGAACTAAGATTCTCAACTAAAATAGATTACCGCTATAGAATTTAAGTAAAGAACGCGCTCTGACAGAATTCGATAGTTACTCTATTGGACATTCTCTCTTTAACTTTAGAAAAAATTTATCGAATCAAATCAGTGACTGAATAACAAAGAAAAATACAATTTTTGAGAAATAAATCATTTAAATATACGATACTATGCATATAACTATTTTAATACAATAATAGTTAAAATATTTACACATTTTATAACTTTAGAAGTTTTGATGGATGTAGCTCAAGGGAAAACCTTTCAATCGTTCGTCAATTGCCCAATTTAGTTAACAGTGTATTTGGTTTAATCATTAATTAAATCAAATATAAGTATTTGTTGACAATCATGCTTGAATAATAATAACCGACTGGAACGTATCAATTTTTGTGTTTTAGACCATCCAAAAGTCCGTATATTCATGACCCACGGTGGACTTTTGGGTACACTGGAAGCCGTGCACTCGGGCGTACCGGTTGTAGGCATTCCGTTTTTCTTTGATCAGCCAAGAAACATATTAAAACTCGTCCAACAGGGAGCCGGTATCCTATTAGAATATAAAACTATCACTGCTGAAGCCTTGTACAATTCCATCACCACGATCATCAACAATAGCAGGTTGGAATACGAAAAATGTATTGATAGGGGTACCTGGTTTCAATTTTATTATTTTTTAATGGTTTTTTTTTTAAAAAGTAATTTTGATTCTTAATATAAAATATAAAAATTATTTTTTTTTTTTTTTTTTTTTTACTAGTTTCCCTTCTAATTCTAAAATTCTTTCAAAACGATTCCGAGACCGACCGTCGAGTCCTGCGGAAACGGCTGTTTACTGGACCGAACACGTGATACGCCACCGAGGAGCAAAACACCTGAGAACCGTAGCCGTTGGGATGCCCTGGTGGAAGTACTACCTGGTAGACGTCATTGGTTTCGTCTTGTTTGTCGTTTTTCTCACGATATCGGCCATTTATTTTGTTCTGAAAGCTATTTTCAAAATATTGTTTAATAACACGGTACGGGTGCCCGGTAAAAATAATCAAAAAAAAGAGAAAAAAAATTAAAAACCACCGCAATATAATTTTTTTATCTCTTACCCGCGCTTATATAAATTAATTACACCAGTTATAACTATTCACTAAATTGTATTCGAATCGTATTTTTTCTGCCTCGTGATGATAAAAATATTTTCTCACTATACTAAAATTTTATATGTTAATGAATGCCAAAAAGTTTATGTACTTGTTAATTATTTACTTGTTCAAATACTATAAAATAATCGATTTAAAAATAAAGTTTTTATACTAAAAACCATTTTTTAACTTAAAAAAATCCGTATTTAATTGGTTTGAATTAAATTTCTTTGCATAAACATTTTTTACAATGGCATTTTAAATCATAACTATATTTATACACAAGGCTGGACAAGTGATGATTTTCGCCTTAAGTTAATTAGAAATTTTTTTTCACGAGTTAAGAGTTACCTAATGTTAGTTCAAATTTTGGTCCGTCCATCAGGAAATCAATACTTTTTGTTTGTATTATATTTAGTGCTACGATGGTTTGTCCGGGATTCAACAATGGAAATATTGTCCAAGCCAATCTAGGTTAAATTATTCAAGAATAAACTACGCGTTAATTTAAAGTTAATAAATAAATAAGTTGAATTAAAAGTTGAGTGAATTTTAAACTTGAAGAAGTCCGTTAAGTTAAAATTAATTTAACTTTTAACATAAACGTTTAACTTTTTAACTCGTTAACGCCCAACATTGTACGTATGGTATATTCAAGTATCAAACTGCGTTTTCTAAATATGAGAAACAGCTATCGTTTGCCTCGTACAGGTAAGCCCCCCATACGATAATATTGAAACAATCATTATAGACATATCTTTAATGTATCTTTAATAATTTACTCTTGTATAAATCTGTATAAATAATATATCTTTTAGAAATGGATTCAACTCATAGCTTTTTATGTTGAATGTTAACGTCTCATACAAAATCATCTACGGTAATGTCGATAATTGAAATATTTTATACCTATAATATAGGCTATACGGTATATTCCCTGAAAAAATGTTCCCTGCAAGTGCGCCCTTGAAGATTATTTTTATGTCAATACCTAATCATTATTTTGTTAAAACACTGTATGTAATGTAATATACTTACCTGCTAACTAGTATTTATTGCATTCAACCGTGTCTACGGGGTACACGCAGAATATTCGTTACTTTATTTCATCGAAACCAAAACATTATAAAAGAAAAGTTTAATTCATAAAAAAAAATTTGTGTGTACTCGCATTTGGAATAATGGCACTTTAGTGCAGTTACGTAATACCATATAACTCCGTCGTGAGTAGAGCATTTATTTTGGTGATAATAAATTGTTTGATTTTTTTTTTTTTTTACTTGTTTTCCTGGCAATCACGCGATTTCTACTGTTTTCTGATGATATATGATAATTATTCAACTGAATTTCAACACAAATGTTCAGAAATCGATACTGAATTGCATTCTGCGTGCCAAGGTCGCGCGTTATATATATTTCACGGACGTTCCCGTATAAGTTGTACAACTCAAACAGATCTTCGCAAAACGATTGCTATACTACTCATTTCGACTTTCGTTACAACTTGTTATTGGTGGGAATATTGCATTTTTATACGCATAAAAATCATTATTATTATTATACGCATTAATCGACGGCGTCCTAATTTGCGGAGATGCCGGAAAATAAGTGGGGACGGCGAGATCGAGTTCCTGAGTGCACAATTACGGACCTTAACCACAGACGCACAGACGATAAAAATCGGTACAACGTACCAACTTAATTATAAACAACTGCATGATTCTAATTTAGAATAGATAAACACGACAACAACAATAATAATTATTTTAATGATGTTTTCATTTTTTTTCTACAAAATTCAGCTTTAAAAATCAATACGCTGTACTGCAGTGTACAACCACTAACAAAATAGAGAAAACAGAAACGAATTGTAAAACTATTTCGTTTATCACAGTAGAATAAATCACTTTTATACCCATTAGGTGTTGGTACTAAAATTAACGATAAATCATAATTATTATGGTGTTAGAATGACATATGAAAAGCACCAATATACACTTCGCAAGTACCTGTGACCTCGCAAAAAGAGGTTTTAATTTTCAATCATCGCATTTTAAGTTTAATTGTGCATGCAATTGGAAATGAACAAATTTAAAGATTCGTTATTCGTCTTACTGTCTATTTAATTAGCTTTGGATTGTAATTGAACTTTTTATTTTTATTCTTATCTATACTCCGCTGTATACTATACGACTTCAGCAAACTCGATAAGTCTTTGGACACCGACAAGTGCTTTTGTTTTGTCACATCATCACAGATATCTGCGTTGTAAAACTTGTATTATTTATAAATAAAATATACAACTTAAACACAGCTAAAAATTTCTCGGACGAACTAAAATTTTATTTTATCCTCGCATTTTAAAAACGTCAATAGTTTAATTTTTAATCTTTTCGTTCAAAAGTGTTCAAAACTGTTCGAAACAATAGGTACAATACACTCGCACAAAATTTATCACGATTAAATATTATTACTCGAGGATAAACGAAAGGAGTCTGCGATGTTTCATGACGTATCGCCTGCACGGTCACTCTGAAGTTTTACGCTTCGTTTACATCGCGTAGCACGTACGTTTTCGAAAACTCTCAAAAGACCAAACTTTTTCTCAACAGTTTAAAGTTTAATAGTTCTAAATTTAAACACGTTTGAATCTGTACATGGTTCTTCGACATTATAAATAGGTGCTTAAAACTCCCGTTCGTAGTGATAGATCTTCCGTATTATTTTCAGTTTTGAGTTATAATTTTTCGAGTTCGTTATCAAGTTTCAAATCGGCTTTCGACGTGGATTTCAACTTACGCGTCGCGTTTTATTCATCAATCTCTGCGCGTTCTCGCGGTGCTCCCAACCCGGTTAGGATTCGGAAGTACCCGCGGATACTGCGCCCGACCTCCCGCCGTCGGTTGAAAAATAAAAACATGATATTACGTATTCGCCGTTCCTACCGACGACCGAACCACGCGGGCACACGACACTCGCTCGACAGTCAGTACGCGTACGTCGGCGCCAAACCGCGTTTGTGTAACATGTTTTGATGTTTATTGAATAATGTTTATACTGGTGATAAAACACCGTGATATTACCAGAACGATATCCGTTTTGTAGATATAATATAACCGCGATAAGTGTTGTTTTTTTTTATTAATTGCTTATTAAGTAGGTGGGTACTTTGTACCAGTCAGCTATTTTTCGACGGTTCGCGCTACGTATCGCTGTGCGTCTCCTCGGCATTATATTTCATCGGTGCGCGATGATTACTAACTAAACTACTGAACAATAAAAATCAGTTTTAAAATCTGTTTCCCCGTCCTAGTCGATGCGCTCTCGTCGTTCGTCAATTTCGATCAACCATTCGTCAAGACGTGAGTAGATATATATATATATATATATATACAATCTAAATCAATAGTTAATCGTAAGTAATCTGATAAGTTTTATACACTATCATTTAATCGTTTTTCACTGTGCAGTACTGTATATCGGATACATGATTTTCAATAGAGTATGAGTCACTGTGAAAATTTACGAAATTCGTGCGCCTATTGTACGAGTCCTAACGACACTTATTTGACAACAATCATAAAATATTATACAATTTATACTACGATATTGCACTTGTAAACTTTTTTTTTATAAATCATTCATACGAGTTAAATCTTAATTATATTTATTTATTTGTCTCATCATTCAAAACCGTGTATTATGTGAGTGTAAAAATTTGTCAAACGCAATTATTGCGTACTATTAAATAATACCGTGAAATTTTGATTTTACATAAAAGCCTGTGTCTATAGTCAAAATGTAAAAAAAAAAAAAAAACATAGATTTCATCAGACCAAAAAAAATTAATATTATAATATAATGAGTGTTTTTGGTTTTTCTGGTCAATAAAATCATGTAGATTAACAGTTTAGGCGTTCGTCTCTTTTTTTTTTTTTAATTTTATATTTTTACAACGATTCGCTAAAAATTATATAGGTAATCAACGACATAAAAGCACCTCACATTAAGATAAAAAAATTTTAAATGTGAAGTATCGAAATAAATAATTTACACGATTCAAAATCATTCTTTAAGTTACATTAAAAATATTTGTTTTTATTGCAAGTATTTTATAACATATTAACCCACTTTTAAAAATGTTAAGCGCACATTAAAATTAATAAATTCGGTACTCAGGGTTGGGCATATCATCGTTACAAGTAACAAAGTTACGTAACTCGGTTACTTTTGTAACTAGTAACTTGTAACTAGTTACGAATCTTCCTGTAACTCTTGATGAAAATTACAAGTTACAATATTCAAAATTATAATGCACGTAGATAAATCATAATTGTGACAATGGGAGAGCGAAACAAAATTATAAACTTATATGTATTTTATTTCACATATAATCTGGGTAGTGGGTTTTAAGTAGTCAGTCATTTAGGATTTTATGAATGATTCAACTTTTTTTTTTATATAAATCTTCATTTAACTTGACCGGCAAAGGTTTATTGCTCTTCCATTGTAGTGAATCAAGCCCCACCACCTTGCGATCAGCAATTGGGCCACACTTTATCTACCTGCTTTACGTACAATAAATTTTCATATTTCGTCACCGATAAGCATTTAACACGGTGAAGAGGAGGCATTTGTAAACTTCAAATTGACTAGATATCCATATTACTTTATGCTATAGGTGTAGTATAAACCATTAGGTTAAGTATGATTTTAACAACTAACAATATGTCAGCAGCTGCTGTGCTATAACAACAGTTTTGTTACAAAAAACGTTCGTAATAAAAACATAGTAAACATTTTAACTATAATAAATGAATATGTTTAAACTTATTTTACTTATCAAAGTAACTTTAAACTTTAAATTTACCTTAGTTACATAACTGTCACATGTAACTACTCGTTGTTACAAGTTACGAAAAATATTGAATAGCTTACCCAACCCTCCTTACGGTATAGTCTATAGTAGCCACTTAAATTATGTGTAGTGTAACATTACTTGTGATACAAAATATTTAGTGTATAATACGAAAAGAAAAGATGTATAATAGCCCTATAGTACTAAAGTACCTACTGTTTTATGTTTTCTTATTCTATTTTTAGTTCAAAGAGTTTTGTAAATTATCGCGAAAATTTTAAAACTATTTGCTTATCAAATTATCTTATTTAATATTATTTTATCGACATTTCACTTAAAGAAAATTGTTTCAGATCATGCATTTTGTAGGTAGTTAAAATAGGGGTAAAATTATAAAAAATATTTTAAATTGTAATTATAATAGTTGTAAACTACTTGTTTTAAAATTTCATTGTAAAAAATAAAACAAAACGTCTCGTTTACGGGTTTCAAATTTGATTTCGTTTCTAAAGAAATTTTTGTCTAAACTAAAAATGTAAATGACGTTTCCAAAAAAAGTTTCATTTTATAAGTAAGTACTATCTAATCCGACTTTTTAATTTTTGGTACCGCACTTTTGTGAAAGTCAAAGCGTTTTTACCACCCTTCCGGCTGACCGTGAAAAATAATTTTCATTTCAAATCTCAAAAAATACCGTTGATTCAATGTCGATATGGCAGCATATAAATATTTTAACGGATTTAAGGGGTCCGGATCCGGGCCGGGAAGGAGAGAGACTCCCACAATAAACTAATTTCAATATTAAGTGTACTGTAATACAAAAAAATTAATATTTTAGTCTTTAGTACACAGGAAAACACTCCTTATTTTTTACTCAATAGCGTCCCCAACTAAGTTATTTTTCCGATCCGAGTACTGAATAAATTATTCTGTTTTTCGAAGTGTAGAGCTTATAATAATCTTCTCAATTTGTTCGAATAAGCCGATCAATTATGACGACTCGCAGCGTTTTAATCTTACAGTCACCCCGATCCTTTTGCAAAGGCGTTTTATACAAGCTTCCTCTATTTAACATCTGTGTCCAACTTCTCTCTAAAAAAAGTCACAAACTTGCTAGCATTTTCTTGTTCTACTCTCCTAAAAAGTAGATTTCTCGCCACATTGCACCTCGTCTCGTTTCTGTTCCAGATGAAGTTCGTCGGGTTGATCCTGGCGGTCGCGGGCGCGCTGTCCGCGGCCAACGCGGCCAACATCCTGGGCGTGTTCCCCAACAACGGCCGCAGCCACTGGGTGGTGTACGAGAGCCTAATGAAAGCGCTGGCCGCGCGCGGACATAACGTGACGGTGATCACGTCGTTTCCGCAAAAAACGCCAGTGGCCAACTACACGGACATCGACGTGTCAAAATCGTTCCCCACAGCGGTAAACACGCTTAGCGTCGATATGGTGCTCCGAGAACTAAGCAGCGTGTTCTCCAACCAACGGTACATTGCCAATTTTCAACTAGAACTGTGTCGGGACAGCCAGAAGCTACCGCAAGTTAAAGCGCTTCTAAAAAGCGATATCAAGTTCGACGCGGTCAGTAAACGACGAATTAAACCATTAGATTCTCTCTCGTATACTCTGTCCAGTGAAAGAATGCGCCAATTTTGGATACTTACAGACCGATAGCCGAGCGAACACTTATAGACTCCGATTTCGCTCTGAATCATCCAAAACATTCTAAAATATCACGATGAGGAAAACAAGTGACGGAGAGTGTGAGTTTCAGCAGTTGCTGCTCGGCTAGCCTAAAATGCCTGCCCGAAATCGGCGTGTTCCATTGCTGAACGGAGTATACGCGTAACGTATTATATCATGAAAACATAACAAAATATGGTTCGGAGCAATATTTATGAAAGCACGTCTTAAAAAAAAAAAATAAATAAATAAACTAAAGTTATAACTTATAAGGTGAATCGATTTGTATTGTTAAAGAAAAAATAGTTCAGCGTCTTTGTTTTAGGGTAGTTTACAGCTTTTTGGTGGATCACTGCAGAATCAGAATTTTTAGTTTGACGATTATTAATGGATCGAACTAATAGATATCTTACGAAAATAATTATGACGATGAGCGTGCTTATCAAGTAAAGAACACAGATCTAACGAGTCGTGAATTTAAAAGTTCCTTATTTAGCTCGATAATGATCGAAAATTGTTAAAATTTTTATGACGTTTAAACTTTATACATTTCCGTAATGTGTGAAGTTAGTTTGGATATGTTTTGCGATCGTTATGGCCAAAATACAATATGAGAAAAAAAATTTGACGTTTATTCACCAAAATTGCATTAAAAGATTTTTGAAATATTCAGCCACATTATATGTATATAGGTGAACATGTTGTTTGAATTGTTTTAAAGTTCTAAGTCTCTAAAAAGAATCTCAGAGGTTTAATGACATAATAACTGTAAAAAATAACAAATACAAAAATTTCAATATTCTTTTAATTGCTTAACAATTTTCAAAATTCATTCCAATTTCATTTGTGTGTTACTTTTACTTTTGTCTCGACGATGAGAGAAAATTACAAATTCAAGCTTTAACTAAAGTATCGTCTCAGAAAAATCACCTTTCTTTAGAGATATTGTTTATAAAACTTGGAGGCTTTAAACCATACCAGAAAAACAGTTTTCCGAAAAAAAAAAATAAAAAATTTTAAAATTCCGCTTAAAATCGTAATAATATTATTAAATACAAAAACGATTTAACGAAAACTAATTTTTTTTAATGCCATATTATTTTATGATCATTTTATGACTTTCATAGTAACGAGTATATTATATTTTTAAAATTCCCGCTATTATAATTTAAAGATATAGTCAACAAACTGTATTTTTAGGTGATAATTTTACAGTTTGTCAATATTTTGTCTTCAAAATAAATAAATAACAGGCAATCGCGTAACAACGAGAGAGGGTGGGGATAAACCCCCGTTCCCAAAATTAATGGAAGGTAACTTTTTTTAAATGTTTTTTTTTTTATTTATGTGTGGTATAAAAAAAAAAATTTTTTGTAACCCCTCCTCAAAGTTAAGGGCTCGGTACGCCACCTGGTTACAAGCGACAAAAAGTGCTTTTCTTTAAAAACTTTAAAAATACTCCCTCTTAATAATTGTTCTTGATAAACTACCTACATAATTATATAATTTCTCAAGGTGCATAGAGGAACAATCCAATATCTATTTCTGTTTATATTTAACAAAAGGCAATTTCGATGTTGATCAAAACATAAACATTATTGGAATAATAAACGATGTTCAATCGCCATATTATATAATATATCAAACAAATTTATTGCTTTTTTGAGCTTGAAACAGAATTTTGAAATTTTTATAACTGTACATGTTTAATTTAAATAAACACGTTGGTGAAATTCGTATTACGAGTATTATATAAAAAATTGGTATAATTTATCTTGATGAATAACAAAAATAGCTGTACATTAAAAACATTAGATACTGTACCTAATTTTATATTATACATTTATATTATCGTTGTTTTCTATAGAAATTAATGATAAATAAATAATATTTCGTAAACACAAACGTTTTTGCCATCATCGTTACAAAATAGCGTCAGTTATACGAAACGTAAAAAAAAAAAATTCCCATCGTTGACATATTCGCTATTTTATCAACGCATAATATCAATCGCGACGTCACAAATAAACATTTTGCGATTTCTAACCACAGGTTTTCACCGAAATCTTCGGGGCCGATTGCGACGTCGGCTACGCGTACCACTTCAAAGCTCCGCTGATGTCCATTATGTCCAGTTCGTACCTTCCGTGGAGCTACGATCGTGTTGGCGGGCCGGATAACCCGTCGTACATACCGACGATCGTGACGAGAGCGGCCGGCAAAATGAACTTCAAGGAACGCATGATCAACACGCTGTACTACATTTACTTCAAGATCGCGTGGAAATATTACAGCGAGTGGCCGTCCGACCAGCTGTTGAAGGAAAACTTTGGCCCAGACACGCCTTACATCAACGACATTCTGTACAACACTTCCATGGTGTTCGTAAACGGGCATTTTTCGTTGGACGGACCACGTCCCCTTGTCCCCAACATGGTGGAGATTGGTGGAATACACATCAAACCACCGAGTTCTATACCCAAGGTAAATTTCCTCGGATAGGTTTAAAGTTCATAATACAGGCACGTGACATACATCGGTTTTCAAAGAGTTATGGATAAACAGATGGTTAATCTGGTAGATTAATCTAAAAATAATATTAAATGAAGAAAAAATAATGTCTTCACTTTTTTTTTTATTCGGTGCCCGTATAACATAATATATCTTCGTCTTCTTTGCCTTTCTCCCAACTACTTGGGGTCGGCCACCTTTGTCGTCCTATTCCTCCACTTATCACGATCATTCGCATCCCCTACATTTACACTAACCACGCACATATCTTTTTCCATTGTTTCCATTCATACCTTACTTGGTCTTCTTTCTGTACCACTTTCTTCTTCAACGTTCATTTTCATAACTGCTTTTACTGCGCCAGTTTTTTCTCTCCTCATCACATGTCTAAGCCACATCAGCCTATTTTCCTTCATCTTATCCACTATTTATGCAACACCAATACTACCTCTTACATATTCTTTTCTTATTTTATCTTCTCTTCCACTCGTCCATCTAACTTCTAAGCATTTTCCTTTCCGCTACACTCAGTTCTATTTTCCTGTCAACCACCCAACACTCCGAACCATACCACTTGGTTGATCTCACTACACTCCTGTAAGACTTACCGTTTAGCCTTATTGGGATTCTTTTATCACATAAAACACCTGACGGTTCTCTCCATTTCATCCAACCGCGCTTAATCCTTTGTTTCACATCTCTCATAAAGCCTTCGTTCATTTGTACAAAAGATCCAAACAAAATATATAATTAAAAATAATCCATTGCGACTTACGAAATCAGAGACTGGTGTGCAGCGCGGTTTGTTGATAAATATTTGAATTTTAGTGCATACCATATAATCACCGAATTAGCAGAAAATTGCATTGTTGAGTTTATTTTAAATTATAAATGTTGGACGATAGTACGGCACCAACTCCAAAAAAAAAAATGTGATTCATAACATTTTTTTTTTTTTTTCATTTTTTTTTATAATTTTAGTCCTTTTTTTGTTTTTTAAAGTAGATTTTTTGTTAACATTTTTTTTTATTTCATAATTTTTAGTGGAATGTAACGTTCAACACTCGTCACAATATTATATCATACTTATAGGTATTCAAAAAATAGTTGTTTGTTACCGCTACTGTGGTAAGGTGTAGTGGATAAAATCGACGTGATCGTTAACCATAGACGTATAATTATTTTATATATCTTTGTAGTTTATATGTCTGTGTAAAAAAACATACAGTCAAATAGAGAACTTCCTCTTTTTTTGAATTCGGTTAAAAAGTAAAATACTATTGTCGGTTTGCAGTAATTTACTATTGTTAAAAAATGTTTTGCTTTTGTATCAGTAGCATGATACTTTGTCGCGTTGTCTCGTAATTTCCTTGAAAATTCTACTTCACAGTTACTTCAGTAACAAAAAATTATTAAAAAAATAATTATTTAAACAAAACATTTTTTAAGTATCTAAAATATGTAAAGATTAACAAGTCAGCATAACGTTATCTTTGTTCTGTAAGTCAATAAACTTTAATTGTAGGTACTTAATTGGGAAACAATTTGAAATAGTCTACCATAATTAATATGGAAGTACCTATGTGATAGAAATAATTATCTTCTTAAGACAATATTGTTGAATCACACTCCAAATGAAATAATAAAAGCTTAATCGTACTAATACCAGACAAAAAACAACTGTTCTTCTTCACGACGCACTCTAAAAAAAAATTAATTTGTTTCATAAATAATAGGTACCTAATAATACCTAGTATCCGTATAATGTAAAATGTACCATAAAACTTATGATGCGATAATACAACATATGCGTTTACGAAATAAAATAAATAATCTATTTTACAACAGTAAACCATTGGACTTTGGAAGTTAAAAATAATTAATGAATTCTGCACAGACAACAGTTTATGATTATAATAAAATATAAATACTAACAACTAATACATTCACTGTACTTACAACTTATTAATTCATTTCATTAGATTTTTTCCACGTTCGATTATTACCATCGTTCATATCGACAAAAATAAGTGCGTTTCAATGATTAAAAATGAAAATAATTCGTTTGGGCTATTAACTAGATCTACACATTGCAATAACAAATTGTTAAATTCAAAAGAAAAAATACAATAAAACAACAACAATAATAAAAATGTTAATCAAAATATTTTTTATTTTTATGGATACTAATGTTGTATCTGCTCAGTAGGTACTCATATTCTCGAAAAAAATATGTTATATTAATTTTTGATCTGGCAAGGGTACCTACCTAAATCAAAATGGGATTTCGACATTGAAATTATTTTATTTTGTTCCCAGAAACTCGTGTTACTACGATAGACACCCATTTTTAGTGGCCAATCAATGCAAAAAATATGTTTAGCGTACTTAGTCTTAGCTCCATGAGTTTTAGAGCAAATTATTTGTGTATTATTTTGTAGAAGAATAATAACTATCATGTATAATACAGGTTAAGGTAGTATCGTATGTGTTTATATATTCAGAACCGTAAACTCTTCATACGGCATAAGAGATACTTTTTACAAGTATTTTGGCTTGTTATTATTCCGTATGTAAACACATGTATGTTTTCCAGGACAAACGTTTAACTTCAATTTTTATAGTGATATTTTTCGTTATTGAAAATAGAACTGCTCTTAATATTCCGATTTTACTAATTTATAGAATTTTGTGTAAAATAGGACATTTTGAAATTTATCGAAGACTCGCCCAACGGAGTAATGTTTTTCACGTTTGGCTCTATCATTCGTATGTCTACGTTGCCGAAACCGGTATTGCAAACTTTCAAAGACGTGTTTGCCAGGCTGCCCATCAGAGTCCTATGGAAATTTGAAGAAGAAATGTCAGATAAACCTGACAACGTGTACATAAGCAATTGGATGCCACAGCGAGATATTATGAGTACGTTATCTATACCTTAATATCTATATCGTACCAATATTAAAAGTCTTGTGCTGCATTTAGTGAAAGAGATTTTATACTATCTAAGTTTTGTTCCAAAATATGATTCATAAGTAGTCCAAGTTGTACCATATAAACTTACTCGAAAATGTTTGGAAAACATTATTAAAATAATGAACCGTAATGTAAATTAATTGAAAACGACTTTCCCTCAGTTTCAAAATTGGATTTTTTGAGGCCCACAAATTATTAAGTTCTATAGATAATCATTTATAGGTTTTAAAATAAAAAATTCTATTACATAATATGATTTTGTCAACCACCAAACTATACCCTTTCAAGTCTTTCAATCGTGTACGAATTTTTTTAAAAACGTTCTACTGATGATCTTTTATTGCCGAAATGTACAGGATTTAGAGGTATCTTTTTTTTTTTCTATAAGCTCTCCTCCTCCAAAAATATTTTTAAAAAAAATTTTAATGTAAATTTTTGAGGTTAAATTTTAGGTTTAAGAACTGAAATGCGTATATAAACGTGATTTAAATATCCGTTCCCCGACCACCGACAAAAAATCTTATCGGTCGATAAATGTTTATAGGCTGTAGGTACTTTTTTCTTTTTAACTAAAAACTCACGCATATATTCCCACTCGAAAACTGTGTACCGTTTAACTACTCTTTAAAACGTTCCAATCAGCTTTGAATTTATTTTTAAACGTTCTTTAGATAATATTTTACCGGTAAACTCACAACATCCAGTTGTATCATATAAAATATTTTATTGTAACAAAGTTAATTCTTTAAAAATGAAAAGTCAAATTTTAATGTTCTCGACCTAAAGAAGATGGATCTCAGCCCTCAGGTGAAATTAATCGAACACTGACTCAATAAACTACATTAATGGCGTTCTGGGAAAAAATAATTAATCGATAAAACACATCACTCTATCCTCGAAGTTACGCGCGTATATAGTAATAATAATTGTAAAACATATTATTAATTAATTAATTTTTAGCGTGAGTTTTATTTTAATGACAATTCAAGGTAGGTATTGAACTCTCATTAAACAGTAATATTAAATTAATAACTCAAGTGTAACTTACAGCCAGTGCCTGTTCTGAAGTGAACAAATCGCATAGTTTTATAACGATTAAATTCAATTACTGATAATAGGTTTGTGACATGAAAATTATTTTGGCAAGGAATTAGATATATTATAAGGAATTTCGATTTAACGTACAAATTTTAAAGTCTTAAAAGTTTCAAAAATTTTAACGTTCAAGGGGAAAAATTTCAAAAATATTGCCGATTTCCAAATGACGTGGCCATTTCTTTCGTCTATTATATTGTTTCAAACTACACAATAGGCGTCCATTTCACAAAGTTTAACAAATAAAACAATTACCGACTCGAACACCTATGAGTTTGTATTTGTATTTCAGACCATCCAAAAGTCCGAATATTCATGACCCACGGTGGACTTTTGGGTACGTTGGAAGCCGTACACTCGGGTGTACCCGTCATAGGCATTCCGTTTTTCTTCGATCAGCCTAGAAATATACTAAAACTTGTGGAACAGGGAACTGGTATTCTGTTGGATTACGAAACGATGACGGCTGACACCTTACACAATGCTATCACCACGATTATCAACAATAGCAGGTGAGTGTACAGAGAATTAATAATAATTTTATTTCAAACGCGTACCAGTAGATAAAAAATTTAAAAAATTCTTCGTAATTTTTTTTTATATTAAGTGATTTTTGTGCTCCCGCTTAAAAATAAATATCATTGAATATAGCAATATTATATCTACACTTAATCAGAAATAATATCAAAAATTAAAAAGAAGTTGATTCGTAATCCATCTAGTAACATTTATAAATAATAAATTTTTGTTTCTGATTAGGTATTCGTTCAAAGTAAATACAACGCCAAATTATAAACGTGTATCTTTAGTACCTACCTATTTTCCAAAATACATAGTCAACGTTGTAAACATTTTGTTGATAACATTATTGTTTAATCCATTACTCAACACTAAGCTAATGGATACTTTCTCAATTACGAAATATCACTCAAAATCATTTTGTTTTAAACAGACACTGTGATATCGACAAGTTGAACATTTTGATAAAAACGCCAAGACTAGCAGCTTATTGTAAATGAAAAATCACATTAGATTCTATTTATCTTTATTAAGCAATCTTTACATACTTATTATAATTGTTATTGTTCTAATTGTTCTTGGTATTCTTCCAGTATAATAAGGAAACTATAAACTACTATTGTTAACTGTCTGCCGTTGATGTTAAATCGTGTTTTATAATTTCTAGTTACGCTACAAATGCAAAAAAACTTTCAAAAAGATTTCAAGACCGACCATCTAATTCCACCGAAACGGCTGTCTACTGGACGGAATATGTGATACGTCACAAAGGAGCAAAACACCTGAGGACCGCCGCTGTTGGAATGCCTTGGTGGAAGTACTACCTGGTGGACGTCATTGGTTTTATCTTGTTTGTTGTTTTCCTTGTGCTGTACGCCATTTATTTTGTTCTAAGAGCTATTTTCAAGAAACTGTTCAAAAAGACAGTACCAAAAAAAAAGGAGAAGAAAAATTAAAATCTCAAAATAAACGGTTCTGCTTCATACTCGATCATAATATTATGAGATTCTAATTTTGTTGTTATCGTTTTTTTCCAATGATAAAAATTTTTCTACATATCTATGAGATATTGTACTCGATAATGAATAAAAATAAAAATTAAGTGTTAATTCAGTTACCAATGCAAGTTATTTTATTTGTTCAACTATTGTAAAACAATCATTTTAAAAACAAATATTTTATTAGTGAATAAATAATTCCGTGTATTTTTTTATAGCAGTACCTACGCAAACATTTTAGAAAACATTTTCTCTACTTGACTCTAGAATATTTTAAACCATAAATATTTTAAACTTATAATATTCTTAACGAATAATTATGTTATGTATACACTATTTAAAACTATCGTTCAAAAATTGTCTTAAATCTATTATGTTTGGCATTTTAATTTTTTATTCATAATTTTTAAATAATTTATTATAGCGTATATTACAAAATAGCTTTGTTCTTAGATTCTAAACATTGGTAGCAAATAATTTACATATTTTACAGTAATGTTTTTTATGTTCTCCTTTTATGAATACTGAATACTTTTACGGATAGGGAGTATAGAATTTGTCCAATCTATACATTTATAATCTCTCTAAAAGTAGGACCAGAATAATAGTACTTTATTCAAAGCATTCTTTTAAATTTTACCTATTTTTTGAGATATGAGTTATGAACTTCAAAATTTTCAAAAGCGCTTCAATTTTTATCGAATTTTGACACATCATTAAAAAGCGTTGAATCCATTTTTACTTAAAATTTGAATTGATTCTGTAATTTTTTGATCAATATTGAAATTTTCAAGTTTTTTTTTTCCTCGTGAAACCATCAAATTTCTATTTAAATACTTGAAACTTCAATACAAGCTTCAAAACTTTTGTTTTTAGACGTTTCTATATCATTCTCAAAAATATTTCATTTTGACAAAATATCTTAAAAAATTTTCAAATTAATCAATTGAAATTTGTACATTTACGTAGAAATTGAGTGGATAAATTTAAAAATAATAAAAATTTCAAACTATTCTTACTCAGAATCATTATATTTATCGACGATGATTTATAATTTCTAACAAACTGAATGTAAAATGTTTATGCTTTAGGTATCTACCGAAACAGTAGCCCACACAAAACAGTGTAACTCCCTACTATTTTCAGTTAAGTTTCATTATGTACAATACATGATTTATAGGTAATTTACAAAAACAATTCTAGTAAAGGAATTAAAACATTAAGTTAATACTATAGGTCATAGAATGTGTATGATAAATCATAAATGTACAAGGTCAACAACAACAATAAAAACATTTATTATTTTTGAAGTAAGTTGTCAGCAGAAATAAACAGTTGTTTGTTTCGTGATTATAAGCCCTATAGTAGTCGTAATCAATTTAACCTTGTATTTAAAATCTATGTGGTAACTAGGTAGGTACAGAGTTTCTAAAAGCGATTATCTTGTAACTTTCAAATTATAAGTTGTATTTATTTCATTTATAACTTGTAACTTAACAAGTAATACTACTTTTTAATTTATACACAATATCATGAAGACTAGAGATCTATATCTCTAGATTTTTAATCGATATTAATATAAATAAATTGTATACTTACAATTTCAGTGGTTTTGGCTCAGAAATTATTCAAGAAAATCCGATTAAAAATATTTTTTCCGTTTTAGTAGGTACATACACTACCTACGTACCAAATTTTATACAAATCCGTATTTCCTAAAGTCATTTTTGCGTGACTGGGTTGTTAAACTTTCAAACTTTCGCTTTTATAATATACTTTAGGAGGATTAAGAAATGTTTGCATGTATTAGTATGAAGGTCAAAACAGTCAAAATTGTTTTAAGTTGATTTAATTTTGTGGGTATAATATTTTAAATATTGATAATTTTGAAAAAAAAAAAATACATAGTAGGATATAATCCGTCAACAATAAAAGTTAGGTGTTGTTAGGGTGGTTACAAGAAATTCAATCTACCGCACGTTAAAATTGGTGTAGTTTTCTAAGAGCTATGCGAGAAACAGACAAAAAAACCACACTTTGTAAAATCAATTTTAAAGCTTTCTCGCTTTCCTCAGAATCCAAAAGCCTATAATTATGGCAATTATAAGTTTCTTACTAAAATAACAGTTCTGAGTGAAGCTCGATTTACCCTAAATAAAAAATTACGATTTCAAAAATATTTAAAAATTATACTAAAACAATTTAGTAAGTTAATTTAATTGTGTACAAGTAGCAGCAAACAAATTAACTCAAAAATTCTACACATCTCAGAAAAAATTAATTTTTAGGAAGTTGTTTAGTTTTAAAATATTGAAAATTGTTTAAAACGTTTAAAAAACTATTCCAAACCACATACCAATAATTTGGGATTTAATCGTCCGACAAAAAAATGCAAACGAACGTCAAGCGCATGAACTCTGACAACCGGCAAATAATTTCAACGACTGCTGAATCTCCCAACACTAAACTGTTTAGCTCAATCAAAAAAAAAAAAATTGAACGACTAAAAAACGTCTTTCACATAAAAAAATTACACATGACACTATTGACACTATAATGTTTTAAATGAATATACGTAATATGATATTGAACCCTTAACGACAAATATTGCCATTGAGACGATAAGAAATATTGAAAAAACAAGTAAAAATAATAAAAATAAATATAAAACAATTTTTTTTTTTAATCTGGTAACACTAAGTAAACGCAAAGGTATTGAAAAAATAAATAATATTAACTAACGTAACTTGTAAGTTCAATTCAATTGTGGGTCCAGGGGCACTATGAACGAGTGACCCCTCCGTTAAAAAGGAAGATATTTGTAATTATCAAATTTTTTGTACATATTGTATATTATTATGTTACAACTAACATACCAATCAATTATTTATCATTAGTTATTACGTGCTAAAACTATTTATTTGAATTTCCATTTCGTTATTTTTTTCAGAACCAAAATCTGACTTTTTTCATCAGCGTTTCAGTCGATTTATGTAGGTATTAAATCCCCTAAAGGCTTACACAGTATTTTTATTATTACTATCGTTTATAATTTGATCATTAGCACGCACACCAGATTTAAAATAAAAACTTCTACGATTATTCGCTGGAAATTTAACTGCCGTGTTAAAACCAGAGTAATATTTGATATTTCATTGTATTAACACTATCAATAATATTTTGTACGCTTTTGGAAACTATTGCATGGATTTTTTTTTTTTTTTTTTTGCATTGTATGAATATAGATATCAATTTTAGTTTCGTAAATTATGTTCAAGTTTAAAATCTTAAATAGTAAAATTTTTTTGAATTTTTTTCTACAAATAAATCACGGATACGACAAATGTTTGCCAGTTTTCACAGATAATGTTTTTTCGTGTCGGAATTATTTCCTCTGGGAAAACCTTATCTCATCGTTCACGTCAGTGTTCATTTCCGTTCATAAATATTTTACTGTCGTGGATCATCTGGCGTGGACTCCAACACTTTTTGTCTTTCTTTCAAACTACCTGAGCGTACTATAAAGGCCCAACGCCCTTTTTTGGTGGGCAATATATTTTTTCCCTTAACAAAATATTACCTCCGAAAAATTACAATTAATAACGAACAATTAAATGAATCTGAACGGAGTTCGGTTTACTCTTTAATTGTTATGTATATTTCGGTCATTAAAATTACAAAAGTATCTAGATGTTACACAAATACGATTATCATCGACAATAACATGATATATAATAACAAATTCAACAAGTTCAGAAACATTTTAGTAATACGTTTTAAATAATGTTCTCGTGTTGTTAAAAATTTAATTTCTTTTAGATCTACAAGTTATAGAATCAATTACCGAGTTCATTTTTTCTGAAGTTATATAATTTTAATGAGAAAAAAAATTAAAAAAACTGTTATTACATCGTATAACTGTGTATAAACAAAATGTATTTAAAACGTAAGCCGAACTCCACCCAGAACCGTTATTTTCGTAAGCGATTTCTAATTTCTTACAAATTTAATTTATACAACTATTCTAACAATATTTCCGAAACATCACTAACGAAACTAACCAGGAAATTTCCAGCATTTTTTGTTATTATCATATAAAATTGCGTATGTACTTTGTACGAGTCTATTGCCGACAAGTCTCTCTATCAACACCACGTAACTGCTATGCTGCTTTATTGTTGCATAATATTGTTTTTTTTTATTTCCGTGCGCAGAGATAAAGCGTAAGAACAACTTGACTTGAACAGTTAATCGTATTAATTTTTGTTCTTAATAATGTTTGGTCGGTAGCCCGTGACACTCTCGCACACCTGCAGTGGGCGCCAAATCTTCTTTGTTAGCCACTGTTGACCATTCGTCAAAACGTAAGTACACACACATACACGCGCGCGATTTTGATTGATCTGAAATGTTATTAAAGAAAACATTGTTATTTATAAACTCCTAAACGTTCATTATTGTGATTTAACGTTTTCTAACAAAAAATGTAAAATTTATTCAAGGTGAACGAAAAAAATATCTCAGTCCGTCCAAACGGCGCACACTGAAAAACACTATTAAAACTCCTCTTGTTCGCTACGCCTAAATGGTATATATTTCTCGCCATATTGTACCACGTCTTGTTTCTGTTCCAGATGAAGTTCGTCGGGTTGGTCCTGGTGGTCGTGGGCGCGCTGTCCGCGGCCAACGCGGCCAACATCCTGGGCGTGTTCCCCATCAACGGCCGCAGCCACTGGGTGGTGTACGAGAGCCTAATGAAAGCGCTGGCCGCGCGTGGACATAACGTGACGGTGATCACGTCGTTCCCGCAAAAAACTCCAGTGGCCAACTTCACAGACATCGACGTGTCAAAATCGTTTCCGTCCGCAGTAAACACGCTTAGCGTCGATATGGTTCTCCAGTACCTAACCAGCGTGTTCGCCAACCAGTGGTTCATCGCCGATCACCAGCTGATGCTGTGTCGCGAGAGCTTCAAGTTACCGCAAGTTCAAGCGCTCCTTAAAAGCGATATCAAATTCGACGCGGTAGGTTCGATGTACTTCGATTGTCTCCTACGCATAGAAAAATATCCGTCCCAAGGTCTCTGGTAGTGCTCCGAACGGGCTCAACATTACAACATTTAGCGAGTCTTTTTCAAACAAAAGTCTAAACAAATAGACGGCCCCCCGAAATAGCCCTTTTTTTAAAATGGTTTGCTGGCATATACTATACATAAAAACAACACGTATCTTTAATCGAATATTAAACTAAAACCGCATAAAGTCAAAAAATGTTGTATTGACAAAGTAAGATGCATGTTCTGTGATGTCCTTTACTCTCTCATTCAACCATAGGGTAAACAGTCAGTAATCAAACAACATAGTTGTATTACTTTCATGGTTATATGTATAATATACATTTGGAGTTCTTATCATAATTGAAATTTAAATGCACATTTGCTTTTGAAAAATCAACTATTGTTACTAATTATTGTTAATTACGATAATATTTATATAACTGATTGCTACACGTGAATTACGCGCAACATTTTTTTTTCTTTTCGTTACTTAAAAAACTCAATCTCGACAGTGTTTTTTCGATAGACCTGCACGTTATAAAATTATATAAGTTTTATCAGTGAATGAATGGGCATATGACCTAATGCGTGTACAAAAAATTTTTAAAAATATCGCACTCCATTCGTGATGTTAGTATTCAATATTTTATGAAACCCATCAAAGGCATAAAATAAAAACATAAAAAAAGACAGCGTATATGAACGAATTTTACAATCATGAATCTTATCACTAATTGAATTAGTGAGAACTTAGAAAAGTTATTCACTAAAATACAAAATATAAAATGTAATGTTCTTTATATAAAATGTAATGAGATAAAATTTTCAAATACTCATATGTCGTGCTCGGTTGAGCAAAATTCAATAAGATTTAACCAAAAGAATACTCAGTAAAAAAAAAAAACTATAAAAGGTTTGCGTGAATAAAAAGAATTCCCATTGTTGCAGTAGGTATTTAGCATGAAATGTTACTTTGTTGAAAATTATTTATTGAATTTTTAAAAATCAAAATTTTCAAATATACTCCGAATTAATTGAATTTTTTAAACGTCTTTAGAATGGGGATAGCTATCATACAAACGAAATTTTAATTTTTAAGGATTTAAGAAAGTTTAAAAAATAAAAATTTTGCACTTAGATAAAACTGTTAACTATAAGTTATGATTCTTGAAACATTTATATAGGTACGATCCAAACAATATATTATGCTTGATGAATGGTTAAAAATGTACAAATAACGTTTGACTCGATTTTGGTATGTAAATCGCCTTACTTTTAATTTTCGCCATTATGTGTTTTTTGGCCACAACTAATCCAAAAGTTATTTAGACTTTTTCGAGCTTTTTCAGCTTGCTCTGAATCGTAATTTTTGTGAGCGTTCCTTGAAAATTGAATATAAAACGGTTAACTACACGTTCCAAACCAATATGACCCACTAAATTCAACGTCGTACTCCAAAGCAAAGTCGCTATATTTTCTAACTTTTATGCACCTACCTAATTACTTATGACGATCACAGGTTTTCACTGAGATCTTCGGGGCCGATTGTGACGTCGGCTACGCGTACCATTTCAAAGCGCCTCTGTTGTCTATCATGTCCAGTTCGCATCTTCCGTGGAGCTACGATCGCGTTGGCGGGCCGGACAATCCGTCGTACATACCGACAATCGTGACGAGAGCGGCCGGAAAAATGAACTTCAAGGAACGCATGATCAACACGCTCTACTACATTTACTTCAAGATCGCGTGGAAGTTCCACAGCGAATGGCCGGCCGACAAGCTGTTGAAGGAAAACTTTGGGCCAGACACGCCTTACATCAACGACATTGTTTACAACACTTCCATGGTGTTCGTTAACGGGCACTTTACGTTGGACGGGCCACGTCCTCTGGTCCCAAACATGGTGGAGATCGGTGGTATACACATCAAACCACCGAGGCCTATACCCAAGGTAAATGTCCTGTCTTCCTATAGTTCCTTTTCTGTTAACTTCGTTAGCAGCATGACGCTTTTCAAATAATTATTATGTACAAACAAATATCACAACAAAAAAAATATATCTAAATATCTTTACCTGATGACGTGAAATAGACATCTAAATATAGTAGGTACAGAAATTGACAGAGTAGGAAAAATACAAATTAAATAAAAACAATTTTAAAAAACAAAACGTATTTTTTCTCAAGTTTAAATGATAACCATCATGTTAAGACAGAAGGACCTTTACGACATTGTGATTGCTTTGATCAACGCAATCTGACAAGGAAAAATATAAAATTTTTTTACGATTTAAATCGAATAAGTCTAATGATAATATTGTGAGCTTAACTAGAATAAAATAAAATGCTCGCAATAACAATGTGGCAATGACATGTTTAAACATTTTTCTTTCGTTTATAAAATATTGACTAGTTACACTTCAAACCATATAAAATTAATCATTTATTTTAGTACAATAATATGACAGAACAGAGAAATTGTATTCAACCTGTGATTTTATTTTAATGTTATGTTAGACTTACTTTTTGTTATTGTTATACTATAATTACAATAGAGCTTTTTACACGAGCTTGTTCAGTTAAAGATTATAATATAAATAAATTACATTGTTTTAAATATTTCAAATATTTACGTATGGTTATTGGTTGCTCAAAAATTGTATTTATTTATTTAAAATTGAATTTTCGTGTAATATAATATAGGAAAATCTAAGTTTTTTTTAAATATCTGTTAAGATTACAGAATTTCTAATAACGATAAAACATAATATTGACTATAATTTTTAATGTATGACCAGTTCATGAGCTCACCATGAGTTATACAAATAATTTAATATTGTCCAGTTCATGAAATTACGACTGCACTGTTCGGTTTATTTCATGAGTTATTTAATTTCACTCTGGAGAACGTGTAACATACGTTATAGATAAATTTGGTTTTTTTTTTTTTTTTTAATCTAAGATTTAAATATTTAGCCGTTTTTGCCGTTTTCTGCTTATTCATCGAATTTTATTTTAAATAGGACTTATTGAAATTCATCGAAGACTCACCCAATGGAGTCATGTTTTTCACGTTTGGCTCTCTGATTCGCATATCTACGTTGCCGAAACACGTATTGCAAACTTTCAAAGATGTGTTTGCCAGACTGCCCATCAGAGTCCTATGGAAATATGAAACAGAAATGTCGGATAAACCCGATAACGTGTACATAAGCAATTGGATGCCACAACGAGATATAATGAGTACGATGTCTCTAAAACTTACATACAACTATACGCCAGCCAAGTTTAGAACCAAAATATTACTAATTTGTATCAATTGTTGGTACCAATCGACCTAACTCGAATCGAAAATACATTTAAATTATAATGCGTTATGGACCATCCATCTGTTTTAAATTCGAATTTCTATTTCTTCAGAATTAGGTACGTAATTATTTGAGGAAATTTTTAAATTTGATTAATATGGAATTCAGAAATCAAATTCGTAGAAGAAGATCATAATTAATTGTTATGAAAATAATTACAGTCCAGTTTACAGGAGTTTTACTACTCGTAGAACAGTGGTATACAATATGTATAATTGATTTCTGAACTCACCTATACTGTTTTTGTCCCATAAAAATTTTGGTCTATTCCTCCAAAACTTACTTTAAATGTATTCTGTTTTACTTTTACCTATTCTCAATCCTTTCTCTTCAAGAGCTTATATCTCCACTCATCCAGCCTAGTATTACCGTCGTTCAGATTTTCTCCTACCAATACTGTATCATCAGCAATCAGTATCATTCAACACGGTACTTTGCCTTTTATCTCTTTTGTAATTTCATCCATTACCATAGAGAAAAATGAGGACTTAAGCTGACCCCTGAGATTCACAGCTACTCCTACGTTAAAATTCTCTGTTATTTCACACATATATTTTACAATCGTACTTACTTGATCCTTCATACGTATCCTGTATCAAATTTCAATACATTTTTGGGACCATTTTTTTCAATATAGATAGTTCTAACTTATTATTTTTGTTGTTCGTTTTATAAACAAAAAAAAGTGATTTCCAACTGGAATAATGTCATTTTTCAGACCATCCAAAAGTTCGGATATTCATGACCCACGGTGGACTTTTGGGCACATTAGAAGCCGTACACTCGGGTGTACCGGTCATAGGCATTCCGTTTTTCTTTGATCAACCAAGAAATATATTAAAGCTGGTAGATCAAGGGACTGGTATTCTTTTGGATTACGAAACAATGACAGCTGACACCTTGTACAATGCCATCACCACGATTATCAACAATAGCAGGTAAAAATAGCAAAGAAAATAATTAATACTAGTTTTCAATCGCATATGAGTAATTTGTTTTTTATGGTCTTTTGCTTTTTAATAACTTATTCTCATTTACGCTGTTATTTGTTGTTTCTTAATTGTTTTGAATTCAATAATTAATTAATAAATAACGTAATTATTTGTTTGAATGAAAATAAACTAATATTTTCAGTATCAGCATTTTACCATATGATGTTTTTTTTCTTCTAGTTTATCAATCGACAACTTTTCGTGTAGTGCCACAATCTTAAAGAGTAATGCCCCTAAAAACAATAGGTTTTTGGCGTTTTAGTTGAAGTTATTTTTGAAATTTTAATAAGTATTGATCCTAAAACAAACAAAACTGTCTTGGCACTATATAATACTGTCTAAACAACATAATGTTAATCTACGTGTGGTTGAAAATGTACAAAAAACAATTTACACAATTTTGGTTGATAAACGTTTTCGCATCGTTATGTTTTGCCACCTAAAGTTGATATGTACTCCAAAGCTACGACTAAAAATGATCCCGGCTTTTTGAAATTTCTATTTATAAATTGTTTTTTAAATCTTTTTTAATTTTCTTGTTGAACTCACTAAATAACTTTTAGTCCAACTAAATTACAAAAGTTCATGAAAACTCTAAATTACTTACGTTAAAATGAGATGTACTTAAAACTACCGGTTTTATTTAAAAATAAGAATTTTTTTCAGCTCACCATTATAAAACTTATAAGTTACACCCTATTTAGAGCATCAATTGTTAAATAATCAAATATAAATATTATTCTTATTAATTTGTCAACTTGTTCTGATTATTCTTATTTTTTTAGATATTATTCCCATTTAATAAACAAATTATACGGTTGTAAGATATCTGCAATTATCGTCAACATTTTATTTGATTTTTTAGTTACGCTATAAACGCGAAAAAACTTTCAAAACGATTTCAAGACCGACCGTTAAGTTCCACGGAAACAGCTGTCTATTGGACGGAATATGTGATACGCCACAAAGGAGCAAAACACCTGAGGACCGCAGCCGTTGGGATGCCATGGTGGAAGTACTACCTGGTGGACGTCATTGGTTTCGTCTTGTTTGTCGTTTTTCTCGTGTTTTACGCCATTTATTTTGTCCTAAAAGCTGTTTTCAAAAAAATTTTCAAAACGACAGTGCCAAAAAAAAAGGAAAAGAAAAATTAAAGACGTTTTATTATGCCCCAATTGTATTGTTAAGATACCTGTTTACCTTTGCCTTGTAAATTGTAAAAAATATTTTCTTACAATACTAAAGTTGTACATGATAATGAATAATAATAAGTAACAAGACTTAGTTGTTAATTCAGTTGTGCATGTTATATGATTTATTCAACAGCTGTACGACAACCATTTTCAAAATAAATGTTAAGTATATGAGTAGGTAAACATAAATTGTACAAATTTAAAAATTAAGTTGATTAATTTGGAAAAATTTTTTTATTGTAACTGTGTAAACGTTATTTTCAATCAAATTATAAACTGTAGGTAATACTGTTAACAAAATGTAATTTACCTATTTTAAATATTATGTGTTACCCGGGGTAAAATATTCCTAAGAAAATCTTACCGAGGGGTAACAATTTCATAGTAAAATTTTTACTCCTGGTGAGACCAACTGGGGGTATAGATATCCTCGAATAATCATAGCAGGGGTAAAACTTAACTAGGAAAATTTTACACCCTGGAGAACCTCTGTTCATTTTTTCCCACAAATTTCAACACTTAAAAATGTTTACTTATTCAAAAAGCTTAAAGTCGATATACTAGCTAGTTTTTTATTTTTACACCAGATCGATCGTGACAGATATATTGGACCGCTTCGGACATTTTAACTTTTCTAACAAAATATTGAAAAAAAATTATTAATTGCGTTAAAATTTTACTTAAAGTTATAACTTACAAACTACAAATTGGCATGGTTCATTTTTGAAACTTTTAGTTTCATAAAAACTTTTTTTTTCTTTTTTTTTAAAAAATGTACAAAGTGATTTTAAGTGAAATAAAAAAACTTTTGGGAAAATATATGAGCTAAATAAACATTTTACATAAATTTAATATTGATACTTTGTCTTTATAAACAATATGTGATTATATTTTAAAAAAAATTCTCGTTAAAAATTGTTTGAAGCAAAAATAGGATTTATAATAGTTTATTTAAAAAAAAAATCCAAAAAAAATTAACATCGACGTCTCGATTTATCTTATATTTGTGATTTAAATCTGTTATTTAACTGATTACCAAACTAATACTAGTACTTACACCTAAGACGTTATAAAATGGTTTTAATAGACTGCATTTGAGCCATAATCTGTTTAAAGCAACTGAGATAAGGGGGTGGTCAAATTAAAGTGGTGGTCCAAATTACCCGACTCTCCCCTATGTGATAAGTGATAACTAATACATAATAACTATAGGTAAGTTTTATCTATAACATTATGTTTTTAAAGTAATAGATACTTTATAGTTACCTTATAGATTAAAAGAGTAGACATATCACAATATCTTATTAAGGTGAATACATTTCAACTATAGTGAATTCACTTAATATCTACAAGAGCTTAATGGATAATGATAAATAATTAACACACCTACGCACGTACATATATTTGTTTGTACTTTGGTTATGACACTGGGTGTGTTTTCAATTACGATTCTTCACTTAACTCCGTTTCATCGTTGTTGATGTGTCATCCTCTTAAAATTTGAACCGTAAATTTTGTTGATACTTTGTAATATTTTGAAGTTGTTTTACACTTTTACCACTTATACAAAAAATATTGAGAGTTTAAGGAACGTTTCTAATCTCTATCAATGCGATAAAACCGTACGAACAATATTATCTTGTGTTAACTTTAATTTGATCAATCGAATCTGGGAGTGTAAGTGTATGCTAGGTTTTGAAATAACCTTTGACGCTCTGGTGTATTTGTTTATACTAATAACTATACTCAATAATTAAAAACCAAAATCAATGAAATAGAAAAAAACTGTACAAATAAAATAGTTGACTATAAATTAATGTTACACTTATGAAACAAAATTTTAAGAGTGCTGATAATCATTTAAACAAGAGAATACAAAGGCTATAAAAAAAACAAATGGGGGTGGATGGTGTTCCAGCATCTGCGGAGGGGAGGGTAGTTAAAAACGTTTTTTGTTTAATTTTTCTAAAATAAATACCCCTATGGGACATGAGTATTATCATCGATTATAAATAGTATATTATAATAGATTATACTATTTAAAATCAATGCTATTATATATGGGCTTAATATATTATAAAAATCCAAACACCGTAAGTAATTTATTTTAAGCTTAAATTCGACATTTACATATTATACATAATAAAATTATACGTTATACAATAATACATATTTAATAGTAGATTACAAAATTAATGCTTATTGAATAGGTATGAGAAGTTAAAGACTTTATCAATGTTGATTGAACATTGCACATTAATTTTAATGTTTTGCGTTAGTATCAACATACTATATTTTAAAGTCCCAAACATAAGAACAAAGTCATTACTCTGTGTATTCAAAACACAAAACACTAAACCAAAAAATTAATTATTAAATAATTGATTTTTTTTTTTTTTTTTTTTTACAGTGTTAAATTTTTTACTTTCTCAATCGTCAAAAAACCTTCAAAAGCGACCGTGTAACATACTAATTATTTTAGACAAGAAATATAGAATATCTATACGTAACTATACTTATGTCAACACTGACAACTGTGGGAATTCTTTTACTCGGCTTCCAGACAATAACATGTAGTATATATTTCCTGTGTTTGCCGAAGTACCTACCATATAATGACTCAACGATGAGATTATGTGTTATGAGTAGATAATGTGTTCAAATATTGAATATTTTTAGTATATATTTTGTATTTGAATTTTGAACTTATAGATGAAAACACTTTCATAGCTCGACGAACGCGTTAGCAGTGACCTCAGTTATGACTGAAAAGCCGATACAAAAAAAATGTGAAATGTGCAAAAAAACAGATTAATTTGTAGTGACGGACGCGAACGCCACAAAAACCAATGTACAAGTCTACAACTACAAAATATTTTTTATTTCAGTGCTGCATAATGCACGTCATAGTTCACAATACCTAATCTAGCAAATTATGGATTAACACTGATCAAAATTAAAGAGATAGGTAAAATATTATATCGTTTTTATTCGAGACGTTAATCGCACAACTTTGTAGTTTTATAAAAAATAAAAGTCTGTGCTTTTCTATTTTGAAATTGACTACCCAAGTTAACTAAGTTGAAAAACATATTGAAAACTCTAAACATATTCAATGTAGTAATTATGATTGTATAATTCAACAATATACATCTTACGTTGAAATGTTCAACATACATACGAATATTATAATATTATAATTATAAAGGTATAATTCTAGTTTACGCCTCAGAAGAATTTTCGGGGTTTTTTTTTTTTTTTTCATTATCGATAGTATTATTCATGCTGATTACGAATATGTAAAAATAATGCGTCGCTCGGTCTTGGTTCGGCAGTTACAGTCGTCTGATAGCTGCAGCGCCAGTAGCGGTCCATGATAAAATATGTTTTTTTTATTATATCATGAGCGCAACGTCGTGGGTTCAAATCCTATACCTTCGTACGAACTTGTTTGAAATCATTGGTACCATCGTTCAATTTTCACTTTAAGGCAAGGATACAATCATGTTAGCGGCTTACGTCGCGTACAGTCTACTAGATTTTAGATTGAGGATTTGATAGAAAAAACGGAAAAAAAAGTCTGGGGAATAATATGTAACAACAAAAGTTATTTCGTTAGTGTTAGGTCGCTGATCAGGTTAGGTTTAGGTTAGGCTTGGCTTGTTTGGATTTGATAGGTCGCTAACAAGGTTTGGTTTAGTTTAGGTTAGGTTGGTTATTTCAATCTCCGGGGGTTTGGGAAGAGTCCCGTGGAGGCTCTCACCTACACACTTATTTTTTTAGTTTAGGTTATCAGACGACTGTGGCTTCCGAACCAGACGCAAAATTTTTACATATTCGTAATCAGCATGAATAATACTATCTATCGATATACAAAAAAAAAAACCAATAATTCCTCTGCGGTGTAAACTAAAATTGTTCCAATATAAATATTATATTAATTAAATATAATATTTTCTAACGTATTAATATTATTCAAATGTAAGAACTTTGACGCGTTACTGTTAAGTACTAAAATGCTAATTTTTTCATAATAATATTATTATTTGAAAAAAAAAAAAAAAAATGACACGACAATCAGAACAAGATAAAAATGGTTTTAAAAAAATCTATTTTTCTATAATCTATATCAATATTAGGAACAGGTCGTTTTTATGAAAAACAATGTCAAATCATTAAAAAAATGTATTCAAGTAATTTTTACTTATTTAATTTTTCCAAAAAGCTTAGACTACGAAAATTCATTTTTGTTTGTAATTTTTTATTCTTTTTATACAGATGGTTTGAACCATCGGCTAAATGTCACGAAGCAAAAACATGGCACGTTTCAAGTACCTACACGAAGAAACAAAAAGAGTTCATATTGCACAATACGCGACAGTCAAACAAAACCCAGATAAGATTTGTCTGCATATTACATATTATGTTTGTACATACTTAACAATACCTATCATAGTCATACTCAATACGTTATGCAAAATAATATCTTGAGTATCGACACAGTGGACAGTCTCTATAACAAGGTTGATTGTTACACTACTTACATGTTATTCCGTTTCTTTAAGTTTATTAAATTAAAAATTAACTTAACTATAAATAAAGATAATAACAGTTCATATTTTTAATTCACACGGTTTTATGTGCTTAGTATCACATTTCCTCGGCTCCGAGAAATTTTTGTCGTTTTTTCTTATGAGATTTTCTTCATACCCAACTAGTACTTTACTTTTTAATAAAAAAAATATTAAACTGTTGCAGATAAGCTTAAAGTTAACACGTTAAATTTAAAAAGCATAAACTTATCAAATTAAAAGTTAACGAAACAAATATGTTAACGAGTTACGACTAACTTAACTTTTAACGACTCGACCTTGATATAATGTCAACAAAGTTACTACGCCCTTTACAAAAATAAATATCATAAAAATATTATGTCGATCTTATACATCTTTTTTAAAACAGATAAAAAAAAGAACGGTATTACGGTAAAGGTGTGCAGTAGTGACTACCCTTTGGGCGCGGGTTTCGAATTTTAGGTTTATCCGTGTTATGTAATATCTGAAAGGAATGATTGCGTTTAAAAAAAAACCGATTCTCAGCGAGCTATCTAACACACACAATAGGTCCTAGGTGAACATAAAAAACGTCACTCGTATTATACATCTGTAAAAAAAAAAAAAGATAACAGTGTCTTATGTACCTAGCGAAAACTTTTTTAAATTATTTATAACGTATTAAATTACACGAAAGTTTGAAAACGGCGTAGAGTAATTTTTTTATATAACGACAGTTTAATAGCTATAGCAGTTTTCACGCCGGGTTCTTTGTCCTTTTCGTCGTTTTTGGCACAGAAAACAATCAAAATACCGAAAAATGCTTCAAGCAAAATAAATCCCAAATTTTATGCGTCGTGTTCGACGATCGGAGCACTCTGTGGACCCGAAAACGTCATTACATACAAACCTGACGATTTCAAATTTTTTCGCCGCAAAATTCTCGATTTTTTTGGGGGTTTTCGGGGTGAAACTCCATGAGTAAGCAAAATTTCGAAAAAAAAACTCTTCACCTCGAGTGCCACCGGAGTCCATAAACATTTTGGAAAAGTAACACCGACTACGAAAATCGGAGCATTCCTGCTACACGAAAAGTTGTTGACAGAAAAACAACGAAAAAAAAAAAAACGTCGTTGCTCGCTCAGAACACCAACTTAAATGCAATATCTCAACTTAATTTTGACTTTTAACGCCCAGCCGTGATATCGGTGTCAAAGGAATTACCACGCGCTGTACCGAGATAAACACAACACTAGTGACATTTACGCCGACGTTATAAATCTTATTATAAATATAAAAAAAAAAACACACAAAATTGGGTACCGTCAAAAATAGGATCAGACAGAGTTTTCGTTTTTTTCGGCTCGAAATTTTTTAGAAGTTTTTTTTTTTGGACGCCTCGCGGGAACGCGCACGTACTGTGCACGCCGCAACCGTCGAGTACGCGCAAAATGCAGTCGGCGAATTGTACCGGCGCCCGCGCACAAGCTGTTGGCGCGAGTACGTACATAGTATCCACCTCTCGTGCCGTGGACGCGATAACACTCGCAAACGCATTACAATAATCACGTCATCACGATTATAGTGTGCGTTTAGCGTGTTTTAGTCCACCGCTCGACGCCGTCGTGCTCGTCGCGTTCGTCACCGCCGTTATTTTTCTCGTATTTTTTTTACAAATTTTTTCCTTTTTTTCTCGATCGGATTTCCGGTCGCCCGAGGCTAACGCAAATAACTCCGGGGCCGCGCGAGATCCGGTGTCAAGACTCCGTCCCGTGCCGGACGATCGGCGGTTGTTTGGCCGTCTCGGAGTCGATGCGTATAGTCGGAACGATCGTCGATGGAAAAGGTTTGACCGGGTGGGACGACGGTAGAAATCAAGCGAATTTTCGAACGACAGTTACCAAACGTGTCGATCCGTTATTGTTGTTGTACGTACGCAAAAAGATTGGGAGGACTTGAAAGTTTGGGCACAAATATCGAAAATTGCGCGTCTCTGCAGTGGCGTGCCGAGAAATTTACGAATGGAATGGGAGATATGGGAAGATGATTCGTTTCAACTCGCTTTCCCAATATACATATATAGTACCGAATTTGGACTCGAAATGGTCACGCGAGTAGGGAGACTGCTGAGACGGCAGAAACCCCGAAACGTTGTTTTTAACATTCACCTCTCATTCTCGTAAATAACTTTTCGCCGTACGGCTTTGATCCCCCTTACTCTGGATGTTCTGTACTAGACGTTCGTGTGTAAGGAGTATCAAGAGCGGGGAAGGAACACAAAAAAAAAAATTGAGAAAATTTGGGACGCATGATCTGAAACGTTAAAATTCTAAATATCGAATTGTTTTTCTCGTTATTTCATACAATAATGTTGAGTACGAGTGCTTACGAACTCTAATTATAGGAATTTCATACATTGTTCATTTATTTTATTATTTTTTCAATATTGTACGATCGGCGTTTTTGACAGAAAACGATGTTTAGCTGGTTATCTACAAGTTTGCTAAAATGATTCCAATGGGACGAACCCTTGCGCGCGCCACTGGATTTCCGTAAGACTTGCACGAGTTTAGTCCGTACCTAGGATTTGATTTACCTTAATTTTACCACAGATCTTAAACATCTTAGCAGTGCTTGAATCGGGGAGGAGGTGCGCAGGATTTTTTTTTTTCGAAATATCTATAAGCGCACCTCCGTACTAATTTGATATGGCCCATATGGTACAGGGTACAAACATATTACAGGAACGCATCTTAATTTTTACTGTTTCGCGAGCTCTGCATTATTGTTATTATTGATCAATCAGTGGTTACGTACAGTTAATTTGACCATCCGTTACTCGATTCGTACACTTACAAATATTGAAAATTTAAAAATAGTAACGTCACTTGAATGATATGTATGGCTATAATTAAAAGTATTGATTAGCAGACCGGTTTGTGTACGTTACAGCAGTGATTTAAAACAATTTCCAGCTACGACAAGCGTGCGTGCGTACGCATTTATGACACGGTGGGCCAAGCCGATGTTGGATTAAACTAAAGGTTAGAGTGAGCTTTATCTTCCCACAACGCATGACGGTAAAATTTAAATGATTAATATATCGTATTGAAAAGGGCGGGAAAAAATTTAATGTAATTTGGAAGAAATATTACGAAAATAAAGGCGCGTGTTTTGTTCGAGGGGCGTAAATTGTTGACGATTTTTTTCAATAAATCAGACGTTGTTTTTAGGATATTTCATTAATTGTACTTTTAAAACTAACTGTCATTGACCGTTGAATAAAATAAAATGTGTAAAAAACTACAAAGTAATAATCTAACCCCAGTCACAACAACAGAGCTAATAAAACGACATTTCAATAGGATTATGAATTTAAAATTTGAGCACTTGTGACTGTTTATACTAAATTTAATAAACCCGAAATCACAAAAATGATACACTTTTTATTGCGTATACGTATTTCAACAACTATGTTGTCATCTTCAGCGTGAATCAACGACTGAAAAGTCTGACTGAAGTCGTTGATTCGCGCTGAAGATGACAACATAGTTGTTGAAATACGTATACGCAATAAAAAGTGTATCATTTTTGTGATTTCGGGTTTATTAAATTTAGGATTATGAACGTCGATTTTCTTTCTCTGTCTATTACTGAGTTTACGTGTGCAAGATTAAAACCTATTTAACGTTATTCGAATTAGTATGACTTATGAAATTTACACTGACATTATTTCGTAAGACCGTATTATATTCGAGCGATCTTTAAATAAAAATATATTATTTTACCGAGGCCAATTTTATTTGCTTACACTCCGATCAATAAAACCATTTTATTTTTAAATCATCCTTAATTGTGCGTGTAAGCGTAGTTGTTCCATGTTTACTCGCAAAACACGGGAGGTGGTTTCATTTACCGATCGATCAAATGTGATAAGTATTCAGATAACATATTTAAATCTATTGTGTGTGTTCTTGAGGATATTTCACGTTTTTTATTTTACCCACTACAATTTAAAAAAAAAAATTTACCAGAAAATATATTTAAACTTTAGAAGATTGTTCTTAAATAGAACTTATACTTAGACTATATAATTCGACATTATAACGAGTTCAAATTTGTTTTTAAAATTCTTATCGCATCAATAGATCAATCGGCGCATTACAAATACAAATAGACGGAGAAAAATAATCGACGCTTCCGATTCCTTTAAGTTATAGACTTGTTTTTAGTTATCAGTGATTAAATTGATAATGCAGAAAATGTGAAAATGTGAAAACGTCATTGTTTCTTTTTTCGTGTATGCTATACAGAGAAAATGATTGATGCGTTTAATCATTATTCAAATTTAAATACTTATTTTTCCCTTTCCTACATTTTACTTTTTAACTATCACTTATCCCTCTCCCTTAAAAAAATGCTAGATCTACATTCATTATCTGCATAAGTAATCCTCTTTTATATTATTAAAATCATAATTTTTTTTAAAAAACAACTTTCTACTAAACATAGTATTAAAATAATATATAGTTGATAAAAAATAAACCTAACTTCTATATCCATTAGTTTTTTTAATTTTTAATCAACTTAACTTATACAAAATAATCAATTACCATAATTACTCAGTCACTTTTGTCTCATACACGTAACAAAATAGTTTAAGTGCATTAATTATCTATTTAAAATGTTTATAATAATTTTTATTTTACGACAAGTTACTTATAAACGATATTGGTATTATTCACTCAGATGATGCCGAATTTGAAATTAAATTACCGAAATGTTTCGAAAAACACACAAATGTTCTGTTGCATTTTTACTAATTTATACTTACGTGCATACAAAATTGTTTGTTATCTACTTACATATTCTTACAATAATCAACAATGGTAGTTAGTAAACGTTTACAAATTTACCTTGTATTATTGCACAATGCGTATAAGCAAACGTAATGTGTTTTAAAAAAAGAATTAGGTTCTATAAGTTACCAAATTGAAAAAATAAAAATTGTTTTTTAACTTGAGCATTATTTTTGCAGTAATAAAATATTGATACGGTAAATGTAATATTATAATTAACGTATTAATTAATTAAACTTATTCAATATTTTAGTAAACCTTAATGTATTTAAACAAAACTTAAAACTATACTGTTTATGTGACCGTCACATTTTTAATTAGCTCATCACAAAACAAACAAGTAATAGACTATTGATTCAATATTATTTGTTGGGTTTATAAGTAGGTAACTATACAACTTTAATCATAGTTTGTTCATATACAATAGTAAACGTGTATATGCGTTACAGCTTGAATTATTAAGTACCTATGTATTATGTTTAAAAACTTCTTGCCGAGTTAGAATTATTTATATGTTTCAATTGAAAAATTGGATTTCATGTACACTGGTCACTATACTGTTTTTTTTTAAATATGTTTAGCTGGTGGTATAAAAATAGAAAAATCGAAGTTTTCATGCAATGTAGGTTAGCTTATGTAATCAATCATTCATTTTTGGAATCGTATAAATAAACTAACGGTCACTAGAGAAATAAAAATAAATTATAATGGTAAAGAAGCATACTGCATACACATAACCCGTTGCTTTTGTTTTCACTGACATAAATTTGGTATGATTGTTTTTTTTTTTCTATTTAGACATCATATTAATAGTTGTACCTTCAATTCTATCGGTTTAGTCTATGTACGATAACGAGTATATTTTATTTACAGACCCGGATAGGGCCGTCGGACGACCGAGCAAAACAAGATAGAAGAGAAAATGTTTTAATTAAACTTTTTCTGACAATTTGTTAATTTTTTTTTTTTTTTTTTACATACCTAATAATAATCATTAAACCATATTTTCAACATTTCTGTTGGACATTAAATCACCGTTTGCGTTTTTTATTCGTTTCTAGGTGTGTTTTCAGGAATTAAGAAGGAGAACAGACTTTTTATTAGTGGGTTGAAGTTTGAATTAGAATCTCATCTATTTTAAAATGTCTAAATAGAGCATTTGGTTTTGTAAACTTAAAGATATAAACAGGACCACTTGTTAATTTCCTGAGGAATATATTTTGAACCCTCTGTACTTTCATTTTTCTAAATAAAAACTGAAAAGTGTTTATAAAAGCGTAGTCTATATAGGTCAATACCTACGTATACGTATCTTATACTATCTTATTATTTTTGTTTCAAATTGTTGAAAATTATTTGACATAAAATCAAATATGTAATGATTTTGAATTTTGTAATAGGGTCGTGTTTACAATTCAAAATGTATATTATTGCAGAGGAAATTTTGTTTTGAGCTATTGAAAAATCCTAAAGTTCGTATTTTCAAGAAAATAAATAATTTATTTTCCATTTATAAACCAGATAATTTTCCATGAGGCTTAGGGTAAAGGTTATTTTTCAATTTTTAAAATGATTCACCAACTAGTTATAGTAAGTACGCTTAAAAAAAATATAAAAATAAATCCCAAATTTCGTACTTCGTATTTCTATAAAATTTGTTTGTCATAGTCCATAAATAATTAAATTTATCACCCCAACAACATAATAATATGTTTATATGTGAATGTAAAAGACGTAATTATTATTATTATAATAATAATTCAATACTGTTCTAGAAAGTATAGTTACCGAAATAATAAAATGAATCATTATAATTTTTAATACAGCAATATTGATTTAACTACACTTTTTAGTACAATAACTAATCTAAAGCCGTGACTTACTCGACCGACGTGAGTATTTACCTTAACTTATACTTCACACTTATACTTCACTTATAGATAATTAAATTTTAATTTAAGAAATTTATTTTAAAAACATTTATATATTTTAAAACTTTAAAACTTATAGAAAAAAAATAATGACTTATAAATTATGACATGACTAGGTAATGATAATAATAAGTTATAAGCATGTAACACACGTAGTGAATGTGAACTATAAATTTTATTTCTAAATTATTTTATTTTATTTCTCAATTATATTATATTAAGACGAACAGTCAATAGCTAGTTAATAGTATTTCAATAAATAAATATTTTTTTTGTAACTATATTTTTTTTTATCTTATAAAAATTAAAATACATATTTTTGCATATTTTGGTAAATAAAATGCATATTTTACAATATTTTATTGCATACAAATCCTAGCCCTGATAATAACTAACGAGAGACAATATAATCACAAACTGTTTTAATATCTCAAAGTTCGTGAACCTATTGCCCAACTATATTGTCATAATCTATAGGAAAATCTTTAGCTTTAGTGTGTTCCGAACCATCAATCAACAAACAAATTTTAAATATTTAAAATCATTTATCTAGTCTTATAATAAAAAAAAATTTTTCATTGTATTTTGTTTAAAATTATTTCAAGTTAATCGTGCAAAAACTGTTATTGAAGATATTTTACAACTACGTAACTAATAATAATTAATACTACAGAATGTAAGTACTAATACTAAGACACGAAACTAATTATTTAACTACTTTTAAAAAATAATGTGTTTATTACAATTCATTAGATGTGATATTACAATTAATAGTATTTTTTTTAATTTTTATCAAATGACACCCAGGCACGGAACACAAAATATCATCAAATTTTTTAATTTTTATATTATGAGCAAATATTAATTAAATAAAAACCTAGTTTGCGCGGCACTCCAAGCGTCAACGTCTAAAAATGTGAATGACGAAAAAGTTATAAATACCTACATTTAAACGTTATAACTTGCCATTATAAACGCGTACTATATGGTCGTAATAAACGCGTCATTAGACGAGCGTACGTTTACATTAGCTAAATTTGAAAAAAAAAAAAAATGAGAAAATTTAAATTTTAAAAATGACTATAGTATAGTATTACAGTAATAAGACCCAATTTATTTATGGATCAGTGAGTGTTTTACAAATTATCTATACGAACGATTTTAGTTAAAACTGATATTTGTTATACCTCAATTTGAAGCATATCCTTCTTTTAGGTGCGTAAATATAATATTACATAAACTCAAGTGGTATAGTTCTTTAAATTTGTTAAAATGAACCCTTATCAAACCTAAAAAATCGTATAATGTTTTAAATATATTTGTATTTATTATTACTTACGAATATCAAACATTATTAATTGTACTTACGAGAACACACTTTTGAATAGAAAACTTTATAAATTGTATTAATATTGATTAAAAATGAACGAAGAAATACACATTTTTTTACTGTTTCACTGTGAATAATTGGTACCTATTTTTACAACGTTAGATAAGCAGCTAACTATAAAACATTGATATTATTCAAAATCATTTTTAGTCAAAAAATAATGACCTGCAATAAGTCAAGAATACAATATTTATAATAAAATTTGTAAAAGTTGTAAAAGTCAACATTGATTAATAAATAATTGACGATCATTTGTATTCAGTACAAATTTCCAGTTAAAATGATAAATGAACAACAACGGTATGTAGGGACCTACTTTTACATTGTATACAAATATTAGTAACGAGTTTTTATGATTTTTGTGGGAAATTTTCAATTTTGATAGACACATTCAGTGGCGTATAGGTACATAGTTTATGAAAGAGAGGGGACCATGTTTTATGGTGCACTTTTTTTGATAAATATCAATAGCCATATTATTATGAAGTAGGTAGGTAGGTATGCGTAAACCAAGAAAGTCTATGGTGAATCTGACTACGTCACCCTTATTGTATGTACGCCACTGCAGAATATATTTTTCCTGTCGCCATTGTAAGATAAGGGTTGGCTCTAATCTGTGATTATTTCGTAAGTTCGAAAATAATACCTATATTAATTACTATCTACTTAGAAGAAAAAACTTTTAAAAAAACTTAAAACCCCTCCTAGAGTTTTCATCACCATAACATATTGTTTCCAGACCACAGAATTGTATCTAAACTAACACAAAAATTTACCTTTAAAAGTTCCAAATGATACATTAATATAATAAAATTAGGGCATGTGATTTAAATAAAAAAAAACGTTGATGTTGAATACTCAAATGCCTATACTAATGTAACTAAAAAATATTTGATTTGAAATCGTAAAATTATAGAAAAAAAGTAGAACAACGACGATTTTTTGTATATTTTTTCTGTTTTCTAAAATGACAACTTCTAATCTTGAACACGACAATTTTTACTTTGAATTGTTGTGATCTCTATTTATAATTGCATATAATCAACAGTTAAATAAAACATCAAATTACATGTTTTCAGTTAGCAAAGATGTAGTAGGTAATTTCATTAAAACAATATACAATACAAATATTTAAACAAAATAATTTACGTAGTTCTCATGTTCCGAACAAATCTAAGAATGTATTGTTATTATTAATTATAAACGTGTAAATTTTGTTGTTAATATAACAAACTCAATAATTAGGTTCATGAAGTAAGTATTTATTCACAACTATTGATTTTGTAGTAGCGTTGAAATTTTGTAGAAATTTAATGAAAACGAAAACATTTAACGATGGTCTTGACACTTGCATTAAAACCACGGAGTTTGATAAATGCTGATTGCATACACAAATAGCAAAAGTTGTATGGTAAATTTCAACCATGTGTTTAAACACATTTGACAGTTTATTTACATTATTTAAATTCACTAACAAACGATAGTGATCGTGAACATACGTCGAGTACTTCATAACAATAATTATTTTTAAATGTGTTGAACTATGTGATTTCCGCTTACAATACGAATAACTTTTGAGAGAGACAGCTAAAACGATTAATTTTTTAAATTATTATTGATAGTTATTACTTCATTATTTATATTTTTTTACTATAAGAATAAAATAACATACCATCATCCTATACTATAATGTATCTCGTTCGTGCATGGTAGCTTATTAACAATGTTTTTTTAAGTTGTCTATAATAATCCCATTTTAAGGTGAGACTATTCGAGAATGCGAAAAAAAGGTACAAATTGTGTCATCCATGTTTGACGTATTAAAAAAATTTATCATTCCGAAATTTATATCGCCTTAAAATTATTTACAAAGTTTATTCCATTATTAATTACGACTAATAACATTTTGAACAAAATAAAATTACCACGAACTATCTCACGATTCTCATAATGTTGCCCAACTTGCAAGTCTCACCTAGGTAGTATATACTAGTATTTATAGTCAATGATTGTACATATTACTGTGAAAAACAAAAATTGCGATACGAAATGAATAAAACAATGTGGGGGCTTTCTATACATATTTCGTTTAAAATCAATAACAGTCCATCAAACGTACTTAATAGTTTGTCAACGTAGTTAATATTACATTGCCGAAAGTCGGTTTGCTGCTGGCATACGCCGCGGCCGACGGGTTTTTGGCCAGTTGTCAAGTTATGACGAGTGTTGCGCACAGACAATATACGCTGCTGTCGCTGTCGTTGCATTTTCATACTTATTTCGTCAGACACACGTCCGCTACGGCCGATCGGAAGTCAATGCAAAGTTATTTTTCGCTGTACAACTATATAGTTTGTGGTACGTAAAAACTGTTTTCCAATCAATCCACGGCTCGTTTACGCCCTTTTCCTCCGCCTTTTTTTTTTTTTATTTCTCTAATTATTAACGCGCATACGTTCTGACTCCATGTATCGTTTTTGTTTAAAGGAGACTAATCCATCATTATTATTGTTTTTCTTTTTTTCTGCTTAAATGCTTTGATTTAGTAGGTATAGTTTACACTAGGCTTACGATGACCCATAAAAATATTTAAATACATTGTTGTTTATTTTTTAGTAGCCAGTTGATACAGTTTGAACATTTGCGTTTTAAGTTCTTTCACGGTAGTTTTAGTTTTGGAAGTCTCTAACTTTAAATGTACAATCCATACACTTATTTTTTGATCTACTGTAGTAGGCCAATTTTTAGAATCAATTATTTTTCAAAGTTATCGGCGTTTAAATTTGCTGTCGTTGTTGAAAATTGAATTTTATAATTTTTTTTTTTTTTAATTATTAAGTTTCCAAAAAAAAAAAAACTCAACGTCAGTAGACGGGTATTACTATTCTGAATCGTAACCATTTTTTAAAACAAAAATTAGTTATTTATTGTTTTGTTTGTAATGGAACTAAGATTCCCTACTAAGATAGGTAACCAACTGTCCTATAGAAACAAAGTATAGAACGCGCTCTTGCAGAATTCGATGGTAACTCTATCGAATACAGTAGGTATATTTTAAAATACTGTTAACATCGTAAAAAAATAAAATATTTTGTTGTGGTAGATGGTGGTGGGTTTGTTGACATTTTCATGGGCCAGTGATTGTGTTGATGATTTCAAACAAGTATGACTGTTGACAAAAACTTAACTCTTAAGATTTAAATGTTATAAAATGACCATAGTTTATAAGTACCATATTAATACGTGTAATTGACATGGGAATCCATTAGGAGTATTTATAATTTTACGAAACGTTTTAATCCGTATTTTATATCGATTAATGTGTACAACTACCAACCGTATTTGAAACTATTTTAAAAATAAATTTGGATGCATTAAGAATTTATCTTGCGTAGGTATCTATAGAAAACTAGGTCATTTATTGCGTGAAAAACGCCATTAATTTTACATCTTATGTAAATAATGTTTTCTAATATTATATGAGAACTATACTTACAAAAGAATTTTTGTTTTAATACATTAGTTAGTATATACGGCATGGATAACCGATACATATGTATACCATTGTACTTAACTAAATTTTAATAATAATTAATCTTTAAATTTGTGGAAATTTGTTTTGTTGCGCAGAGCCGTAATTTTTTTCCGCACAAAAACTATGATGTCAAATAAGAATGACGACCAATAAAAGGCATAAAAGAACGCACAGTACTCAACAATCCATCGAACCATACTTCGTATTCAGATACTTGTTCATATTCGTCACTACATTAGGTAAGCTTAACGTTTTATTCATCGTTGTTTATATAACATCTGACTATAATGAGCTATTCGTTAACTTATTCGATATTTTATCAAGCCTCAGTGACGGTCTATCACATTCACAAAGAGCTGGTAAGGCCAAAACTAGAACATTTGGTGGTTTATAAGGTAAGTAGCTTCTCTGTAAACTAATACAATCGTGATTTATGTACCTATTATTTAATGTAAATCGTACAATGACGTTTCTGTGTTGTAGAATTTAACTGACCGTGACCCGAGAGTCACTTGTCAATTTCCTATACTTAATCCGTTTCATCCGTCCATTCTTAAATACGTGTTTGTACCGAAACCAATAAGGTGAGTTGCACCTTTTTTTCTTAATTTCACTGCTTAACAGTTTGCTACTTAGCTTTTTCATAACGCTCTTTTCCGTTTTAGATGTATGGAGAGGTCATATCGTCTAACCTACATCGATATGAACACAGGGTTTCTACAGTTCAACGTAACAGGATTCAAAGAATCCGGGTATTCGTTGATCTCAAATTCGCTCCATTGTTACTATCAAGAAATTCATCGCCCGAAAGATGACGACTTCCGTCTGGAGTACGGGCCGCAGATTTTAATCACCGGTATCCACGAACCTCTGACAGATTTCGTCTACGTAGCTTGTTACAATTTCTTAGGAATTACAGTGTACCAAAATTTTCACGCTTACGCAAGGAGACGGCCGGAAGTTAGAAGATATAAAGTAAATGTGGACGTGTAGTTCAAAATCATAAGACGTATAAAATCTCCTTGTTTCTATAAATAAATATATAATTGGTAATACAATTTTTGCATTTTTAGGATGACACGGAACTAGGTGTAGCCGTCATCGGAATCGACTCTATATCCCGATTAAATTTTATGCGACAAATGGTGAACTCGTATCACTTCATTGTCGAAGAAATGGACGGTGACGTGATGCATGGCTTTACCAAAGTGGGTGAAAACACATTTCCTAATGTGATTCCAATGCTGACTGGACGGTCTTTCATCACAGACCATAACAATAACTTTGACGTATGTCACAACGATGATACAAACAAACAAGCATAAACTAAAAATTTGAAACTCTAAAATCATGCAATCTTGACTCTAGTCATTAAAATCCTAGACTCATTTCTTACAACCTTCCTCTTCAAAATTTTCCGAGCTCTTCTATTTTTATCTTCCCACTATAGGAGTTCTCCACAATGCGGTACCTATTCTTCATTTCCACAAAGGTTTTTATTTCATGGAAGCATTAACATTATAAAATTATCATTTAAATCCACCGTATGTAGTGGTGATGTGATCTTAAGCATTTTATGTGGTCACTGTTTCTTACCTATCCTATTGAGTAATGGTATCTCTCAAAGACGAAAACATACTTTTAAAAAGACACATAACTATAAAAAAAATGCTTGTTTTTTTGAGCTTAAAATTATTAAAATACATTTTATCTTTACCTATTGTTTATTTACATCCAATTACGCCAAAAAAGTGAAATGGTCTTGTGGCTTGTAAAAGTGTTAGTAACACTGTACGTGGGTAGTTAATATCAAAAGGTTCTAACTCAGTTTTTCTAAAATATTCAGGAAATCATTTTTAAGGTTTGATTGATACAATTTTTTTTTCCTGTACGTTACATACTTTTAGATTTTATACTTCTTATTCGTAAAGTTGTTTTGTATGATATATTTTTAGTATGGATTTCATAATTGTGTTTTAAGTCTTTGAAGATAAGTGAAAAAATCCGTTTAGTATTCAAATGTTCCACAAAAATAGCTTTAAAATGATAAACTTTTTGTATAATTGCATTATTAAGAACATTTTGATTTTTATAAAAAATAAAAACCAAGAAATAAACTACAGTTTAAATGCAATAAAATAAATTGTATTACAATGATAGTTATTATTGTATATAGGTAGGTACTAATGAAATATTTTTGTATCATTAATTGTGTTACCCTTTATATAAATAAGTATGTTAGAATCTTTTAATACAAAAATTTTAAAAATATGCACATAGATGGAACATTTTAATGATTAATTTTCTTGCGTATTGTTTCATTCTATCAATAACAAATCACAAAATAACAGAATTGTTCATTTTTCATAAAACTTTTGTATTCTCTTATATAATTCTCTGTAACTTGTTGACTTAATTAATATGAATTGAATAATGATTAATAATGAATTAAAGTTATCAATTTAATTCCAAGACAGAAACAATACGCCTTTTAACTATGAATATTACAATCATAAATATAATGTTGTACATTCGCAGGATTGGCCATATGTTTGGAATGATTTTGCTGACGAAGGAGCCGCGACCCTTTACGCCGAAGACCAGCCAGAATTTAATATGTTTGACTATTCGGCAAAAGGGATTACTCGACAGCCCACTCTGCATTACATGCGCCCTTATTGGTTAGCCGTAGAGCAATCAGTTGTGTACAAAATGAGCTCTCCCGGTTGCCTTGGCCCAACGCCTAAGCATCAAATCTACTTTGACTACTTGAAATCATACCTTAAAGTTTACAAAGACTCGCCGGTATTCTTGTTCTCGCTTTTTAATGAAGCTAGTCACGACTTCATCAATACCGTTGGGGTGAGTATGTTTCTTTAGAGTATTGTACGTGATTTTTATTTTTAATAAGTTAACTTGAATTTTGTTCTAGGTGATAGATTTAGACTACATGAAATTCCTCAGGTCGTCTCTTCAAGAAGGGCTGTTTAACCGTACCGTGATTTTCGTGCTCGGAGACCACGGGAACCGTATGGATTTCATTCGTCGGACCAAAGTTGGAACGATAGAAGATCGAATGCCAATGGTCACCGTAATACTTCCAGAATGGGTAAGCATGAAGTATCCATCCTGGAAAAAATCCCTACGCAACAACCGCATGAGACTGACATCCACCTATGATATTTACGCTACATTCAGGCACGTGTTAAGCACATTGAACAAACGAAACAAATCAACTGGTATCGAACAACAGGCATTGGATAATATCCGAGAAAAAAGTGTTAGAAATCATTTTGCATCCCCTAGCGTGGGCTTGTCACTTTTCGAACCTGTCTCTTTAGTTAGGGATTGTGATGGTGCCGGTGTAGCCCAATGGCTATGTGTTTGTCACGAGGGTCAACAGAAACAACTTGATCCAGATCATCCCTACATCCTTGCTGCTTCAAACGAAGTCATAAGGTAAATCTTCAAAAAGTTTCAAACAAAAATGCATTAAAGATAAAAATGCAGTATGCTTGAACAAAATTAACTTTTATACAAATTACTGATACAATTCTTTTGAAGGTGACTATAGAAATAAGGTTATTCAATATTTTTTTGTTCCATATTTAGATAATTAACGATTACAAAAAGCAGACAGTAGGTACATCTATTTAAATTAAGAAAAAATATTTTAAATACCTACCTATACCTAATGCAATTTCAATAATTTTTTCTTGGTTATGGCAAGAAGTACTTTTTTACTAATTAATATTTTATTTTATCAATATTTTATTTTATAACAATACTTTGGAAACCAATTCACCTTTAAATTTATTTGCTGTTATATTTTTATCTTGGTATTTGTCAAAATTCATTTTATGAATTTAACTTAAAAAAAATGTTTTTAATTTTTTGTCGTTCTTATAATGTTCTAAACAATATAATTCAATGTTCCGTAGGTATTTCAATGAGCTGTTGAATGATTTCAAAAACTGTGCGAGGATGAAATTGACTTTTGTTGAACATGCGTACCTTTACGATGTACCTCAAAAATTCGACGGCGGTAAAGTGTTTGAAAAATCAGTTCAGATAACATTCAAAGCTACTCCTGGCGATGGATACTTTGAAGCCACGTTAGGTGCATCAAAAATAAACGGATCCCAAACATTTGAAGTAATCGGTGAAGTATTTAGAATTAATGAATACGGTCATCAAGCAGACTGTTTGCCAAGAAAGATACTTGCCAGAATGCCAGTTTTAAAAGGAATCTGCTATTGTGATTAATGTGAAAATTTTGATTGATTTGTAATTGTACCAGTTTATATGTACATTTATCTCACTGTTCGATTACCATACAAATGACTGAAAATATAAGTTTAATATATTATACTATTATATAATTTGTAGTTATGCTTGCGAACAAACTCTGAAGTTTCCTGATTTAATTAGGTATATTGATACTGATATAAGGTACAATTTAAAAATATAAAAGTGACTACCTATATTATAAAGTAAGAATTAACCTATGTAATCTATGAATGTTTAAAACAAATTGTTTTTATTATTGCAGTGTATGATAAAAATAACACTCATGCCAATTTATTGATTATTGTTTGTTTATTTAACCAACTGTACATACCTATCTAATAAGAATAGTTACTTACGTTTACATTTGATATGTTTTAGTTTTCTGCGTATAGTACAGTATTACTATTTACTACAGAGTTATATTTTTTTTTTACCTAACCAATAACAGGACAAAAATGTTTTGTGTACCTATGTTGTATACGTGTCACTTACCTATGTGATATTTTATTTATTCGTATAGCATAACTAATGATAATAATATTTATATCTTAATCTAAATTTTGTAATATAATGTTTTGCATTTCATTTGATATAATATATGTTAAAATATAAATATTTTTTAATACCTATACTAATTGTTAATTAACCAAAATATAGCTGTTATCTATATATTATGATAAACTAAATATTTTTAGATAGATAAGTACAAATTTATCTAGCTAATAAGAGGAATAAAAAATAACAATAATTGTTAAGTGATAAAAATTTGTTGTTGTTTTTGGATCCTCTTTAGTTGGTTAAAACAATGTTGTATTTATTTATTTAATTTGTTTATTTACCAACAACAAAGATGTTAAATACAAGCGATTAGGTACGTTCAATATTACAGTGTTGGTCTACTCACTATGTCTGAGGTATGAGAAGGTTCTCATGTAAATAACAAAAAATACAAATGATTATAGTCAAATACACAAAAGATAAAAAAAAAACTAAGAACTAAAAGCAAAAAAAATTTTTTTCAATAATTTTATACCTCATAATTAACAAATACATTATTTTTACAAACCTAACAAAATTTTTAAATTCTACACAATCAATATATAGCGTTAAAAATTTATATAGTTATCTCCAAAAATAAACAAATTATAGTTTTT
>CM029357.1:36127268-36201582 GCA_017140985.1 Hormaphis cornu | reverse complement strand
GTTGTTTCAGAGATTTTATTTTTATCAAATAAAATAAAAATCATCTTATGTGATCTTATCTTATGTCAGTGTTTTACAAATACTGATATCAAAAGATACATATATATATATATATATATATATATATATATATATATATATATATATATATATATATATTTGTGTTTTTTTCACTAAAATTACAGAGCAAAGATTTTTCATTTTTTTTTCAGATAAATATTAGGAATTTAGGCTACAAAATATGATTACGAGTAAGTTAAAGCTAGAGTGACCAGACGCCCCGGTTTAAGCGGGACAGTACCGATTTTTTAGATAGTGTCCCGCTAAATTTTTAAGTCTTGTCGGGACGGTAACTATGTACTACACACCCCTTTCTGCTTATAATCAGGAAGGTTTGAATGTCTGTCCCGCTTTTCCAAAAAAAATATATGGTCACTTTAGCTAAGGCACAAAATAAAAGTTTAGCATACAAATTTGATTGAAAGTTGATGACTTATGTAGTTTTATCAATTTTCTTTTACACTAAAATACCTAACAAAAGAAACAAGCTTTTTGTAAGTAATGTTTTCTGATAAAAAAAATTTTTTTTAAGATGATTCTCATACGTTTCTTTTAAAAAAAACTTTAATAGAGATACTATAATTTATAATAATTAAACCAGTGTGTTACCTAAATTAGAGTAAAGTTTAAATTATAAAACATTTAATAAGTAGATATTCCATTGTTGTGGCCATTTGAGCTATATAATCACTATATTTTAATACACATCAATAAAATAACCTTTATTTTAATGACAAATACGTTTTAAATTGCAAAAATTAGGTATTTATGGAACTTGGAATACCTATACAAAACTTTGGTTCAAGTGATCAACTTCATCTATATAATAAATAATGGAAAATTATTTTTAAATATGCTTCAAATCAAAAACAAATAGACCAGACGCCAGAATTTTAAAAAAAGTTTTAAGAAAAATATTTTTCAAAACTTAATTATGTTAGTACCACATTAATTGTAGTTAAATCAAACAGTTATTATGTAATTTTATGTTACACGAGCATTACAATAGAGACGCAGAAAATATAATACATATACTTAATGACGTTTTTAAAAATTATCTAGGTATAATACATTTTCAAAAGTTGAAGTAATTTTATTATGATCATGGTACATTATAGACTATGGTGTTAATTGTCAATAAATAATTTATCAAGGTTTTTCAAACATTTGTGTTATATTTTATATAAAATATTTCAAACAAATTTCAACGTATTTTTACTTTTCGCCGAATTTTTATTTGATATGAGAAATAATAATAAAAAGTAACATTAATTGATTGTGTTTGTTTTAAAATAGACCATAAAAAAGGGAGCGCCGGGATCAGTCTAGTTTGCGTGGGTAGTTTGACGGGGTAGCGACTACGCTTTGGGTGGGTCACTAGTTTAGAAGTTGTGGTTTAAACGCATTATTTAATTTCTGAAAGCAAAAACAAATCATAGCCTTCGAAAATACGATTCTGATCGAGCTCAGTTATCTAGTATACGTCGTGGTAAAAACAAATTTAACAATAAATACTCTTGTCAAATCTGTATCTTTCCTATTTTATTATTGTGTAAAAGTTTCAGCTTGGTCCAATCTTTAATTTGGATGCTATGATCAAAAAAATCTAAATCGATGTGGAAAAAACACGTTTCCCGTTATTATTTGTTCCCCCAAGCTCGATTACTCCCTTAGAAATGATCGAAATAGTTTGAAAACTAAGCAGTAAACTCGTTAAACCCTTTTTAATGACACATATAACCTTCAAGTCAAACGGAGTACTTTTGGGAATTTGACCGTTTTCGTTTTTTCCTCAGAACCAAAAAATAATAAACGTTTCAAATAAAGTACCATCTCGGATCAACTATCGATCTTTTGAGGTAACGTACGTTTAGTTTTTACCAGGACGTATGAATACTAGATACCTAAGCTCCGAACTGAGCTCACTCCGAATCGTTTTTTTTCAAATGCAATGGTTTATCATTGTTTTTCAATATTAAATACTAAGTTTGAACCACCACTTCCGAAACAAACTTTGTTCCCAAAGAAGCGAGTCACTCCAAAGCGTAGGTAGACGTTACGCAAAACAACTTCACACCCGGCCTCAAATTTTACTCTCTTTATTAATTGTAGTGCCTAATAAAATACTCTAGTAATTAGTTCTATTGTTACGGCTCAATTTGTATAGGTAAAAACTGAACTCACTCAGAATCATTATTTTCGTAAGCAATTTACAATTGCTTACAGTTATAACTTATAACCTTCCAAAATAGTGACTCACAACATCAAACTACCCACGCGACCTAGGGTGATTCCGGCTTTTTTTTTAAGTACATTTCAAAACTTTTAAACTGTTCAAAGAGTGCAAGTAATATTAAATACCAAATTTATTTATCGCACTGTCACCTTGTGTCGTAACGAACTAAATAAATATAATAATATTGTAAGTCTGTATACTTTGAAATAGTCAACGCAAAAATGCCCACTCGAGCACTTGACGAACTTCGTTCTCTTTGACATTTAGATTAGAACACATGCCTACTATAAATAGATTTTGACAGCAGTAGAGTTTGACTTTTGCATTTAGCCGGTAAGCCGGAACAAATTACTGCAGTAATCAGATTGTTATTATATATACTTACATTAATATTAGAAACTTATTGTTTAAAAATTTTCCAAAAAACTTTCCAGTTCTAATACAGTGTACCAACTACAAAAATTATAGATTACCTACTGATTGTGTTTTTTTAACAGTTCTGTAAGTATTCAATATGGCAAAAATCAACAAGAAACTTCAAGTCACAGCACGGCCACAGAAAAGACCGAATTTACCAAAAGCTGCCGTAAATATTTTAACCCGATGGCTCGAAGAAAATTGCACCAACCCTTATCCGTCCGAGTCCACAAAAAAAGTGCTGATGGAGATCACTAACTTAACTAAAAATCAAGTAATATTTCAAACAAACACCACTGTAATTTATATTATCCTTTATAATTATTATATTATTACATTGCAATCGGATGCTTTACCCTGTAGATTTACAATTGGTTTATAAACAGCCGTCGTAGAATCCTACCGAACATTTTAAAAGAAAAGGATATGGACAAAAATCTCGTTCTTTTGAAAATCAAAAAATTTACGTGTTTCAATCATAACAGTTTCGCTCATCATTTTGAAAAAAAAACTCAATGGTACGATAACTAAATACACTATAATATTTTCTACAAAATATAGATAAATACTTAAGCAATAATATCTAAAATTTGGAACAATGTCTAAAATTATAATATGTACCCATAATAATTAAAATGCAACACATACAGCTTACCCTTACCAATTTACCACTTTTACCAGTTTTCTCTTTTCAAATAACACATAAGCAATATCATGAAAAAAATTTATAATAATACAACACGTGCTAAATTATTATGTTAATGAATAACGCGACTAATGTTTAGTATGAAAAGTATATTAAGAGTAATGTTTTTGTTTTAATGACATGCTATATATCTATGTATGTAGTTTTAATTTATACAGACCAAAAACTGCAGAAAAATCATTTCGGGAGAGTGAACTATGATAAGTATAAAGTATTTTAATAAGTAATCTATTATTATATTCTAATAAATTCATAAAAATTTGGTGATTCCGTAAATCACTATTATTATACCTATATTTACCGAGTTTTTGACATACATATTATAGAAAAAAACTATAGACTTATTACTTACTTATAGAAAAAAAAAATGCTGACTTCAACTCATTTAGGTGAAGTAAAATTAATTTCGCAATTTTTATAATTGCTTAGGTAGCACCATTTTTAGTGATTACTAATAAATTGCAAACTATTAACAGCTTACAGTTAAGTATAGTGTCTGCAGATAAATGTATTTAACTTGATAGTTAACATTAATAACTATCTAATTACCTACTCTAAAACATTATAAAATATAAGCATGTATCTACCTATCTACCTACTATAACCTATACCTAACTCTCTACGTGCATTTGCCCCTAGATCAATTTTTTACCAACTTCGACTTTTATAAGTAGATTTTTTTCAATAATCCCGAACTTATTTCGCTCACTACCAAGAAAATATTAAATTTCAAATAAGTTGCTAACTCTCAAATCTCCAAAAAAAAAAAAAAAAAAAAAAAATTAAACATTAAGAAAGTATTAGGTAAATAATAAAGTAGCAATTAAAACATTATAGTTACGAATTATTTTTTTTTTTTTAGCATTACAACAAAAAAGTTATCTGACCTGGAAATTAATGTTGCACTCAAAACTGAGGATTACAATTTACAGTTACTTGCAGACGTAGCTACTAAATTGCCGCGACTTACACCTACTCAGTAAAAAAAATTATTTTGCCCTACAAAATATACTATGACACGTAATAAGTACCACCGATGTAGATCATATTTTTAGACCGTTACGTGAAACTAAATCCAAATTAATAGTGAGTATGTGGTTACTGCAGGTCAGGCGGTCGCTTATCGGAGATATATTGTATCCCAATAGAAATAAAAAGTACATGAATTATTTATAATAAATAATAACGTTAATATCTTCGACATTAGAGATCTAGTCAGTTGTAATTTTTACTGCGACATTTTATATTAGATTCTTAGTAAGTACAGCGAATCATGTTTATGTATATTATTATAATTATTCTACAATAATGTATGTATTTTTTTTTTTTAATGTAAACATTTTTTCTGGTAGAATGGTCCAATTTTTAATTCTGATACCACAAAACAGATGCGAAAGCGGATCAAGATCATCAAATACATACCATTATATAAAAATTTTTGACGTTGACGTAATAAATTATCAAGTTCTATTAAGTAAGCCGAGCTGAGCTCCCTCAGAAACATTTTTTTTTAACGCAATCGTTTGTTTTTCCTCTCAAAAATGTAGTTATACTGTTCAATCATAAATACTGACCCATATAAGCCTCATATTATTGATTCACCCTAAGGGCTTGATCCGTATTCTCCAAATAACCGAATTTTTACGGCTCGTACACGTTTTTGACCTCAAAATGTCTAATATCGGATGTTTGTACAAAACAGTTAACTAAAAATATTTTAAGCAGCGATAAGTTGTAAATAATATTCATCCAATCTATTTGTAGACTTAACTTATTAATCATGTGGTCATATATTTTCATATTAAAACATTACAAACTATAGTTCGGTATTGTTTCCAATTCATGGACAACAAATCACACTTACCTTTTTGGGGTAAAGATGAATGCGTTTTACAATAATAATTATAAATCAGAGTTTCTAGTTTTCGATTACAAAAAAAATTGTGCATTATCATCGAGTGTAAAAATTGAATCATTCAAAAACTATTGCTTATTTAACTATAAAATATATAGGCTTACCTACCTATTATATAAGTTAACTATTATTGTTAGTATTTCTATTCTCGTGCCGTACATCCGTACGTAATTATTAGTTTAAGTTAATGCTTAGATTGATATTGTAAGCATTTACATGGATTTTTTAAATTATAAGTTTATTTTTTAAGTGTACCCATTTTTGTAACTGTATAAATCATTGTGATACTAATACAATTAAATGTGAACAAATGTTAAATAATTATAAATAAATGCCAGAATATCATAATAATAAAATTTATTCTTACTATAGTTGTTCATCAATATCACAATTTTAGTTCTAGATTATATAATATTCAATGATACAACCCCAGATATGACTATATGAGTATAGTATCTACCTACGATAGGGTTACCAGTTTATATTTTTCCGAACCCGGGACATTTTGAATGGACAAATATTATATACATATATATCTCGCCATATGAAAGAAGAAAAATATATATGTATATAAATTATAAATAATAATTTCTATTTGAATCTTTTTTCGTCGAATAGCTTACAAATTAAAGTAGATGTACACGTCATTGAATCAAACTCTGAGAATGCGAAATTGTACGGTATACAAAAGTTACCTCTTTTGCTGCAAGTTTTAATGTGTTATCGTCTGCTTTTAAAGGTGTAAAATAATTACTGACTGAACTGGATGCAGCCGCTTGTTTCGCCGTTTTATGCTTATTTTTATTTTTTTTTTAAATGATCGGTTATATCAGCCCGACCACCATGACTGACGGAAAATGAACTCGAACAAATTGTGCACTACACATCACAATCATCATCGTTACGAACTTTTTTTCAAAAACGTGAATTCACTTTGCAATTTTTCTGTAAATCTACATAACCGTTTACCACCCCGTGTTGATGGCGCCATGTCGTCACGAAAAAAATAGCTCGCACCAATTAATTAAACCAAAAAAAAGTAAATATTTTAGTTATTTTACACAAACGGAAGTCAGAAACCTATAACTGACAGTCAGACGGTGACACGGCGTGAACTAAGAACTATAAGTTACTATAAGTACTATTAAGTTACTAACGTGTACAACGATATTAAACCACAGAATAACCAGAAGGCCCATTTAATGAGAACTCGAAAATTATAGTGAAAAATGTTTGGGATATCAGTGTAGCCAGGATTTGAAAATAATTAAAAATTCTCTTTTGCCGCTGGAACTGCAAAAATTCTGGAATTCTACACATTTTGGATGTTATCATTATATTTTTCCGTGATAATTGACACGATTATTATTGTACAATAAAATTATGAACGATATTTATTGTATCAATAAGTTGTAATACGGTACCGCAGGATATTATGGGACTGTGCAATTAATTATTGTTTCTATACAGGCTACACTGATATACCAACAGTTGTAGCAAATCTATCCCCCAAAAGAACCCGTGTAATTCAAGAAAAGTGAGCTTTTTGGTTATTCTATGATTAAACTACTGAACTCTAAGGTAGATAACATTATTACCGTAGTGAATTTACACAATATTTAAATAAAAACCATTACGTTTATGATTATAGAGATAATACATTTTGGGTTTGACCATACAAAGTCTAAAAATACCTATGATTATCGCGCGTATAATCTTGCATTTTGTAATGTGTAGGAAGATGTTTTCTCATAGTTGAAAATCGGTATTTTGTCGAGTAAAATTTTGAAACCGGAACAAATCGCTGTCCCGAAACACTTTCTCGGGACACCGAGACACTTGGTTAAAAACTGGTAGTGTCCCGGCAAATCCGGGACGTATGGCAATCCTAAGTTCTACGACAATCTTACAGCGATTATTTTAGATTCTGGATGTACCTAACGAAGAATGTATTGGTTTAAACGTGTGTTTTTTATTATTATTATTATTATTTTATTCCTGTGATAGGTTAATATTAGACTTTTATATTATTAGATATTTATCTAACCTAAATTTTCTTATACGTAGTTCTAAAAAACTAACTATTATAGCAAACGTCTTTAAAGTGCGTACCTATAAATTAATTTAAGGGGTTCAAGTAGGCAATTTAGTTTGTCGGGACAGAGGCCCCTTAAGACAGCAGCTGCAGGTACTATCAAATTACAAAACACTGATAAGTGATAACAAACAATAACAAATTCAACTTTATTCTGTGGGCTGTGATTCAAAGCATCTAAAATCTAAATTCAATCAGCCAAATGACCAATTTATTATTGTCCATTGTTTGAACATCAAAATTATTAAACAACCATCTTATTGTCGTTACGTTATGGCTTTTCCAAAGCAGTTGATTATTTTCTACCGCGAATCGTTCTAAAATCTAACATCGTCGAAACTTACCGCTGTAACGCTTACAGGCACTGCTTAACAGGTATCATGATTGTTTGTCTCAGTTTGAGATCCAAAACCATGTTGAAACTTGTACTCGTCATTATTTCCTGTCTGTTGTTCTTTGTTCGGAGTGAATTGATCAGTAAAAAGTACGTAAACTTTAGACATGACCTCACACCGATTGTAGTCAATGGAAGTTACTCAAAAGAATATGTGGTTAATATTAATGTTATCGATCCATACCTATTTCTTTACAATTATTTGCCGGTAAGTGTATTAAAGAAATAATTTGACTCTTAACTTGGCACTTTTCGTTTTTTTTAAATTTTTTTTTTTTATTTACCTATTTGATGACAGGACTCGATGTTAATGCCTCCAAGAGTAAAGGTCATGTTGAAAAATCCAGAAGACGGTGGTGATAACATTATTGTGAATCCTTTAATAGTTGTTGTAAGACACCGTTCTGGTGTGATATCTTGGCAACTACCATACAAGGAAAAACTACAAGAAAGAAGGTTTGTTAAATCAGCATAATGTTACTAAACGTGTAGAACAGGAATACAGTTTTAAATCTTGAGTACAAATAATTATGGATCCAATCTTGGAATTTTGTTTGTTAAAACAATAACTAATTTGTCACTGAACCGTACACCACTTAGTTTGTAACTTCACACTTTTTTATGTTTGTACTATACTCTTGAAGGTAGGATGGCCCTTACTTATTCAATAGGTATCTGCATTATTTTAAAATGAAATAACTAATAATGCACTTTGAGGTACTATGCACTGACTAAGATATTGTGTTTGTTCAGGTATTATAAAGCCACACATATATTATGTCCATCATTGAGTAGTACTTCCAACAATGAAAGCGAGATAGTTGTCAGTTTGTCTACAAACAGTCCCAGCAATATTTTAATCGGCGTACGTTTGGATCTTCAAAAAACATTTAATGTATTGTAAGTACCTACTATAATATATTAAATTATTATTTTTATTACTTTCTGCTAATTTTTAAATTAAAATTTTCAAGATTGAATCAAGAAGTGACATTTAACGTTTCACCATCAGAACCAGTTTATTATTATTACAATTTTGAACAAAACGCTTCTATTGTATTGCTTCATGTTACTTCTAATGATGACACATGTATGACATTGTCTATACAAAATTCATCGGTATGAGTATATTTAAAACGTTTCAAAGATATTGATAAAATAAATAATCACCTACTTATTGTTTCAGTGTCCAATTTTTGATTCTTTAGAAACAGTACAGTTTGTTGGACTACGACAAACTGTCAGTAAAACTGGAGGTATTATTATATCGGTATGTTTATTTTTTGTAATTTTTTTATATAGCTATTATTGAAATAGTAAATACTTGATGATCAAATAGTGTATAATGTTTACAAAATGTACTTACTTTTACATGAACTTTTCTCACTTCATAATATATAGTTACCGTATAGATCCTTTAAGCTTAAAAGTATATTTTATAATACTTTAATGACAGATCAATTAATTCACTACATTGTAAATTATTATTCTTGGAAATTGTTGTATGAAAGTTTGATTTTAACTAATTACTTTATAAATATTGTTTTATAGAAAGATGAATATCCACTTGGATTATTTATAGTTTTTGTTGTCCATAGTGATAATGCTGCATGTCTTCAAGAAAACTATGATGTTAAAGCAACAAATTTTAGAACAAAAAATATTAGTTTTATAATCAAGCCCACTGTTGATTTTAACTATCAATTGATCAATTGCTTACTAGTAGCTGCTATTTGTATTTCGATTTTAATATGCACCACATTATTCTACCATCCAAAAGGGTTTGTACCTAATGAAACTAAATCTAAAGTTTTATACGTTGAGTGTTCAAGATGTTTGGAACTGTAAATTTTGTAGAGGATTAATTAATGATAATTATAAATAATTTCTGATGATATGAAAATTGTTTTCTAATTTTTGATATTTTGCCCATGATGACTAGAGATCTCTTGCTAGAACGTACACAGAAATTAGTTAAAGGGAGTCAAAGAATTTTCATTTTTAAATTTTTACTTTCATCGTTCAATTTATGGTGTGTGACATGTTTTCTGTTATATAAGTTTTATAAAAATTACTTTAGAATTAACTAATGCATTTTTTTAAAAATACATATAAAATATTACTTAGCATTGATTTTATAATTTTAGTTTATTTATAAAATTTATATACTGGTAATGAGCACTTGAAAACTCACTGAGCCACTAATACAGTGATATCACAAACTATTTGATGAACAAATAATTTGTTTTATATTAGGTATTGTTTAATAAAAGATACTCAGTTATAACAATTTTAGATTCAAATTTGATGTATTGTTCTTACAATAATTTTTTCTTTCTGGAAACACATTTGTGATAAAAATAGTGTTCCAACGTTAACCATTCATACCATAAAAAAAAATGGGGTTTTTGCCCTAGATGACACGTTGGTTAAAACTTAATTTTTTTTAAATTTTGATCGTTTTTTGACTTATAACCTTTAAACAAAAAAATTATATTTGCCCCAAATAACTTGTTTTTTTCACATGTCATTTAGAATAGTTAAACACTTTTGTTTGTTAAATTAGAAAACATTTCAATCATTATTGACCAATTTAAAGTGTTTTAAAATTTAGTAATTTTTAGAGTTTCTACGTAAATATTTCATAAAACTAACATGTTCAGTTTAAAATCTGGAAACATTAATACAATCTAAACAACATATTACACTAATATATAGTAACATAATTTTCTATATGCTGTTCATAAATTTGAATAATTAGTTTAAAAAAATTTCTATTCATTGTGTTATTATTTCATGTTTTTTGTTTTTTTTGTTGGCAATAAGTAATAACTTATCTAAAAATTAATCAAACCGATTTAAATTTTGCAGCATTGTTGGAAAGATTAAGTTAAATATGCGTCATAAAAGTTTCAAAACAATTGAGCTTGAGCTCACTCAGAGTTGTAAATTTTGTAAGCAATCCATTGCTTACAAATTCAATAACTAACTATAACTTTCAACCCAGTGACCTACCCACCCAAAAATTTTAACTTTTCCGAAGAAAAGTCACTACCCCAACAAGTGTCCTACCTCATTTAGAATTACTATCTTTTTTCATTTCTTTTTAATAATTTAAAAATTGTCTATTTTCTGATATTTTATACTGCATATTTAATGACCTAGAAAAAAATCAAGGGGGACCAAATGCAACTACTTGACACCCTGGCAATTGTTCTTGATCTCTTGTTCTTTTTACATTTTGTGATATTATCGTTTATGACCCCCCAGTTTACATTTAGAGGTTCCATAATTTTGAATACTTTGTATAGTGCTAAATTAATGTGTTAATGATAACTTATGCATTTTATTCAATTTATGTAGAAATGATTTGAAAACATTAAGTACTATTTGTGAAGAACCGTCAACTAGTATTTACACAACTCCTGATAATAGTAAGTAACATAATATACGTTATGCTTACACATACAATTTTCAATGATTGTTATTGAACTATTATGATATAGTAACAAACTACAGTTTCTTAAAAGTCAGTATCAATGGTATACATTTATCTAGTATTTCTTAAACTATTAATTTATTTATCATTTTGAATAGAGTTACTTTCATGAAATAATATTTTCATTTTTCATTTTTGTTTATATTAAAATAATATTACAAAAATAAAGAAGTTTGGAGTTTTCAATGAATGACGAATTCGTAGTAAATGTAATTTTATTCAATAATTTAATGTAAACATGTAAATGTTTAGTATTAGATAATTTTGTCTTTAATAATTTTATTACTACAACAATTTCTTGTTATGTATAGGTAGTGTATAAATGACTAAGTTGAAAGAAAATTTTTAAATGATTTTATAGATATTTTTTCATTATCATGTAAATAATTTAATACAAATTCAAAAAAACGTTAAACTATGTCATTAAATACATTTTGATCTTGTTTTTTTCCTCCATTTTAATGGAGGAGTATTATGGACAGTATTCATGTACAAGTTTTATCCCTCAAGATGGCATACTGTGGTGTTAGTTACTAAAAATATATTATATCAAATTTTAAAATGAAATAAAAAACTTCTTTCTAATATTTTTTTTTTTATATTATACTGTTTACTTAATAATTTTTATTTTTATTAAATATAATAACTAAAATGTGTGTTAAAAAACAAATATAAATATATTAGCATACAAAACAATAACTTGTTTATTTTGTTTATTAATTTTTATATTTTGTAGATCAACCTGATAATGTGAGTTATGATTCTTCTTTGGATGAAACTGATGTTGATATTCTAAAATCGCCAGAACCTTGGAAAGACTTAATTAGGTAATACTATTAACTTGAGTTTTTCTAGCGGTAGTAATACTAATACTAAATGCTAATATTTTGCAGGACTAAAGCATGCCTTTATGTTAGTGATTTATCTAAGAAAGATCATAGAATTTTGAAAGCAAAATCCACTTTATATTTATGGAATTTAATTACTGTAGCTGTGTTTTATTCACTTCCTGTTATTCAATTAGTGTTTACTTCTCAAAAGGTAAATGACTTTATTTTCTATAAGTACTAATTAGTATGTATTGTTTAATTAAATATTGTAACTTGTTCGATTTTTCAGGTGCTAAACCAAACAGGAAATCTGGATCTATGCTATTATAACTTTTTGTGTTCTCATAGTCTAACAATAGGCCCATGGAAGTTTAGCGATTTTAACCATATATTTTCAAACATTGGATATATATTTTTTGGACTTCTTTTTATGTTAATCACTTACAAACGAGAATATTCTTATGTACCTGATAAAGTAAATAACCTTTCAAGTGTATTATATTTTTTATTTTTAACTATACATAACAAATTAAAAAACAAAAATACAGAAGTTTTTATAGATATTTATCACAGAAAAGACCAATTATTGACTAACACCACTCAGTAGTTATGTTGATAATAATTCATTATTTTTTCAATAAAATGTTCAATTTTCAGAAATTTGGTATTCCAAACCATTATGGTTTGTATTATGCTATGGGATCAGCATTGGCTATGGAAGGATTAATGAGTGCCTGTTATCACGTGTGTCCTAATCATTCCAACTTTCAATTTGGTGATTACTTAAATTTATTGTATAAATTATTGAAAAAGTTACACTTTAGTTTTTAAGATTAATATTTAGTTTAAATTTCTTATTTCAGATACAAGTTTCATGTATGTAATTTGTATGTTAAGTATGATCAAAATTTACCAAACAAGACACCCAGACATCAATGCTAACGCGTACTTAGTATTTGGTGTTTTGGCTATCGTCATTATTCTTGGTCTTACTGGAATAATGTATGGAGGTCTTATACAGTTTAGTTTATTCACATGTTTTCATTTGTCTATGTGTTTATGGCTATCTGCACAAATATATTATATGGGCCGGTGGAAATTTGGTAAGTTTAATAAGCAATTAGTACTCAACAAAAATTGAAAATTTATATTGAATTATATTATATACATTTTTGTAGATAAAAAAACACCAAAAAGAATTTTAAACCACATAATGACTGCGCCAAAGCCATTCGTACCAAAATATCCAAACCGAATGGTTTTATTGAGTATTGGTAATTGTATTTTTTCTTGTCCAATATTGATGTTGTTTATTATTTTATTATTTACTATTGAATATTAACTAAATGTTTTGTTTTAGGTATCTTAATCAACTTAGGATTGGCTGTAGGCCATTGGTTCATTAAGTTTGGAAATTTTGGAAATTATCTTTTAACATTGTTTATGGTCAATTTAATTTTATATCTATCATTTTATATTGTCATGAAGTTAATATCCAAGGAAAAATTACATTTTTGGCCATTACTTTATATTTTATTGGCTATGATATTTTGGTCAACTTCAATGTATTTCTATGTGCATAAATCAAGTTCATGGACTGTAAGTATTTTCCGAATAAAATTTATAATTGTATTAGTATAACTAGATGTAACAAAGGTTAAATCTTCCAGAATAATATATAACCCTTATACTTTCTCTCCAAACAAAATATAACATAATAAGTTATTTTAATTTTTTCATTACTGAAATTATGCAGAATGTTCAATAAGTATGGAATCTCTGACTCTTTATAGGTGGTTATAATTTAATGTACAATTATTAAACTTCTCATTCGATTAACCAATTGCAAAAATTAGTGACTGGAAGATAATAAATTATATAATATTTTCTAATCATCAAATGTTATAATTATTATCTACATTCAATATATTTTCTAAAAATTATTTAAGATTTAAGAAGTATTGAACATTCTATGTAATGAGGCTATCACCCCTTTCTCAAAAAATTTGTATCTTTCTACATTTCTTCATAATATATCCATTAATAGTGATTAATAAATGTATGTATATTATTTAGTTGAGTGCTGCTGAATCAAGAACATTTAACACTCCGTGTACTTTTATGGATTTCTATGATAACCATGACATTTGGCATTTTTTGTCTGCTATGAGTTTGTTTATGTCGTTTATGGTTTTGCTTACACTAGATGACGATGTAACCAATAAACCTACAACAACATTACCTGTCTTTTAATAAACGCAGTTTGGTCTTTGCATACTTTGTATAATTTAAGTCAAGTTTGACACATTTATTTATTTAAATAAAAAAACAACATTACATACATATTTGTACATAGAAAATAAACCATAACTGTTTTTTTTTTTTTTTTTATGTTTATAATGTTATAATGTAACTTTACAAATTATTTATTATCCTTTGATGGAGAAATTATTACTTTATCGTTCACATGGACTTTTACTGAGTAAATTGTTCAAAACTATTAAAATAAGTGTCAACACATTTTGTTTAACAAGTATGTTCTATAAACAATTCAAAAATTAAAAACTATTAATGTTTAATGTAAAAAAAATATTATTATACAATCAATATTATTATGATATATTTTTTTATTTTATTTTTTATGTTAAGTTAAAAATGTAAAAATTATTTGTACAGCTTTAATACAAACTGTGATTTATAGTCATTATAAAAAATGAATATGCTATTTTTTTACTTTTTAATTGTTATAACCAATTTAGTAGTTTACTGTTGTATTTTCTAAAGGCATATTTATGGGAAACTACCCATAAATTTACTAACAATTTTAAATTTAAAACCTACAGTTAGATTTTCGCTATGAATGGGGTTGTAGTTTACCATTCATATTTGATTGGAGTATAACAAATATGCATATTATTAGTCGATCATGGTTGTTTCTATAATTTTTAATTATTTTTCTAATTTTTAATACAATGTATTAAACAAAAAATTTGGAAAACCACACTGTTCAACCATATCTTGGAAATTTTTTACTAAGTTTGTGATGATCCAATTGCTAATAATTCTTTGTTTTAATTTAGTACTTTAAATTTATAACCTTTTATGTATAAATTAAAATAATATGTAAAAATAAAAGAAATGATTATTGTACAACATTAATAAATGTTCAGTATTTAATTTATATCTTTTCTCCATTATTTTATACTTCTGAATGTGCCTAAGTTATGTTCACCGTTTCTTCTTTACAAACAATTTGGTACCCATCCAAAAGTGAAAAATTAATAATCGATTATTTTTTTCTCGGATTTATTAGGAGTTGTATGCCACAGAAACTACAGAATTGGTTCTGCCTGTGGAGATTGTTTCAGAACTGACCATAAAGGTCAATGGGTTGGAACTAAGTGTAAGGTTCCCGCCGTTTAAAGGTCATAGAACCCAACGCATGATGATCAATAGACTTCATAAACGACAAGAAATGTGATCTGATCTTAACTTGTGTGCTTTTTTTCTGGTAGAGAATTTTGTTTTAGCGATAGATACTTGTTTTGAAAGTAATTATAGTAATACCAATTGCCTATGTACCCAAAGCCAAATCTTATATTTTAAATTTAAAAATTGTTTTTATAGTCATTTTAAATGTGTGTAAAATGTTTAAACAAATTTTTAAATTTACCTCATACAAGTTTAGTTTTTAATGATTTTTAACTTAAAATTGTATCATTTTTAAATCTTAAAATATTCAAAATGTTCTGTTCAATGAAATTCTTAATCAGTAGATGATAGAATTATTATTTTTTTTTTTTTTTAACGATCAAGACGTTCAAGTGTTAATATAAAAAAAAAAGCATTGCCCATCCGATACCAGGGATTCACTGGCAAATAAAATATTTTGATAAAAGCATAGAACTAATTATACCATAGAATAATAGTATTCTATGATTATACAACCCCCCCAAGTTATAAATTTGTGTAGAAACCAAATTTGTAAAAACCTAACTGATTATAGTTTATAATAGTTGTTCGAACGAGGGGAAAATGTGCTTTGTGACGAGGTAGCTCCTTTTCGTGTTTCTCAAAATATCAAAAACTCACCAATCATAAGCCGTAATTCGACTATTACCATCATCGTCGTCATCAACTTTTTATGGACAAACCTTGTCAGCCGAGATGCCACAGCTCTCTCCTATCCTTTGCGACTTTCTTCGTTTCGCAGTAAAGTCGGCAGTTCAATAATTCATTTTGTACAATTTTTTAAAGTCATCTTTATCTCGGCACCTATTGCTCTACAATTCTTTTCTCGTATTTTCCCGTCAAATACGCCATAAAACTATGTCAACATCATATTGAGTGTATTGTGGTATACACCTATATTATCGTTTTATTTTTCCAATTTAACCACACTCGCTACATGTATCATATGTAGGTCAACGGACGGACGGACGGTGGTGGGTGCGCGTATTTTTTCGAACGTTTTTTCCACGTGAATATTATGTTTCTCCGCGCGTGATTGACGCTCCGCAGATTAACATTAAATTTAGAACGAAGCCCGAGAAGGTACAATGGAAATGGATGCCAAAATTATAAAAACTTCTAAACGTTTTTGGCTCATTTAGTTTTCGGCCTAAAAATAGTACCTGCGCGATGTAAATAAGATTTTATTTTATTTTTCTCTCGTTTCTTTCGAGTCCGACGAGCTGTTCGCCGTTATTCACCGCCGCCGCCGCCGGCTTATATGACCACACCGTGTTTGCTATAAGCGTTGGCAGGCCAATTCTTTTATTTGGCAGAACGCGCACGGAATTTCAAACATTTCGAAGCGAAGCGGTGTAGGTACTGTGGTACGGAGTAAACGTAGTAAAATACTAATATATTAATGCTAAAGAAATTTACAAAGGGAAATGATGCGAGTGTATGAAAAATAAATAATTAATTTTAACGTGTCTTCCCAATATTATAGGTCCCCGAATTCGGACTCGGTGACTACAAAAGTATCGAGCCTTAAGAGAGCTTAAACCCCTGAAACCACGAATAGCCCCACGGAGTTTTGCTTTTTATGTTCACAAAAATTAGCTGTTTGTCGTACGACTTTTTTTAGCTTTAACCCCTTCACCCCACTAAATATTCGAGTAATTGTGCCGATAGCGTTCGAATGTGTTTTTAAGGAGGAAGTACTTATCGAGAGCTGCTAGAACACTGCAGGAGAAAATGTAAAAAAAAAACATCGGTCGTTATATATTATATAGTTAATTACGAAATACGGAACGCTAGCGAATATTAAATAATATGCAATTGTTTCTAATCATTCTTTTATTCAAAAGTATATTAAATAAGTAACGACAAACATAAATTATAGTCGTTTTACGTTCGTATCGTTATTTATTTATTTTTTAGATTTTGAGCGCGGTGAACAATGTACTGTTGACGAATTGTTTTTACAATGATGTTTTTTTTTTTTTGTTCTGTCAATAACTTTTCGGGTAGAACGAATGCACAGATTTTTATAGTCAGTGTACCTCTACTGCAGACAGGTGTATGGAGGACTCCGGTGGTACTTCGGTTAAAACTTTTTGAGTTGTACTCCGAAAACCAAAAAAAAAAATTGGGAATTTCGGAGAATTTTACGGCAAAAAGTGTAAAATTTAAAGATTTGTGATACGAAGTTTTCGTTTGGAAGGAATGCTTCAACTTTTAAAATCAGTGACTTTTCTGATAGGTTTATTTTGACTGCGGTGATATTTTGGTCCTAGAATTTTTTTAAATTTTGATTACTTTTTGAGTAATACCCCAAAAACCAAAAACAAATTAAGAAATTTGACTTTGAAATTTTGAATACCATGAAAAGTTGACATTTTGGCTTTATATTATACATCTCATTCCGAACAAAATTTTGAATTTTACACATTTTGCGAGTAATAATCCGAAAACACAATTTTATTACTAAAAAGCCCGCTTGAGTGACGAGTATATATTTTGTCCGATCGAATTGAAACCGACACCCCTATAACTGGTAGGCCATTTCGTAGCAACATTTTCACATGTTATTTGAATTAACGTTTTTTTATGCGTAGATACGGCTTTTGTGGAGTTTTCGGACCATTGTTAAATTTAGTTTTTATCAGGTCGTATACCTAGGCAACTGAGCTCGTTCAGAATGTTTTTTTCGAAGGCAACAATTTATTATTGCTTTCAAACATAAAACATAGCAGCACTTATGAACAACAATTTGCAAACCCACCCTAAGCGTAATCGCTACTTTGTTAAACGCTACCCGCACGCGACCTAGACTGATCCCGGCTTTTTTTTTTTTTTACTCGTACGATCGATATATTTAATAGAAAACAATAACTATAGCTGGTTATAAACTTACAAGTTTGCTAAAAAAAATTCTCAATGGGGGGTGTAATGTAATAAGGCCATATGTAAAAAAACCACAGAAATGAAGGAAAACTGTCCACAGAATTTAGATCGCGTTTTTTACAGTCATTTTAGAATCTAGTTAATGTAAAAATGTTTTACAAATCCCTCTAAAAGTTTATCTGAGAACCACAAAGTCTCCCAAGAATTTTTAATTTCGGATAATCGAGGCAAATTCGGCCCGTGGTGAAAATTGTTTCTATATTATCACTGATTGTAGCACCCCCCTGGAGGTAGGCTATTCCGTGTATTTTTTTTTTAAAGTTGAAAAACTCAACCGGGGGGATAAGCCCCCTCTATTCCCCCCCAAACCCATGAATACCATAATGAATAGATAATATCTTGTGTGAATTTATTATTCTGGTGTTATTGTACACACCTCCAGAATGTGTTCGACATTATTTTTTATTTTTTTACGACTATAAAATACGGTTCGGTATAGGTCGTAAACATAAACATGTCACATGAACATCCGATGTTCATAGAGAACACATAGATAACATTATAATAAAAGGATAAAGTTGTGGTAAGTGTGAAACAAACATCATTACGTTTACATACGTACGATAAGTGGTATTACAAATTAAATAAACAATTTATTAACATATGGGTTTTTAACACTGGTAAAGAATCAAAAAAAAAAAAAATCAATATCTACAATTTTCAGATTGAAGTGCGTCACGACTGTATACGCTAAAACACTTTGTTTTTGGCCAACGTACCAAAAAATACTATATATTTTTTTTACAGAGAGAGTTTTTCAATAAAACAATTTTTAAAACAGAATTCAATTCATCCGAAATTCTGGCAGGGGTTCCGGCACCCCCCGAATGCGCCACTGACTTGGGCGGAGGCTTCGGAGTTTTTCTCTTTTGGGTTGATCTCTGCGATGCAGCTTGATCTTGAAGATCCGCTCGACGACAACAGCAGCTGCGGTCAGTCCGCGACAGAAATACGTTGTCACACCTCCTCAGCCGTCCGTGTTACTGCCTGACGCGCTCTCCTGCACATAACTTATGAACGTAATGACAACAAAATGACGTAATATAAAACTTAGGTGTTACATGTAATGATGTTACATCGTAGGTATGACTGCAAAAAGCGAGAGTCCATGGTGCAAAAACGGTTGCCGTACGTTTGCGCCGCCGACCGCCGCGCCGGGACAATATTGTATCTCAGGTCCGACAACACTGATTAGATCACCTTTTTTTTCATTATTATTATTATTTTTTTTTTTTTTTTAGTGTTTTCGATAGTGTGTGCGTATATTTTTTCCGCTGATAATAGTACTTGTAACTGTCCGACACAAACTGTCTTATATAGGAGGAGCAGTCAGCAGCCGCCGCGGTCCACTACACAGTCGCCCAGTATTCTCCGCGATCCGATTGCCGTGTAACTCGCGTGGAGGAACGCTCCACTCGCCGATGTGACCCGACCGACGGCCGTCCGAACCGTTGAAAAACCGACGGGCTGGCGTCCAGGTCGCTCCGTCCGTCCGAGACACCAGCGACGGGCACGTACGAAACACAGCGGTATAATGCTCGGCGCGATGGCCGCGAAAACGTTGGGCCGGCGTCTCGCCACCGCCGCCGTCTCCAGCAAGACGTAGTACCGGGCCGCCGGCAGCCGACCCGCCTTTGTCGTCGTCGCCCCGCGCACTTGGCGCGACCGTTTGTGTTGACCGGTCGCGTTCAGCATGTCGGCGCTGTTCAAAAGGGCCGAACAGTTGAAGCGATGGGAAGAGTCGGACACCAACCAACAGGCGCCCGTACGCAAAAACATCAAGGCCGTCTCGTTCCCCATCGACTGCGCCTTCCTGGCGTCCGTGTCGTCGGGCGACAAGAACGAGGTTAACAGTCTGCTTTACTTGGCCGCGGACATCAATGCCGCCAACGCCGATGGACTTACAGCTTTGCATCAGGTAGGAGCCACCTTTGTGCACGGCCAAGTGTAATATTGTATTATTTCTAACTGTAGGTAGGCAGGTTACCTGTACGGCGAATGTCTGTCTGTGATTTTGGTTTGGCTTTTTTCGCTGTCGATCAGCACAACGGAAATAGTAGTGTTTGAGACCAACGGAACATATTTTAAATGTACAAAGTGTCTTTTGGTCAAAATCTGAAGTTGTTGATAGTTGCTTATTGTTCAATTGTGGTAAACTGTTTGTTAAAATGTCCCGGGGTAACTTTTTATGCTACCTTCTGGTACAATTAAAAAAATAATATAAGCCCAACTATCTAACTGTTTTTCGCGTTAAAATGGAATTGTAGCATTGTTGATATTATTCATTTGATTATACTATTAAACTTGGCACCTATCGTTTTTATTTATTTTCTTAGTACCTAAACGTGCTACCTGATTAATAATACTTTTGTGTAAAAGACAATGTGCAAATTGGTTGAAAAAAAAAAAAGTCAACTATTATAAAATTTCATGACTTGCACTAATAGTCCAAAAGTTGTGTTGATGTCTTGTACATTAATAGTCTTAATTATATTTTTTAAATGGTTTATCTTTTAATGGTTTAGAGTAGACCTATTTGTTTGTGTACGAATTACAGAAAAAAATTAATTTGCCCAAGTAGTAGGTACCCATTGTCTTGGCTTTATAATTTTAATTCTAAATGACCAATTCTTTGTACTTTTACGTAGAACCTTGACCAAAACAATAGGTATTTGATAAGGATGTTGGAAAAACATTTTGAAATTAGTGTTGTACATATTACATGTCTAATGACTATTGACTATACTTTTTCATCTGCCTGTACCTAAGTAAAACTAGTTAAAAGTAAAAATTTAAAAATACTTAATCCTCTGTTTGATTAATTTCAAATATCTGGTAGTACTTTGTACGTTTTTTATTTTGATACTTTGGTTTTTGTATTAGGTACCTACCTATGTTATGCTTGCAGATAAAATGTTTAAAAATAATCAGATGATTTATATTTTAGTAATAACTAAACATTGTACAAAATACTTGTTACTTTTCATAAAATGTCAAACCGCTAAGGTTAATTTTACATTTATTTTAGGTGATTCTTATCTGATGTTACTTTGTCCATATATAGGCATAACATTGACCTACACCTACCTAATTAGATTTTCATTATTGCTCTATTTGGTGATGTCAACTTACTTTGGACATCACTGAATTTGTTTTAAGTGCATATATACCTAGGTTTAATACAAAGTTTTGTACTAAAAATGTTTTTTTTTTTTTTTTTGACAAGTACTTACCTAGTCTTGAAGTATAAAGTATTATTAGTTAAGAATTCAATTTTTATCTAGTTTTTACAGTTTAAACATCATCCAAACAGTTTCATGTATCGCAGTTAAATTATTTTTATTTTTTTTCAAATTAAATAATACATTTTTGTCATAGGTATCATAGGTCATCTACTGATGCTTAATTAGTCAGTGTTGTAAAGCAATAGAATATAAATCTACTTTCTACGATAACAAACAATGGCGGGTACAAAGAGTCTGGACTCTGGGCCTCTTGGATTCTCTGTTTATGCCGTGTATTGGTTTTATTTCTTCAAAATTAGAATACACTAAAATTAAAAAAAAACATCGTTAGAGAATTTAAATGGACCCTCCACAGATAAAATTTCAAAAACCGTCTGATTACAATTAACAAACAAATTTGTCCCTAATTATTAATTAGTATCATGTACCTAGTTGGTGAAATATTTGTATAAACTGTACTTTTATTAACAGTTCACATTTTTAATAAAATGTAAAATATTAAACGTTTTATGCACATAAAATAAACTTACATAATGATACATCTATGATAACTAGTATAAATTATGTAAAATTTAAAGATAAATCTTTTTACATTTTTAGACAGAGGCTTAGCTTGGTAAACAATATGATAAACCTGTATTGTTCTATAAGGAAAGCTTCATAAATAAATTATAATTATTGCTTTATACTTACTTGTACCTATGCAAACGAATATTTAAAAAAAAAAATTCAAATTTAACAAAATTAATGATAAGTATAACAGTTTATTAATCATATTTTTTATTATTATTATCAAAAATTAAATACCTATATTTTATCACCAAAATTAATATATTTATTAAACTTTACTTTCAAATTCTTATATTTTTGTTAGACATATTTAACTATACTGTATAGTAATAAAAATAGGTATAACAAACAACTTGAAGTCTTAAATTGCCACGGGTTAGGTTACTAAACCTAACTAAACTAAACCTTCTACCCTCAAAGGTAGAAACTTCTTTTGACCACCATAAAACCCAAAAATAATGGATTTTACTGAATTTTTCATTCATAATTTGGATCTAACATTTAGGTTGATTTAGTATGCTGTATGGTGAGATCCTGTATCATAATCACTGTCTAGTTGCTTATAATGAAAATCATGTATTTAAAAGGTCAGATAACAGAATTTTGGTTTGGTAAGCTCTTGAGCATTTTAAAGTACATATATTTTTTCTGGCTCGAAGAATCAACGCATTTATGTTAATTTTATGCCCAATTTTTAAAAGTACCTTGTTAACTAATTGAATAAGCAAATAAGCATGTTTATGTACAACTGAACCTATTAGTTATGTACAAATTGTTTTTATATTTTAAAAGACACCTTAAATAAATGATCTCATTGATTAGAGTTGTTGACAATTTTATATCTTTTTATTGATCACTATTGTCTTGTTTCTATAATAAAAAAAATATTACATGTATAAAATATACTTATATATATATATTATGTTGCGGTCAATGTGGGGTAATTGGGCATTATGATACAATGGTCAGACAATGTGAATCGTATCTACCAAAACATTGATCGTCTCATCAAAGCTCCAGAAAAAATCTTGGGACTCTAGGACCCTAGGAAAGAATTACAAGAGTTTGTGAAAGCAAGGATGGCAAATCATAGCTCAGCCCTCCCATTGATATTTCTAAAACCTGGTGCCTATGACTCTATAAGACTTAATAATCTAACCCTCAACTAAAACCTAATTATATTGCTGGGAATCTAAACCTTAACTTAATCCCTATGTACGGGCGTGTAAGTGGAAACCGGGCATCAGGAAGTACAGTTTACGCTGCTCAATATTTTACATTGACCATGACATATGTATGATTATACTCAAAATATGTATAAATATGTAAGTATGATGTACTGTTAGTGAGGAAGGAATGGTTGCTCTCCATTTATTTATTTTAACTTACCAAGTTAGTACCTGACGTAAAGATATTTTGACTGCCATTTCCGCACTTATTTTGAACCATGTTTGTAACATAAAACATAATTTGTATATTTTATCATTTTAGGCTTGTATTGATGACAACTTAGACATGGTTGAATTTTTAGTTGAACATGGAGCTGATGTAAACAGAGGTGATAAAGAAGGTTGGACACCATTGCATGCAACAACATCCTGTGGCTTTGTTAGCATTGCAAAGTTAGTACCTTATAAAAATAAATTAATATAATTATATCTGGAGTTCTATCAAAGCATTTAATGATACCAACAGCTTTTTATTTATTTCAATATGCATCTTTAAATTTCCATATGTTATGGACTATAAAACACAGAAAATTATTGTAGTTTTTCAATATCCAAATGGCAAATTTACTACTTGCAGACCATCAGTCATAGTTATTTTTAAACAGCTCTCTTCACAATCCAATTTAAAAATGGGATTGTTGTTACTGTTTGAAGCTGTCTGTAGTGTTAGTAGAGTTTGCCAGCTGGCTCCTCTGCTGCTGTATTTTACACAGCTTTTTATATTTTTTAGAAATTATGTTTTTAACAAGAATGTTTTAAGTTAATATATTATTTGGAAACCAATAGATTTTTCAAAGTTCATATTTTGAATACAATCCTTATGTTGAATGTATTCTAAAATTGTATTGAATAAAATGTAAATATATACATTTAATTGTACATTTTGTACAAAATATAAAATATCAATAAATCAAAACTTTAGTGAGAACATGTATGAAATGTATAACCACTATGGTTGATAAATATTTACATTATATTATACAGTAAGAGCTTAATATTAAAATTATTTATTGTTTCCTTATTAGCTAAAATAACATTTATATTGTATCTATTAATTATTTACATTAAAAAGGGTATTTTTTTCACTACATGACACTTCATTTGTTAGTTAGTTTTGTTTTTTATATTCTTTAAAATGCATATTGTCTCCTTTAAATTTTTAATTTATTGTGTACAAATTACTGTGTTTTAAATTATTTTTTTTTGCAATACATGTATTAATATTTATTACTATCCATTACTCAAATTGGGAGGGCACTGATCAGAGGGTCAAATCACCTTTTTTTTTTTTTCAAAATGTTCTAGTACATAATATTTTCAAATCTAGTTTATATGACAGCATGGTGTAGGAAAATAAAAAGTAAGAATTCTTATTACTTTTTACTTTATTACTTCCAGCAAACAAATAATTTCTCTAAATCTAATAGTGCCCAATATTAAACGTTAGGAGAGGCATGTAAGACAAATAATAGTTTGTATTTTTTCTTGCACTATATATTAGCATTAGCTCTCCTCTTCATTTATAGTTACTTAAAACTTCTATATTTTTGAATTTTGGCTTAGTATTAGAGTTTAATTCATCAACATATTCAAAAATATATTATCAATTAAAGTATAAAATTTATACTAGAGATTTCTATTTAGAGATAAAATAATTTGTGATTAATGTAAAAAAGTTTTATTGACCAAAAAAAAAAAAAGCAACATTTAGTTTAGACCAATAAGAAAAAGTGTTTTTGAATTTAGAATTCAAATTATCTTTAACTTTCTAGTGTTTGAAAGTGTGAAATGCAATAGTTAGTTTTAGACATAAAAAAACTTATTCTAGAAAAATGCTAGTTAAACTTTACTGTATACTTAATTGCTATTTACTGTTTATAAATTACTAAAAAAAATTTGAAGTTACAGCATCAGTTAACAATCCATGTTGAAGTCATTGAAATGATTTCTCTTTAAATCCTCCAGATATTTTTGAGTTAATTTATACTTGTAATTACTGACTAAATAAATAGTTGTAATTTGTATAAGATTTATCCTTGCAATATTAATTTTACTTATAATTTACCTCATTGGTCAGTTGGTATTTAGATACTTACTTTGTGTTTATCATAAATGATCTATAATAGGTATCTATTTTATACTTAATTTTTTTTTGTTTAGATATTTATTAGATCATGGAGCAGATGTATCAGCAATTAATTGTGATCAAGAACTAGCTATTGATATTGCAGAATCTGATGATATGAGACAACTTTTAGAACAACATTTAAAAGATAATGGTGCTTACATGAAAATGCTTAAATTATATTATGTGAAGTATATGTTTTATGTTTATCACACTCTTCTTTTAGGCATTAATTGTGATGAAGCCAGAAACAAAGAAGAGAGACTTATGCTGAAAGATGCACGAGAATGGATTAGTACTGGCAAGTTTAAGGATATTCCTCATCCTAATACTGGTGCAATGGCAATACATGTATCTGCTGCAAAAGGATACATAAAAGTCTTAGAGTAATACATTTACTATTTTTGAGAAATAATCTTGTAAAATGTTTATTATAGTTAATGAAAAATGTTTAAATTAGGTTGCTTATTAAAGCTGGTGCTGATGTTAATAGTCAAGACTATGATGGGTGGACACCATTACATGCAGCTGCTTATTGGGGTCAAAAAGAAGCTTGTGAGATACTAGTGGAACATTTCTGTGATATGAAAAAGAGAAATTTTGTGGTATTTATTTAAATGGTACACATTTTAGTTGTATTGTACTATGTTTAATTATTTTTTATTTTTATAGGGTCAAACTGCATTTGATGTATCTGATGAAGAAATGAAAGATTTATTAGATGAACTAAAGAAGAAACAAACTTCTCAAAATAAAGATTTGTCTGATAAGAATTATCTTATCAGCAATAAATTCCCAAGTTCTCAAAATCAAAAGAGAAGGTTAGTTTTTGCTTTTTGTTGTTTTTATTGGCTTTGTTGGTTATTTATAGTGTTTTCCATCTACTCGCATTATTGCTCTAGGTTTGCACTGAGTGTTATTTGTGTGTTTCACCTCTTCTCATACTTTCGCACCTTAAATTTTGCGTTCCGCCTAGCAATGTCAGTGTTTTGCACTGCAAAACTGGTGCACAAGCTATCTGCAAGGGTTTTTAGTTATCACAAATAGATTATTGTGTGAAACAAGATAACATTTGTTCTTGTTTCACCTATAACTGCATAGGGGGAAAATTGAGGGATACTTGCACCGTGTCAATGGACACCAAGTTGAGTAGGTGGAAAATGATATTAGTTAAATTATATTTATTTTTTACTTAATTTTGAGCGGTTTTTTTTTTTTGTTTTCTTATCTTTTATGTTGATGTTTTATTGCTTTTTTATTCTTTGCTTGTTTGCATGTTTTTATGTGTTCTGCTTCTGTATTCCTGTTGGATGCTCTATATCACAAAATCAATATAGATCTTCAATCAGCAGGCTATCCGGTAATGATAAATCAACATTGAAAAAAGACAAAGAAACAGTTTTAGATCGAAATCGAGTTATTAAAGAAGAAGAAGATGATATTAAGATTAAAGACGACTCCACTAAAAACCAAAAAGTGGAAATTGAACTAACACCTATTGAACAACTAAAGCCCGAAAATACTATTGGTAAAATAATTTTCATATTTTTTTTTGTTTAAATTAACAAATTTATAATTTTAACAGAAAACACAAACAAAGAGTTCAAACAGCCTATGTCTGTTCCATCATCAGACAGTAATGAATTAAAACCTCCAGAGGTTATTTTACGTAGAACACAGAGTTTCGAGTCGGATGAAAAGTGTGTATTTTATTTATTTATTATTATTATTATTTAATATTTTGATATGATATATTTATGCAAGTATGATTTTCTTTTTTAACATTTATTAAAAAGCATGTTTTTTTTATTTTTGATAAAAATGTGAATTGTAAAATATTAAATAAATAAACATTTATTTTCTAACTTTTGGATCAATTTTATTCTTTAATCAAAAACAAAGTATTTATTTTAAATTCTTAGTTGTTTTTTGTTACAAAAATGCTTATTAATGTGGGGATTTAAAAACCTATAGTAAATTAATCCAAGTAAAACAGTACTAAATTAAAACCCACGTTAATTTTAAACAAATCTTACCTTTATTTTTCTTTAAGTAGAATTTTTATTATTTGAAAAATGGTCCTTTAGTGCCTTTAAATTTAATATATTACTTGGGATTGCTCTTCAGCTAGTATTAAATATGTAGATAAATTAAAAATCAATTTTTTCAACTTTTGTGCTATTTACAAAACTTTGAATTTTCTGTTTTCACCGTTTTATTGCTAACATTTAATTTTCAGTTTAGAGTCTTGGAAACTTAAATACAATCTAAATTCTGCATTACATATTCATATGTGGTTAAAATATTTTTGGAAACCTAATAACACAATTTTGGTTAATACATGTTTTTACTTACTTTTACTTGTCCAAAAATTGTTTAATTGTATTGTAATTTTTACACATTGGGCTATACAAAAAATTAAAAACAATTTTGATAAAAAATTTTGAACTAAACATAATACTTCACATGTTTTATCATTATGTAGATTTTGTGCTATTTTAGTATTTAAGAGTCAAAATTCTCACATCTTCTTTTTTCTATATTATGTTACAAAATGTTGATAATCTGTTTGTAATTTTCACTTTACTTTTATTCATTGTTATTATCTATTTAATTTAAAATTCTACACAATAAAGTAATAAATAAATTTAAACAAGAATTTTAAAAAATTTTGACAGTTTTGAGCCTATTATAGAACTACAAAAGTTACAACATGTTGAGTCTCACTAATCTTGTTCAGAATTGTAAATTTTGTAACAATCCACTGCATAAAAATTTAATATAAACATCAAACCACACTTTCTAAACCAGTGACTCCAATGTGACCTACTTCAAAGGAAAGAACACTTTTTTCCTGTTAACACTTTCAAGTAGTAACATTTCTTTGATATTCACATAAAATACAAAATTTACCTACCAAGTGTTTAATTTTTTTAAAAATATAAATAAATTATGTTATACAAAATAAATTTTGTTTAAAAATATAAATATTTGCCTACTTTTAATTACTGTGTAATAGAAATGTAGGAATGATTAAAAAGTGAGAATAAATTTGTAAATTAAATAATTTAATTATTATTCTTTATTCTTAAGATGTGTTTTGTTTTTTTAATAGTTGTATGATGTAGTTAAAAGTTGAAGTTAACATAGTTTAACTTTTATATTTGTTTATTAAGTATTATATAGTTAAACATTAGTACATTTATATATTGTAATCGTTGATGTTAATAATCTAGATTGTGTGAACTAACCTATTGTTTTGATTGCACGCTTTGTGTGTCTGTGTGTACAGATTTTATCGACGATATTGTGAGTTACGTGCTAAAATTAAAGGTAATCTATGGGGAGTTATACATCCTTCTCCATCTACAGCTAGCGCTTCTCCTCCTATGAGAACAGCATCATTAAAAGAAAAGATTCCATCCAGGTATTTTCATTTTATAAAACCAACATTTTGTTTTTTAATAACCAAATAGTATATATTAATACATAATAAATACTGTAATGTTTATAGTTTATTTATGCTTATTTTTGAATAAATGGTTATCTTTCTTTTTTAGGCGAAACAAAAGTAATTTTAGAGATGACCAAACCAATATAGTTACTGGTCAGAGCAGTTTGAATTCAAACGATACCACACATCCTACTCAAAGTATTCGCAGGTAATATTTTGATTTAGAAATAGTATGTTAATGTACAATTTAATATTTATTTATGTTTCTATGTCGGATAAAATTGACAATTTTTAAGATGTATTTATGTCTTTGTAAAAACTATACTGGTTACACTTTAAACTAAGATATCTATATTTTATAACTTAAAAATAATTACTTATTTTTTTCTAAAAACAAGTACAAATTTACTTTTCAATATTATGTATAGATAATAAAGTGGTATAGAGCAGCGGTTCCCAAACTTTTTTAGTTCACGCCACCCTAAAAATAAAAAAAAAAAAATTGCGCCTCCCAAGTATTAAATTACAAATTTATAGTATTTAAATATACAAACATTTTTATTTTTATGACAATATAAGTTAGCAGTAAATATTATTAAACTTCAATTGAAAGTATTACAAAATATTTTTATTTTTATAAAAAAAACAATGAGTATTAATATTTAAACTTAATGCGAACAATGTGCTTGTTTTACGTTTAATAATTCTTCAAAATTAGGTAGCAATGTTGTGACAGCCACACACATTTCTTTTTCAATATTAAGTTTTGTTCAATATTTTGATTTTAATTCAGCAACTGCAGAAAAGCCTGCTTTGCATAAATACGATGTCGCGAATGGTAGTAGTACACGCAAAGCTTTGTTGGATATTTCAGGATATTAATCTTTAATGCTGTTCCAAAATCCTAAAAGTGAAAATGAAGAAAATTTCATTTGTAACAAAGAATCAGATGAAATATCCATTAATTGTTCTTCTTCAGTAGTTGTGAAATTTGGTAATGGTTTGTCACTAAACGGATCCGTTAATCCAATTGTATTGTACGATGTTTTCTGGAAAATATTTTTCGAAATGATTTTTAAGAGTCATCAGATGATCAGAATTTATTTTTAGTGAGTTCATTGGTAATTTATAATCATTATCTTTAAGAAAACTTTTTTAAAGTGAAAAACACGTAGTTTTTCCGTTTTTTCGGTCAGTTTCCTTTGCCTTAGGTTGATTTTTTTAATAGAAGTAACTACTTTATCATATAATTGCAGAATATGAGTTTCTTTGTTACCTTGTAAAGATGTGTTGAGTATATTAAGTTTTTCACTAATATCACATAAATACGCTAATTTAATTACAAAATCACTATCAATTAACTTTTTAAAATCATTATGACCTTCTTCATTCAAATAAGTGTAAAGTTCTTGTCTAAGTTCAAACACTCGTACTAGTATGTTTCCTTTTGATAGCCATCTGAAATTACAATAAAATAGTAAGGCATTATGCTCTGCTCCCATTTCTTTACATATCTTTTTAAAGAGCTTTGCTTTAACAAGCCTTGTTTTTATGTAGTTAACTACTTTTATAACTGTTTGAAGTACAGTATTTAACAATGGCCACATATTTTGTGATGCTAAAGATTCTTGATGAATAAGACAATGAGTCCATATCATTCTGGAGCTTTTTGTCGTATTAAAGCCTGAAGTCCACTATAATGACCAGCCATAGCTCGAGCCCCATCTGTTCATACACCCAAACAATTTTTCCAATTAATATTATTACAATTCATAAAGTCATTAGTAATATCAAATAAGGTTTTAGCCTTAGTGTCTCCGAAAATTGGTTTGCAAAATAATAACACTACTATAATATTTGTTTTGTCCATAAAACGACCATCCTTGGTCTTCCTCTTCCTATATGGCCTTCAACGTCGCCTTCTATGACGGTTTTTGTTATACTCTCATGGCGTAGTAGATGTCCTATCATTTTAGCTCTTCTAACTTTTATGCTATGCCATAGTATTTTCTTTTCTTTTATTCTATTTAGTACTGCTTTATTCGTTATTCTATCAATCCATTTAATTCTTAACATTTTACGATAACACCACATTTCGAAGGCCTCTAGTTTTCTTTTCTCTATTGCACCGATTGTCCAGGTTTCACAGCCATATAAGGCAATACTCCATATATATATATGTATATTTTTAAGAACCTTTTCCTTACCTCTAAGTCCATACTATTGGTGGTTAGTAGGTGTTTTTTATTCTGGAAAGCCCTCTTCGCTTGCGCTATTCTACTTAGAATTTCATCTTTACAACGGCCATCTTCCGTTATTTTACTTACTAAGTAATTAAAGTGTTGTACTTGTTCTATGCGTGCGTTATCTATGTATATATTAAGTTGAGCAGGGTTTGTCTTGCTGCACGCCATAGTCTTTGTCTTTTTTTTATTTAATCGCATTCCATATTCGTCCCATAATATTTTATTGACCTTAGTTAAAATATTTTGCAGGTCATTTTCTGTTTCTGCGCAGAAAGCGATGTCATCAGCAAATCTCAGAGCGTTAATTGTTTCTCCACCTATTCTAACTCCTTGCTTTACTTCTATTCTTAGTTCTTTCATTACTTCTTCAATATATAGATTAAACAGCATGGGTGATAGGTTACAGCCTTGTCGTACACCCTTTTTAATTTTTGCTATTTCTTCTTTTCCATCTATATGTATTAATAAAGTTTGGTTTTTGTATAAATTATATATGCATCTTCAGTCATAATACTTAATTCCAATTGATTTTAGAATATCGAATAATATACTCCACTTTACATTATCAAAAGCCTTCTTTAAATCGACAAATGCTATAAATGTATCTTTGTTTCTTCAAATTTGTTTTTCAGTGTTAAAATTGCCTCCCTTGTTCCTATGTTTTTTCTGAATCCAAATTGATCTTTACCCAGATTTTCTTCTATCTTTTTATCTATCCTGTTTTTGATTATTTTGGTGATAATTTTGGCGGCATGTGTGATGAGGTTTAATGTTCTGTACTCTTCACATTTTTGTGTTCCTTTCTTTTTTGGAATCAGTACCACAATACCCTTCTCGAAATCAATAATGGCTCTTCCCATTTTAAATTTTCAAACTTTCCGCTTGTTCTCAAGGATCTTACATTCCATGTGCCTACTCTTTTATAGTTTTGTTTTGTTTTACTCAAGGCGGTCTCCACCCGGACATCCAAACAGGAGACTAGTTTAAGTCCGGATCTTTTACAATGAGTTCACAATCCATAACTGCAGATACTAGGGATAATAAGGTTGTGGTTTCCTGTTTCCTTCCACCCCGCAGTTTTGTAACTCTTTAGATGGCTGCCATCTTCACTTACAAATGTTTGGTATGTAGCTGTACCGATCTCCTTGATCTCCACCTACATCCAATACTGGGGAAGCTGCTGCACTTCCCCAGACCCTTTTGGTCGCCTATTACGACAAGCAGGGATTGCTCTGGGCCTATTCTATCCCGGGACCCAGACGGGAGCTACGTTAATGTATAAAAAAAAAAAAAAAAAGAAGCGCCGGGATTAGTCTAGGTTGCATGGGTAGTTAGTTTGACGGGGTAGCGACTACGCTTTGGGTGGGTCAATAGCTTAGAAGTTGTAGTTTAAACGCATTATTTAATTTCTGAAAGCAATGATAAATCATTGCCTTCGAAAATACGATTCTGAGCGAGCTCAGTTGTCTAGTATACGTCGTGGTAAAAACAAATTTAACAATAAATACTCTTGTCAAATATCTCGAAATATGATGGAAGAAACCGTTTCACAGTCCACACACACACACACACACAACAACACACAAATTAATATTAATAATAAGCGATCGCAGAAAAAATCTTAACCGTTCACGTCTACAAAAAAATTGAACATCGACACGAAGAAAAGACACTCGTTTAATATAATTATAAATATATATTATGTGAATAATTTAATCTCCGATTCTATTTCCTAAGTGGTATCTTAAGAATAATAGTTCGTCAATCCCACAAATTTGTTATTTAACATGTAAAATTAAATAATGTGTTGTGTAAAACGAAATTTACCATTCGAATAAAAATATTTGAATTTCGAATTGTAGATAAAAAAAAAAAAATCGTGTAACGAACGAGCCCGTGCTCGCGGCCGGCCAATCGGAACGATCCGTCACACAGTTCAAAGTTTATCGCCGGCTTTCTCCGTTACCGGGGAAAGTCGAGCCGGAAAAACCCACACGTCGTTTATAATAGGAAATGCAAAATAATTGTCGACAGCCGCACTTCGGCCAATCGGAACGACCCGTCACACAGTTCAAAGTTCATCGCCGGCTTTCTCCATTACCGGGGAAAGCCAGCCGGAAAAACCCATACGTCGTTTATAAGGGGTTGTCCATAAAGGATGTCACGCTTTTTCCGGCAATTTTTGACCCCCCCCCCCTTGTCACAAATGGTTAGGTTAGAATGGTCCAAATGTTACCAAATGGTCACGTTTTGCGAACCCCCCCCCCCCTAAGGCGTGACGTCCTTTGTGGACAACCCCTAATAAGAAATGCAAAATAATTGGTGACAGCTGCACTCCGGCCAATCGGAACGATGCGTCACACAGTTCAAAGTTCATTGCCGGCTTTCTCCATTACCGGGGCAAGTCCAGCCGGAAAAACCCACACGTCGTTTATAATAAGAAATGCAAAATAATTGGTGACAGCTGCACTCCGGCCAATCGGAACGACCCAACACACAGTTCAAAGTTTATCGCCGGCTTTCTCCTTTACCGGGGAATGTCAAGCCGGAAAAACCCACACGTCGTTTATAATAAGAAATGCAAAATAATTGGTGACAGCTGCACTCCGGCCAATCGGAACGACCCGACACACAGTTCAAAGTTCATCGCCGGCTTTCTCCATTACCGGGGCAAGTCCAGCCGGAAAAACCCACACGTCAATTATAATAAGAAATGCAAAATAATTGTCGACAACCGCATTCCGACCGATCGAAACGACCCGCCACACAGTTCAAAGTTCATCGCCGGCTTTCTCCATTACCGGGGAAAGCCAGCCGGAAAAACCCATACGTCGTTTATAATAAGAAATGCAAAATAATTGGTGACAGCTGCACTCCGGCCAATCGGAACGATGCGCCACACAGTTCAAAGTTCATTGCTAGCTTTCTCCATTACCGGGGCAAGTCCAGCCGGAAAAACCCACACGTCGTTTATAATAAGAAATGCAAAATAATTGGTGACAGCTGCACTTCGGCCAATCGGAATGACCCGCCACACAGTTCAAAGTTCATCGCCGGCTTTCTCCATTACCGGGGCAAGTCCAGCCGGAAAAACCCATACGTCGTTTATAATAAGAAATGCAAAATAATTGGTGACAGCTGCACTCCGGCCAATCGGAACGACCCGACACACAGTTCAAAGTTCATCGCCGGCTTTCTTGTTATGCTATAATTTTGATAAAATTTAAACTCTTACATAACATTTTTTATATTTTTATAAAATCATCTAGGCACTCTAGCGCTGAGTTTTTTTTTCTATTTTAAAACTTTCAGAGTACAAAAAAATAATTACAGAATAATTATTACTTTTATTACAAAAAAAAACTGCTAAAAATTGTCAGAAAATCCCTAAACTTGTTTATACATCAAGAGAAAATTATTTTAATCACCTCGAAAAAAAAAAATGTGTTGTTTACAAATTTTTTATTAAACAAAAATGACAAAAAAATAGAAACTTTAACAAAAGTTAAATAACATATCCCCTACTTACATAAAATAGGTTAAACATATTTGTTAGTTGTTTATGATGTACTTACAATATATTATCACATTATACAATTATTTACTACTAAATTTTATTTTATTAAAAGGAATAATATCAGAACAATAAATGTTGTAGTATATCGACAACTATTTACAAATTTATAATAATATGCTTGAAAAAGAAATATTGATTTGTTAGGTATAAATATTATTGTTGAAATAATTATTCTATAGTTAGAAATAAAATATAATTATTTTAGTCGCATAGGTGCAAAAGTTAATTATCAGATATTTAGATATTTTCAATTTTATTTGATATTGTATTATTAGACAAGGGAATATTTTTAAGTTGGTTTGAATGACTTCTTATTTTTGTTTATTTACATTTTATAACTTATGACATTTCAACAAAATTATTGTTGATTTAAAAATATCAATATTTACCACCCGGCTTGTGCCTTCCCTGCCAAAAGCTCGCGCCTCCCAAGGGAAGCGCGCCTCACAGTTTGGGAACCGCTGGTATAGAGTATTTAATACTACCAAATAGTGTAATGTAATCAATATAACTTTAACTTCTTTTCTTTTCAGGTATTATTTTAATTAATAAAAAATTTAATGTATACTTGTACAAAAAAAACAAAATGACTATTTTTAAATATTTATTATTAGTCATTACTTAATATGTTTATAAAACTAGCAATACATCATGTTTAATATTATTAGTAGTGGTGTCAAAGCATTTATCAGTGGTCTACAAATGCAACAGAAACAATCAGAAACAACACATAAGATAGTCCCTGGAAACATCTTTAAAAACTTTTTTAAGTTTGTTCTTGAAACAGTTAATAGTTTTTTGGTCCAATCCTCTAAAATATGCTTAGTCACACATTTGCTAAAATAAGAACTTGGAATCTAACTAATAATTAAATTTGGTAAATTTTAATTATATTTTGTAATATTATAAAATATAAGTTATAATAATTTCTGTGTAGCAGCTTACTGAACCATTACGTATTGGATGTATTTTTGTTGGTCAGTTAATGAGAAATTTAAGTGTCTAGGAAGAAATGAATGGTTATATGGAGTAAAGAAAAATATTTTACCTGACTTATTTTATTAATACTCTAAAATAACTGTTATTTATAAATTATTGTATCAACATACTGGTTCTTTAAAATAAATTTTACGATCTTTAAAATAGTAGTTTCAATTTTAATTGTAATGTAAAAGTTTTATATCCACTGCAACTAAAAATGTACAAATTATTTAACAAATTTTTTCTCTTTGATAATATCACTATTATGAAGTTCAGTATTTAACACATTAAGCGCCACGCAGCCTCCGGGGGTCATACCAAGATATATTACAACAGGGCCAACATAATATCTCAAAAACTAAAAACGCTAGATGAATTCTGCAAAAGTCAAATTTCATCTTTTTTCCATCCATATTTCACTGTATTCTTCTGAAAAATCATTCTTACAAGACCATAAAAATTTTGCTTATGGTGAACACAGTACAAATATGATCGCCAGTGGTTTTAAAATTCCAATTTTTCAGTATTGCGGTATGGACGCCGGCGGCCGCATAGCGCTTCATATGTTTTTTATATGTGTTAATCTAGTTTTTGGTGTATATATTACATTTTTTTTTTTTTTTTTTTTATGATATTAAAGAATATTCATACTTACTAATGAATTAAAATCAATTATTTAAAATATTATTAATTAGCATACTATATAGTAGATACCAAGTTCTGTTTTGCGCTTATGAATATTGAGTTAAATTTAACTTTTACATTTTGTTAAATTAATACTTAACATTTTGTTCCAACAGCTCAACCTACAGCTTATTAGATTAAACTGTTTTTTTTTATAATTAAATTGTTTATTGTAAATGATCATCATTTTTAAAATGGTTGATGTTCTTAATTTGTGTGTTACTGTACAATATATTAACATACTTAGTAGTTTTCAGTTGTAAGTGTATAATTTGTTTTCTGAATTAAAAAAACTACTTATTTAAATAATGTTTTGTGTTTTTATAGTTTTAAATTATTGTTTCACTTATATATTAATAATTGTAATTTTTTTTTTAAGGTCATTTGTTCCTCCAGTTAGAGATGATGAATCAGAAACTCAACGTAAAGCACACGCCAAACGTGTTCGAGAAACTAGACGTTCTACACAAGGTGTAACATTAGAAGAACTCAAATCTGCAGAAGAAATTGTAAAACAAAAAAATCAGGATACTGGGAAAAATAAATCAAACAATCCAGTCCAAGTAGAAAGAAATAATAACTCCACAATCAATATTAGAACACCAGAAGTAAGTGTAATTTACTTTTATAAAAATACATTAGTTTCTACTATTTTCTGGAACTTATTTAGTTGAAAGCAATTACAAATTAAAAATATTTATCAAAAAATCAAGTTTACACCCTTTTGTTTTTTTCAAAATTTTTCTTAAAAACCTAAGTTTTTTAACATTTTAAAAGTGATGACAAAAAACAAAAGTATAGAAATCATTCAAGTTGTGAGTTTATTGAATTTAAAATTTAATAGTTTTGACTTGATGCTAAATACACATACTCATAAATTAAAAATTGTTTTTGTCTGGTTGTAGCAATTTTTTACAAAAATGTTTTCCCTTTATGTTTCAGTGTATTTAAAATATTTATTAAAGCATAATTTATTTTAAAGGTTCCTAGAGTCCAGTATAGATTTTAGTAAATTTTAACAATATGATTCAATTAAATCAATAGTACCTAGGTATTGCGTACTTGCAAAATAAAAATTCTTTCAATTAAAGAACTAACAATTTACCCACTTAATATAAATTTTACTTTGCTCAATGTCACCTAATAGATGGATAACAAATCAGGATAAAACTACTTATAGTTTCAAAATCTCATTCATGAATATTGTTTAAATATTAAAAATCGACTTAATTTCATATAATTTCTATAACTTTCATTGCTCCATTGTTAACAACGTTAAAAAAAAATAAACTTGTGAAAGGGTATGTAAACTTGATTTAGGCCAATATTTATTAACATTGTATGTAGTTAAAAATCTTTTTTCTTATAAAGAAATAATTGTAATTTATACTTAAAAAAAATGAGGTCATTTTTTACGATTTATCATAATATTCTGAATTTAAACTTTTGAAAAGTAAAAAGTTTACTGTAAGGAAAATAATTTTTTTCTAAGTAAATGTGAAACAAAAAATTAACCAAGTTTTTGACCAAATTTCAGAAAAAATTATTATTATTATTATTATTTACAAATTGTACAATTTACATTTATTTAAAATAGAAACATATTAAAAACAATAAATATTATAAAATCAGTTTATCTTAAGTGTGTGTGTATGTGTATTAATGTCTAGACACTCTTATAAAGTAAAAATTTATTTTGTTTTGTTTTTTTTTTTACTCAAGAACATTTGATTAAATTTTTTTTTTTAGTTTTATAAACTAAAAATTTTGAATGCATTTAGTTTCAACATTTAATTCATATTTCAATATTCTAGCTAAACAGTATTATTTTTTTTAAAAATTGTAAAATAAAATAAAAGTTTAAAAAGCTACTGTTTTGTTACATACCTAATAATCACTGTAATAAATGCCAATTTGTAATAAATAAATTCATTATTTGCACAATTATTATTATGCATAATGAATACTAATAACGAAATAGTTTTATAAATATCAAGGGGATTGGAAGCTATGGGTTTCTTAATTTTTTTATTTCTCACAAATTATAGGAATGTTCAGACGTTTTTCTTTTTCAACGTATCAATTGATCTAATGACGCAATAAGCTCTGTGGTCTTTGGTACTGATGTAGATATTCAATTAATAAATAATAAAAAGATAAACACTTTAAACCAATTTGAATTTTCAATGAAGCCGTTTACATGAAAAATATTTTTCCACATTTATATTTTGTTTTATTTCGTTCCTATATTTTACAGATAAATTTTGGAAAAAAAAATTGCATACTCTTTCTTAACTAAACTTGATGACGTTTTCATATCTGACTTCATAATTCTTATCGCATCATTAGATTGATAGGTATTCAGTTGGAAATATAAAACGTCTGAACTCCTATGTTATGCATATATTAAACAGAAAGAAAATCAACACTTTCAATCCTTCTATTTTTTTAACGTATTATTATTTTGATCAAAAATGTATCAATTTAAAATTTTTTATAAACAGTGAATTGTACACGCACTAACAGAAATAAACACATATATAAATGTGTAGTATGCTATAAAATTATTTGCACCTGTGTTAATGATTCTAGAAACACTAATTTTTTAAAGTTTTTAAATTAGTTTTGCTGTTAAAAATATACCTTATCATCTTGATAGTTTTTTTCAGTTATACCATTCTAATAACTTGTATAGTTATGAATTTATTTAATTTCTATGTATGATCAATTCTTATACCATAAAAATGTATAATATTAAGTACACAATTTGTTGTTTATTGCTTTATTAATGTGTAATTTTAATACATCTCAAATTGTTACTATATGAGTTTTGAACATGAATCAAAATTTTAAACGCCTATAAATACATTTTTAAAAACTATTTTTTAAACACAAAAATAATGTCTTTTTTTTTTGAGGTTTCAATTTAATTTAAAAACCACAAATAAAAGATTTTTTTTTAAACTGTGCCATAAATTGTAAAATATATTTAGAAATATATAAAAATTGGGAAATTTTAGAAATGATTCCATCTTGTGCAATAGGTAACACTTCAAGAAAATATAAAATTTTACTAGAAAATAGGCATATGGAAAATGGGCATATGCCATAATCAACGAACATTTTGTGTAATGGATGTCTAAGCAAAAAAATAAAAATTAAGTAAACATTATCAAATGTTTATCTTTCTTACATTGTTCAAAATCTAAAATAATTTATTTTAGAGCATTTATTGTTCTATGTATGAAATAATGTTTAAAAAAGTAAAAACATTCATTAAAAACAAAAAATAATAAATTTGCATTATGCTTAAGTTGTTGGCAAAATTGCCTTTAATAGCCCAATTCTGTTTTCAATTGATCCTTTTAATGTTTATAAAAACTGCATCTTTTTTTTATTATTATAATCTAGTAGAAAACTTTTTGACTATACTAATTCAATTTGTTCTTTATTATCTTTTTTTTTAGTTGTCTTAATCAATATTTTAGTTCTAAAATAATTTCTTTAAAAAAACTATAGCCTGTATTTTTAAGAACACTAAAGATATCTGAATTTGTATGATTTCAAACATTCTGTGAAATTTTAGCCAAAGAGTTTTTGAACAATTAAAAAAATAATTTACTTTATTTTTTAACTTATGTTTTTGTATAATTGTCTTGTTTTAATTGTTTGAATAAAAATTTAAAACACAAGTCTTAAACCTGTTGATAATATAGAATTCTTTTTGACTGAATAGAATAGAATTTTTTATTGTTGAGTGCCTACTGTAATAACCTTAAAAATAAAAATTGATTTTATAATTTAGAAAAATAGTAGTCTCTGTTTGTTATTATTATCTAGTTTAATAATTTGTTAGGCTAAAATTGAAGAGCATGTAACTGTTACGGCTACAATTACTCCATTGCCCCGAAATATTTCGTCTAATACGCCAGATAGCTGTTTGGAACGCAGGCCATCTTGGAGACTTAGGGTTGAAAACGGCAGCAAGGTTTGTTGACATTGTTGTGTGTAAAGGAATAATTTGAAGACCTGTTTGAAGTTTTTTTGTTAAATAAAGTTTTGTATAATTTTGTAATTTGTGTGATGTAATTTTTTCTTTTTAATAATTGCATGCTACATATTTCATTTAGTTACCATAGTATACCATTGATTATAAATAGTTTATATTTTCGATGGTTATGCATAATTGAGATTTTTATTTGAATTCATTTTTGCAGTTTTTACTTGAAGATGCTCGATCAAATGAAGTTTCAAAGTCTACAACCAAATCACACATTCCGTCATCTCTTGATGCAAACACGGATACTACAGTTACGTTACCACTTAGGCGTACTTCACCTAAAGAAGTTGATGATAAAGGTGAGTTAGTAAAAAGTTAGCTGAGAAAAGAACAGGATGACCTTTATGATGCTGTTTGTTTTAACTACATTGATTGATTTCATTCTTTCCATTACAAAAGAAAATGTTCTCAACATTCACATTTTAACCATTTATTAGATCAACAGATGCTATAGTATCCTAAAATTTTGTACTTTTCCATGCACAAAAACGTGTACAGGTTGTTCAATACACAGAGTTTTTTTTTTTAATATATATTATGTCTACATTCTTTGAAAAAATGAATGTTTTTATTTTGTTGTTCATGAAAATTTGGTAACTTTTAAATATGAATTTGTAAACTTATAATAGCAAATCCAATCTTTTATAGCTCCAATTTTTACGTACAATACCTCAAAAGATAGATACTTGATCCGAGATGGTACTGTATTTGAAACGTTGATTATTTTTTGGTTCCGAGGAAAAAACAAAAACGGTCATATTCCCAAAAGTGCTCCGTTTGACTTGAAATTTATATGTGTCATTAAAAAGAGTTTAACGAGTTAAGTGCTTAGTTTTCAAATTATTTTGATCATTTTTAAGGGAGTAATGGAACTTGGGGGAAACAAATAATTATGGGAAACGTGTTTTTTTCACATCGATTTAGATGTTTTTGATTATAACATCCAAATTAAAGATTGGACTAAGCTGAAACTATTATACAATACCTAAATAGGAAAGATACAGATTTGACAAGAGTATTTATTGTTAAATTTGTTTTTACCACGACGTATACTAGACAACTGAGCTCGCTCAGAATCGTATCTTCGAAAGCAATGATTTATCATTGCTTTCTGAAATTAAATAATGCGTTTAAACCACAACTTCTAAACTAGAGACCTACCCAAAGCGCGTAGTCTCTACCCACGCAACCTAGACTGATCCCGGCGCTTACTTTTTTTAAATTTTTTTTTTTATTTGTTTTGTAAAATTATAGGGGATAAAATCGAAAATGAAAAAATCGAAGAAAATGATGCCCGCAATCATCAAGCCACTCAGGCAGTAATTCAAAGAAGAAAAAGGCCAAAGCGGAGATCTACTGGAGTAGTTCATGTCGATTTAGACGAAATCGATCCAGACCGACAAGATACCTCATCTTGTGGCGGTACCGACGATGGTGAGGTGAGTCGTATACATTTATGTATAGTTTACGAGTGCAAAACCGTTAAGTACATATCATGTCTTGCAAGATAAGGTCGTTAGGTTAGGTTTTTATCAGTCGTTTAAAATTGGAAAATTGTCATAACTGTGATTTTGTTTTGGAAAAAAATTTGTTACGTGTTAATTTAAGAATTCAAATTTTAATATGTTATGTACAATAAAATTTTCTATCTGATAAAAAAAAAATTTCAAAAAAATCTATCTAGTAGATTCTGAAAGCGTATAAAAAAAGTATTGAAAAATAGTGTAATTTTTTTGTAACAATGAAAATACGCACTAATGTGCAACTGATACTACTCGTATAATCGTATTAACTCCTCAAATAATGGTCCAAATGTTTGAAATGTTCACACGTTATTTAAATTAATATTCCTTACACGTGAATACGTTTTTCGGAATTATTGGACCATTTTTATTGGTTTTTACCTGGGCGTACACTAGACAACTGAGCTCGCTCAGAATCGTATTTTCCAAGACAGTGATTTATCATTGCTTTCAGGTATAGGTAAATAATACGTTTGAACTGAAAACAACTTCCAAATCGGTGACCCACCCAAAGCGTGGTCGCTACTCCGTCAACAACTACTCACGCGACCTTTACTGATTCCGGCTTTTTTTTTTTTTTATGATTTATAACGAACTTAACGAACTCAAAAATAATTAAAAATTGGTCGTTTTCCAATATTATATTGTTTTTCGGCATAATGTGGTAAGTTTGTCCAATGTCCCGCGTTTGGTATTTTTGGCAACGTTCTGTTTCGTTTCGGTCGTTTATTTAGAACGGTTACAATATTACAAGTCCCGTGTCAAACAACTCCGCCTTCTTCACCGCGCGTATAATATGAAATTCTATTTTCGATTCAGCCAAACGTCGTTGTTCGCGGTAAAATTCTATTTTAATCCCAAAAGTTGGCTTCCGTCGAATCGAAACCGTATTATAATATAAACATAAATACGTCAAAAACAATACGCGATATTTGTTTTTACTATAATCTGCCACTCGGTTTGCCTTATTTTCTGCTCCGCAACACCGTCAAGTCCGTAGGTCAGACCATCGTAAATTTCCTCGACTCGCGGCGCTAAGGGCACGTTTTTATTATTTTTTTATTTAATTAGAACGTTTCACCAAACCCAAAAATAGATCACGGTCATTCCGACTAAAACACCACGGCGTTACTACGTATAATCGTCCACACGAACAGACGCACGTCGTCTCTATATTTTAATATTTTTACTCTTCAGTTCTCCGTACATTGTCCGCCAGTCGACTTCCAAAGACGGACAAAATATTTATTTGTTTGTTTTTCATTTTTCTAGTCTGTCGTTATAAACACCTACACCAAACTTAAAAAGTTCGTTTGTAAAACTTTGTGGAGAGTTCTAACTACGTTTAATCAAAAATGACCCTTTTTTTTCTAATCTATTTTAATAACTTGGGTTGTTAAAATCGCGATGTATTTAATCACCGGTTAAAATTACATTGTTTTGGTTTAACGCCTAACAGATGTACATATTGATCGTACACAAAATCATCACTAGGTGTTAACTAAAAATAAATATATACTGAGTCTTAAGTTAACGCATTTTGATGGAAGATTGTTAAAAGCCAATTTTGACAACTACAAATTGTTGTGATTGACTACTTCTGCAAAGGACTCGTCACCATGAGTTCTTACAACAATAACATTCGAAAGTCTCGTCCGTCATCATCGTCATCTTCGTACGCCAGGCCCAGGAGTGTTTACAGTTCTCCTTCTCGATCTGGAAATTCTATATATTCGTCTCTTGGTTTATCATCTTCACCGTATTTGAATACTTCATCGTATTCCTCCACCATTCCATCATACAACCCGTCCACCTATGGTGGCACAGCATCCGGTTACGGTGGCCTTACCATAACACCATCATCGAATTCAAGTTTCTCTTCATACGCCAATCGAAACGCCTCCCCATCAAGAGTGCAATTGTCGCATGCATCCCCATCATCCCGCTCTCAATCGCCATACGTTCCCCCATTGTCTCGCCAATCACCTTCGTATACTTCTTCGCCTGCTCGCCCATCACGTGCTCCTCTTAAACGGAACTATAATCAAAATCCGCTGTCTAGATTTGACTCGTCCAATTCGTTAGCATCTAATAAGAGCTATGGGTCCGAAGGATATGTGGTAAGCAACAATGTGATAGTGATGACTTTTTTCAAAAACTGTGTTATATTTTCTACAATTGGTTATAGCCAAAAATTGTATTTTATGAAGTTTGTATTGAATGCAAAAGTGTCTAGTTGTTCTTACTCTATGAATTGTATACTTTCCTGTGTTAATAATTTTTACACAATGAAAACCAAACATTCTTTTGGATAGATTTATATTGTGTAGTTAGGTTTAAATTTAACCAATAGATTTCTGATTTTGTATTGTTTTACAAGCATTTAAACTTTCAAATGCATAATTATGTTGTGACTAGAGTAAAACCATCTTCATTATTGCTGCTCTTGCAACTATAAAATTTAACAAAAATTAGCTTAACGTGAAATTCACTAAACAGATTATCTTGTATCATCTTCACCGTATTTGAATATGTCAATGCATAATGGGTTTTTGTATTGCATACTTGTATTGTATTGTGATTATTATTGTTCTATCATGCACTGATACAAAGTTCTGAATGTTCATTAATTTCATTTGTATTTTGCCTTAAAATTTTAGAGTGGTGGTGATAGTAAAACAAGTCCATCATCACGACTGTGTTCAGTATCATCCTCTCAAGACAGCAGACCTAGCAGTACTGCAAATTCTTCTGGTCCGTGCTCAGAAAATGGAGAAATTGATTACAAAGCAGTAAGTGTCTTGCTTCTTTTTATTTTTTTTTTTTTTGTAGTATGTTGATCTTTTTTTTTTTTGTTATATAGCTATACGAAGAAGTTGTCGTAGATAATGAACGATTAAGGCGACAATTACAAAAGACTGAAGAAGATCTATTAGAAGCCAGAATAACTATAGAAAAACAGTCAACCAATGTTAGCATTTAACTTTTGTTTATTTTGTTTTATGAGCTGTTACTGTTGTTTATCCTAATAAGGTGAGTTATTTAATTTTTCAGGTCGGAAAGAGTACAGCATTATCAGAAACAGAAAAACGAGAAAGGCGAGCTATGGAGAGAAAACTTTCTGAAATGGAAGAAGAACTCAAAGTAATAACTTCATTAATTAATTGGTTTAAATGGTGGGAATAAATTAAAAATAAAACAACCTTAGCAAGCTATACAACTGATAAAAATAAACTGTTATCAATGTTGCTTTATGTGCTGCAATATATAGAGCTTACACTTGAGTTTATGTTCTCTAGCAATTGCAAAAGTTGAAAGCAGAAAATGAACGGCTCCGAACTGAGAACAGAGCCCTTACCAGAGTTGTTTCTAAACTTACTCATACCTGATTATGTGAACACTTCATTATTTATGTATGTAGATGTGCAAACTTATAATATTATGCCTGGCGTTTCATGCTGAGTGTTTTATTAAGTTCCCATCAAATTTCAAGCTAGCTAACTAATCATTTAATATATTTAACATCAAAAAACCATTATGTTTACCAATCTGTCCGAGCTTCGGTAACAGTTATCATAAATGATAAATTTAAGTGAAATAAATATTTAAATATTTCTAGGTAAATGTTTTTGCATAAATAGGTTTTCCGTTATTGTGAGATTTTACATAATTTTAGTTTCTAATTAGTTTGATTTTTTTCTACAGAATAAATTCGATTTATTTCAATTTAGTATAAAATTATAAAGAATGATCAATCAAAATTGTCTTTGTATTATTTATCATTGGTAAGCTGTAGGAAGTATAGGATTATTTTCCTACTACCATTCTAAATAGCAAATACGATTCTTTTACTGCACTTCTAAAGTACTTAAGTATTGTTGTTGAGTGTTCCATTGTTAATGGTCACCATCACATCCATAATATTATGTAATGAAATTGAGTTTGCACTTGCACTAATGAGAGAAATAAAATGTTTGCTTTTTGTCAATGATAAACTGCATATCTTAAATAGGGTCTGGAAGATGATGCTATTCAATCTTTATACTGAATGATTTACTTTATAACAAATTCAAGTTAAATATTTTATTAATTTATTTGTGCATGTTTTAAGATTTTTCATTTATTATTTAACTTTTTTAATTTTCTAAGACTAAGAATTCTTTCTACATTAATATTTATAAGTTATTATTTTAAAATTAATTTTTAAAAATTAGATACAATTTGTAGTAGTTTTACAGAAGAAATTAAGTTGTCAAAGAAAAAAATTATTTTTATATGTGCTGTGGGCTCAAATTAAACTTAAATAAAAAAATTTTAATTTTGTCAAGTAATACCATGCAGTATACTAAAGCACTACACTTTTTATCTAAATTTGTTCTGTTACTATTTACTTTTTACTATTTATTGTACTTTATTTACTATTTTCTGTTACTAGTTTATTTTCATTAGATTTATAATGTTTTTTGGTTAATATTTTAATTTTTAAGCCCATATTATATTAGTATGTATTCTAAAGACGTGTTTAATTGCATATTTTGTTAGTTTTTATTGCATCAACTTCTGGGTCCTAGTTATACAAACGTCAAACAGTTATATAAGCAGTACTTTTGTTAAGGATTTTAGTCATATAACCTATTATTACAAGATGTTACTATTTACAACTAAGGTAATAAAATAAAATGAAAAAACAACAATGATAAATATGTATAAACATTAATTTAAAAAAAATTATCGATGAAAATATTTCTAAGGCTATCATATAATATGTGATTTACGTATCAAATATATACTTTGTAGTCTATTCATGATAAGATCAGTACATGACAGTGATCGTATTTTGTCAACAATGGTCAGATGACGTCAACCATTTCCCCAACTTAACGAATGTGTAACACCCGTAACCCTTGCACACAATTTAGCCGCCACATACTGATTATTGTGAACAGAGTATGGTATGCAATCTACCAGTAGTGTACAAAAAAGACTGCATTATTATATAATTTAATTCATTAACATATTTATTTAATTATTCAACTGCATCTTTTTTTAAAACTATAACAACAAAATATAGTTTGATACTTAGAATTTGTATAAGTCTCAGAAAAAATTAAGAATTAACCACCATTTGTTGTGGGTAATCTTTAAAGAGAGATCCAGTTATGTATAAAATAATTGACTTCTTTAAATGTACTTCCTTTCATTCCACCTTTTTTGTTTTAGGCCAAAATTCACTATGATTCCCTTTATAATTCTTATATATACCTAAGCTATGCCATTGCTTACGTTAATAAAACAGTTAGTGTTTTTTAGTTAGGTACACTACATGCTGATCAAACAAAAGACACAATGTGTACTTGAATAAAGTGTATTTGATTATAATGACAATAAATATTTCTTATTGAATGTAGTAATTAAATTTTTAGTGACAGTATAAATTAATTTTATTGTAATAATTGTATTTTTACTAATAACAGTAAACATTTATTTTTATGACGCTATAAATAAATAAATTAATTTGCAGTTCACATACCATACTCATTATTTGTAATGTCCCCAGTAGATCGTGTACTTTATGATTGCCGCTTTTAAAACAAGTTTTTAATTTTTAGTTGTAAATAGTGAGTATAATTTTGTTAAAAATTGTTTTTCCATAACCAAATTTGTTTAACTTGTTTAAGGGGAACAGACCCTTATAGAATTTGGTGTATTGTGTTTTATCCTAGCAGGAATTTGATTAAACTTTATGCATATCAAATGTTATACATTTATATAATATGCAAGGTTTACATTAAAATATTTGTCATTTCTGAGTGTACAATGTGAGCTTTTTTTTTCTTTTTTTTTTTCTTTTTAATTTGGCAGTTTTTATTTTATTGTACTGTGGACAGCTTTTTTTTGTTTTATTTAATTAACAGTTGTGTTCTTTTTTTATACACAACTAATTTTTGTTTTTATTTGTAGCATGTAGAACAGTTACGCCAAGAAAATCAGAGGTTAAAAGATGAGAATGGTGCTTTAATACGAGTGATAAGTAAACTTTCAAAATAGTGATTACGGTTTCGACTATACTTAAGTTAATTTTAAATATTAAACACCCCAAAGTAACTGCTTTTATTCATACATATATTTATATATTTATATAGCATTCAGTATTAATTAATTTTGTCTAGAGACTAGAAGCTATTTTTCATTGTATATTCATATACCTATATTTTACTTTGTACTATATTTGTTTTTGTATTTGTCAGTTGAACAGATCTGAATTATATTTTGTATTGACTACGTTAACGTAATGAAAAAAGAATTAGTGATTTTATACGCAATTAACCCAAATTTCATAAATTTTTACTATTTTAAAGTAAACATTGTAATAAAAATATATTATTATTTTTGAATGTACATACAATGTACTATTTTTGTCTCGTGTATACTATTTTATATAAATTATTGTATTTTGTTGTTCTGTTGTATGCGGATGTTTATTTTAAAATTTTTTGAAAATTATTAAAGGAATGAGCCGCATTTAAAATTATTGAACGGTTTATATTGTTATTTGTATTTTTTAAATTTTTTATTTCACGTCCTCGCTTAGAATCTCAAATTGTTAAATTTTGAATTTGTGATTAATATTTATCTTTGTTAACATGTTCATTGTTCATAGACCTATGGTAATTCATTTGGCGTCTATTGCACATTTAATATTTATTTGTTTTTACTTTTTTTTCCTTGATTCCATGCCTAATAATTTTTTACTAAGCTATAGATAACTGTAACACTATAGGTTAGGGTCAGTAGTTAAACCACGTTTTGTTCAATTTGAACAAAAATCTCTTTAGGCATCTTATACTGACATCATTGTGAGTTGTGACAAAACACTTAATTTTTAAAAGAAATGTGACTTCAAAAACAATCAATGAAACTTTTTTAAATATATCTTTTTTCTGGCAAATACCAACGGCCAGAGAGTTGAATCATAAAAATACTTTCATAGTGTAAAAAATTAGAAAATGCCTTATATAACACAACCACGTTTGAGGGTTGGTGAGAAGTTGTTAGGCGTAATGATTACTTAAAAATGTATATTTCAGGTAGTTTATTAAAACTTTTCTAATTACTTATTCCACGCCCTATGGTACAAACATAATACATTGTATAAGAGTTGGCGTACAAGTTGATGTTATGTAACGTATGGAGAGATGCCATGCATTGACGGAACTCCTGTGACTTGAGATTACAATAAAGTTATGATTAGAGAATTCCTCACCATTTTTCAACAAAAGTTTTAGGTGTCAAAGTGAATTCTCAGGTACATAGGTTCTTAGAGCGTAGATTGCTATAAATTCATTGGAATATTCAAGAAGACAATAACAAACATTTTGCTCTGAAGTTTGGCTGCTGCACCTATTAACTGGAGGACTGTGTCTCCGTGAGGCATGTCATTGGTGCGACGGTAAAATTAAACCATTCAATTGTAAAATGTGTTCTAGTTTTTGTTTTAACAGTTTTTTATACATCAGTTATGAAAAGGTGATAAAATGTCAAACACATACTGGTAGTGTGAGAGAACAACGGGAAAAATGTGGATGGATTGTTGAAGTAGTGACTTAACTTTGAAGTTGATAACAGCTCTGTGTGGGTCATTGGTTTGAAAGTTGTAGTTTGGTGTCTATAATACATACATTTGTAAGCCATGTGGATTGCTCATTAAAATTATGATTCTGGCAAGTTTAGAGAAACAAATACTCAACAAGTGGTAAATTTAAAAGTTTTATACTTGGAACTGTTTTTAAATTAATGATTTAACATTCTAAATTGTGAACACTTTAATTAGTTTAGAAAGATTTATTTTGCCAGCAAAAGGGACAAAATAATATTGCAATGAATAACAAAAAAAAAAATATATCAACAGTTTTTAATTGCATAGAAAAATATGTTTTAAAGTTTGTATTAAATTTTTGAGTCTAAAATATGAAAACTAGTAACTATTATTTAACTTAGAAATAATAAAAACTGTGATATTTTAATGATTTCTAAACTTTTTCCCTACTAATGTGTGAAAATTTCAATAAGAAAGAGTTATGGCCAAAAATACACAGGAACAAAAAAACGACTATCAACCAATATAATTTTTGTTTCAATCGCATATAAGTAAACATGTAGTTCTTGTTTCAAGACTTAACTAAAAATTAAAGGTTTTATAAAATAATATCTGTGCAATTTACAGTCGTAAATTCTTCAAACATTTATGAAATCGGTCCATAAACATACAAATACATGTAACCCTTCTCAATGACATGCAAAAAATTCTTTAAAACAAAATAATTGATTTTTGACGGTTAAGAAACATTTTTTAGCATAACAACTGTCACAACAGATTTACCTTGTGATTTTTTCCAACGTATTTTTTATGCTTGTATTTTTATATATGCTATAGAGTTTAATTCGTTTTTCTATTACTAACTGCAAATAGGTCTATTATATTTACAAAAATCTTGGATTTTGAGTTTCAATAAGACTTATTAAGATAATGCTTTCTTCAATTGTTATGAAAGTTTATCTTTAATTATTTTATTGCCATCATTGGCATTAATTGAACATATTTTGTTGTTAGTAACAACAAAATTTAGAGGTGTTGTTAAACAACTTGGCTCAGATTTTACAAAAAACTAACACTGTTTTATTGAAGAAAAAATGTCTTAATGCAAACAAAATCAATTTACCTTGTTCATCCAAGAGATCATAATTTTAATTGTTTAATAATCAATAACAAACGAGAGTTGCACTAAAATTAAATAATTCATATATAATTGCGGAAACTGGAGACTAATATAAAAATTATGGTAATTTTCTAGTTTTAATTTCATAATAAATATTTATTTTAATAACTTAAAAATATCACATATGGGACAGTTTTTTTAAAAAAAAAATATATATATATACACGTACAATCTGGTATTTTGGTTCAATTAAGTTTAAATTAACTGTTACAACACCAACGAGTTGGTTCCTCTAATGGTAAAGCGTCTTCATCATCAATCACAATAGTTCTTCTTGTGCTACCTGATCGATTCAATGTGACCAAATTATCAGCATTTTGTTTGTCAGCCTTTTCAATCATCATGCGACACAAGCTCAAAAATATTTCTTCAATTCCTGAATTTGTTTTGGCTGATGTATGAAAATGCACAGCGCCAACTGAGCGTGCGTAACTAAATTCAAACAATTTTATTAATAGTTTATTCATAACTATAATTTTGTCATAGTGGTATAAATATTATCATGATTATTACTTTTCTGCATCTTCTATTGAAACGGTACGATCTTTTTCTAAGTCAATTTTGTTTCCAGCAATAACAAGACAAATTTCATTTCCCAACATTTTTTTTAATTCTTTAATCCAGTTTTTAACCTAAAAATGTAAAGAAAATTTAATTATACTTGTAAATTACCTACAATAAAGAATTAAATCAATCAAGTTTCAAAAAATTGTTGCAACAATTATCAACAAGCGGTATAGTATTATTTATAAGTAAAAAAACAATAAACTTAATAAGAACGAGATAAGAATTTTAAACAATTTAAACATTGAATTTCATTATTACATTCATAAAATGTAACGTAAAAAGCATAGAAACACTAAAAAATCAAATAATAATACAAATTTTAAATTATTTATGATTATCACACGACAGTTGATTATGCGACATTGGTTTTCAAGAAAAATTGAAGTCTGAGGCAGTGTTTCTCGACTTTTTGGCAGCCTACAACACCGTTTGGAAAAGAGGCCTTCTACTTCAATTGGCAAAAATCCTTGCAAAACCACTCTACACTTATTAGAGCAAACGCTGTCCAACAGAAACTATAAAGTTAACCTTAATGGTGAAGTAAGCCGAAGAAAGACTGTACAAAATAGGCTTCCACAAGGATCCGTTCTCTCACTTACACTGATTAATGTACATACACTGCCAACATTGAAGAAACAAAATCGAGAAAATTCATGTACGCGGATGATATAGGCCAAGTAGTTCAAGGTAACTCATTTGAAGAATTAGAAGACATCTTGAACAAGGAATTGTACAAAATTATTTTTTAAACTGTTATCTCACCCTAAATGCAAATAAAACAACAGCTGTGACTTTTAACCTAAACAACCGCGAAGCAAAAAAAGAACTCCAGCTAAAAATTGGTGAAATCAATACCTATTTATAACGAAGAGTGAAGAGTGCTCTAAGTACCTAGGTGTCAAACTCGACACGATGTTAACTTTCAAACAACACCTAGATTCAACAAAAAACAAAATAAAGTCACAAAATAACATCATTGCTAAATTAGCTGGAACTAGCTGGGGATGTAATGTAAGCATGTTGAGAACTATCCTTAGTGTTTAATGTAGCTGAATACTGCGAGCCCATTTGGATGAGCAACGCCCACTGCAAAAAAATTGACGTCCAACTAAATGTAGCCATGAGAACAATCACAGGGACAGTTAGAAGCACTCCAACTCAATGGCTACCCGTTCTTTCACATATCGACCCTCCAGAAGTTAGAAAACAAAGAGCTTCCCAGAGTACCATCAATAAAATAAATAGGAACTATGACCTGCCAATTTAAAACGATATAGTACACCACCCAACAAAACGACTTAAATCCAGACACCCTATATGGGAAGAAACTACGACCAAAGTCAATCCACAGGTTAAATGGAAAAGGACATGGCTAGAGTCCTGTGTACAAAATTTATCTATGATCAAAGATCCAACAGCTAAAGTACCCGGTTTTGATTTAACGTGTGGCTTGTGGACTACCTTAAACCGCATTAGAACCTAACAAGGAAAATGTAACACAAATGGCAGATTCCCCTTTATGCGGCTGTGGGCAAATGCAAACTGTCAGGCACATAGTAAATGAATGCCCAAAAACAAAATACACGGGAGATTCTGAGGATATATTTACACAGCCAGCAATGAAGCCATCAAGTGGATGGAAAATTTATGTGTGCGACTGTGACTCAGTTCAAACCTAAATGGAGAGAAAAATAGAAGAATCATAAGTTACCAATTTTGCTACCAAATTAATTTTATTTATTTATTTTACTGTGATCTTTAATTTTAATATCAGCCTTAGTTTTAGTTCGCTAGTTTTATGAGCACTAATCTTTATTATCTGTTGTTAAATTATGTCTTAACTATTTATGCCGGTGACATATGCTAATAATATGCGACATTTAGTCTATTTATTGTATTTCACGCTTTAACAAGCACCATAAGTATTAGAAATATAGGTTGTTACGTAAAATATACTAGTAAAAAAAAATTTGTTGACTAATAAAAATAATAGGAACTTGAGTTTTTTTGTTTGATTTTACTAACACCACAGCCACTCAATAAATAAAATATAGAAAATTATGCATCAAGCAGTGTTTCTATAAATAATTAATTTGACAAATTGTGCAAATCCCGCTCAAACACTCTTAAGTTTTTAGTTTTAGTTTCTGAGGGTAACAAAGAAGCTATTATTTGCAATATTTTTTTACCTAAGACTGTGACGTATGGCGCCATGGGAATTACATACACTTTTATGTTAAGACTCATTTTCCAGTAGCCCTTCTCATATCATTTGAGTGTTTTTGAACATTTAAAAATTGTTTATACCAAAACATTATAGCAAAAGGCAGTTAAATTAACAGCAAATTAAAATTTGATATTTTTGTCGATTATGTTTGATGAAAATTACAGAGAAAAGTATTTATATAAAGATATGAAAATGTAATACAACTTACAAGCCTTACATACAACAGAGGTACCAACAGTTCATAAAAAAAAAAAAAAAACATTTTCCATACAATTTTAAAACATTGCATCAATTTATTTTAATAACATTTAAATATTGAAAACTAAAAATACCTAACTAGAAAATGTAGTTTCATTTTATTTAACCTCTACAAACTAAAATTGTGTGAACCGATTATAATAATTTTGTAACACATATAAGTAAAAAAAATGTTGTTTATGTCATATTATTTAAGTTTTGAGGCTCTTAACTAAAAATTGAAAATCGTATAAAATATCAACTGTAAACATTTACAATTACAGAGGTCTGTGTAAATAGTTCAAAATTGCTTCAGATTTCATAGACAAACAGGTGCGTTTTACACATCTTTACGACGGGCGTAATTTTAAGTCAATCTCAGCAATTTCGAAAATGTTGATTTTTTTTCATTTTCGCATCATTATAATATTAGTATTTCGTCTTTTACGGTATGTACCTACTGTGAGTAAAAATCAAAATCTTCTACGGCAGAATTTTTAATATTTTAAAAAACGTTTCAGACAAAAACAAAATCTTTATAAGATCAATACATTCCTGAATCTAAAAATAAAACACGTCTTAGTGAAACAGACATCTTTCTTATTCACCCAGAATCTAAAACACCTTTCACACAAATTTTTTAATATTTCATACGGCACGACAGCGTCATAACCTTTTAACCTACTTGATAAATAATGCAGAGTTACGTAAAGGTATTTTTTTTTTTTATGAAAAATAACACTTGACACGCCCTTCAAACCAAAAATACCATAGGTTTCCAATACCGTTTTCGAGGGTTATTGACTGTTTTCGCGCCTACCCGCTGTAAAACTAAGCAATGAGGTTCGCAGTGTCACGACCAAAAGTTACTTTTTGAAAAGAGTCCTCATCGGTGATGTCGTAAACGAGGATCGCGCCGTTGGACATTCGGTAATAGATCGGCCCCAGGGCGTGAAACCGTTCTTGTCCGGCCGTGTCCCATATGGCCAGGTTCACCCGACGCCCGTTCAGGTTGAGTTTTTTCTTCACAAACGACGCCTGCAAAGGTCGCGCACAAATCAGTCGAGCCCCGCGACGTACAGCGAAAGTACATTTTTCTCTTACCTGCAGCGTGCTGACGTGTTTGTCGCTGAACTTGTCCTCGGTGTACCGGAGCACCAGCGACGTTTTGCCCACGCAACCCTCGCCCAACAGGACCACTTTGAAACTCTGCGAGGTCGTCCTGCCGGCAGCCACGGACTGCCCGTCCGTCGAATCGTCGTCCATCGTTCGCGGCGGCGTTGCCTGTCACATCTGTCCGCGCGGACACGTCGGATTATAACAATGGTCGTTTTTATTTATCGTACCTACGTCGTGTCGTCGTCCGTTTTACATGGCGTCCGGGACGGCTTCTCTCTTACGTAACTTTTCGAGAACCGACACGTCCTACCCACGCTTTGCGCGCCTATGGTTTCTGGACGTCGTAAAACTCGTAGAAAAAAAATCCAAAAGCCCTCGGCAACGCGGAGTCTTATCAACGGTCATATGGCCGGGAGCACCGCGGTTATCTCCGCGACGGACACGAGAAATCAAAAATACCCGTAATTATTGATATTATATAGTTAATAACAATAGTATTATTTAATAATAATAATAATGTTATAGGTATGACTGATAACGAACGAAAGTCAAGGTCGCGCTTAGCGTTCCACACGTTCTGATCCGGACGCTTTGCGCTTGTGAACCAAAAAAAAAAAAAAAAAAAGTACACTATAACCACCTATAATCACTCGTCGGACAATTTTCGTACAACCACGATCGCCCGTTTCGTTTGACGCAACACTCGTCCACGGCCCTCGTCGAAGCTCCTTCCCACGACGCGGAAATCGGCCGGGAGGCCGTTCGCGTTCCCGTCGGCGTCGTCCGGGCACGGCATGCCGCTTTTTCGCGGTCCCGAATCACCGCTGGAAGTCTCTCGGTTTTCCCGGCGTCACCGGCACAGCGAACGACTCGTCGCGCGAACGCGATGGCCCGCCACCGGAACGTGAGGACCAATCAGTACTCCGACGGTAAAGAGATTTTTTCTTTTTCAACATCCGTTTCGGCGACGGTCGTCTTGAACGCGTCACCTTTGCCGTAGCTAGGTAGTTAAAAACATTTTTAGACCGAGCGGTCTTGCAGACGACCCGTTCGAATTCGGTCGAGTCCACATGAATTGTCCGGTATACAGCTCGTTAAATAGTTTTCGTTTACGTTCCGACCGTGGCGAACCCGCGCGTTGATGTTACGGCAATGTTTGTTTTTTTAGAAATTTATTTTTTTTTTTTTCTAGTGGTAGATTGAAACGGTCGCCCGTTGGAAATGTTATTAATTTTTTAAAATTGAGATACAAATTGTTCAAAAAATGCGAAATTTCCCAAAGTTATTCAACGTATTTGTCTGGAAGCAAGAAATTCCCAATTGACACTACCTAGCATGGATAGGTGGTATACATTCTGGAAACGTACAGAGGGGTTTGGATTAAAATACTGCTGTCTTTTACTAGCAATAAGTTGTTAAAATTGTCTCTGAATACTCTCAAGACATTCAACAAGACCGATTTTTAAAGGATTCCCTAAAACTGAACAAAACTTTAAAGTTGGTTTAACTAGTTATATGATAATAATTAACTATAGTATATTATTATGTAGTAACCTACTCTTACCTTCTAAAAAATTAAGGCTTCTTAGAGCTTTCAAACAAGTTTGATCATTAACAGAGGAGAATAAAAGTTTAGAACTGAATCAATTTTATGAAGGCAATCATCAAAGATATGATTCTTAATTATTTCAGTAGGTATCAGGAACAAAAATAAGACGTTTTGACACGTTTAGATGTAATTATTATTTGGCTTGATTGGTAAGGCACATTTGTATTGGTATCGCTCAGTCTATCATGTTTATCTTAAATCATTCATTCAAATCATAAATTAATAAAACACGAGCGTAAATCTTGAAGGCATCAGCAAAAAGTTGATGAACACAAAATTTAAAACGAGTACTTACATCCATAGTAAAAATAGCAAACAGTCATGGAACAGCCCTCTTGATTACTCCCATGGCAAACACCAGAAAGAATGAGAAAAGGATCTGACAAAATTCAAAAAGCCATTGACTCTCACTTGTTGAAATGAATTAGTTAGGTTTGAGTTAAGCTAATACATCAACTGATCTGGTATGCTATACAAACATAATTTAGCAATAAGAACAGAATGGTGAAAAATTCAAATGTCTTACTGAAATCATTGTATGACATCAATCACATATTTTAAGGTTTGAGCTAATATCCAGAGTAACATTCCTAGACATATAACTGACTAATTATATTACTCTCAATAAATATTATTTGTAACTGGGACTAATTATAATAATTTAATCACTAATCTATTATTTAATGAAGTAGGCTAATCTTAAACCATATTATAAAGCAACTAATTATTCTTGTACATTTTCTGGCGTTTGTATTAAGTTTTTTGTATTAATAATAATAGTAATCGTAATTTCATTTCATTTTGAAAATTATTTACATAGATATTTTTTTATATACATACATACATGTTAAAAATAAAGGCTGCAAAAGCAAAGCTGGAGGATGAGACTTAGTTCCAAAAAGTGATCACACAAAATATTTTATTTCATATTCTTAGTTTAAAATGCTTATCTAATATTTAATATAATTTAATTTTCATAACATAAAAGAGAAAAAAAAAAACAATAATAATCATAATAAAAATATTTTTTGTTTTAAAATTTCTGAATAAAGAGGAGAACCTGTACTTTTATTAACTAAACCATATCTACTATTAAATTATTATTTTTGCAGATGAGTATTATGATGATGATGATTATTCAAATTCATTTGAAGAAGACTGTATATCCCCAAGTGATGGTAACTATTAACTACTTATACATCTGAGTTAACTCGTTAATTATTTCTCTATTTAGGTACTTTATTTCTAATTTTAATATCTTGGTACTTTTACATGTATACCTATCTAAATTTTTTTTTTCTTATAAGTTTAAATTGTATTTTAGCAATTTATTTAATCAATCATAAACCGAAATTTGAATCCGATCAAGACTTAACAAATGCTAAAGTGAATTCTTGTTTGCAAAAAGTTACTGAAATTTTGGGTTTTGAATTTGCCAAAGATACTGTAACGGAATACTTGATTAAAAATGAATTTGATATTGACAAAACTGTGGACCAAATATTAAATTCAAAAATTGGTAAATAAATATTATTCCATGTATATTATATACTTATAAAGTTTGTATTATTTATACGTATACGTTTATATTTATATTGTAATTTACTTTTTGTAGATACTACAAAAATAAATGATCAGCAAAGAGTTGAAGATCCGCTAAGTAGACCTCCTTCTATTGTCATTGCGTCTTCATCTAAAAATAGAGACAGCATTATTGTTGGTTTTGGAAATGCAACTATTTCAAGTGTGTATTTAATATTTTTTTGTAAGATACATTAATTGATACTTATGTACCTATTATTATTGTTTAATACATTAATGATTTTAGTTCTGTTTAGTTGCTTTATATCCTATTCAATGGTAACATTATAATTGTTGCATTAGTAAATACTAGATCTTTTTTTTCTTCTTTGCTTTCCTCCCAACTATTTTGGGTTGGCCACCATTGTCCTCTACTTCCACTAGTCTTGATTGTCCACATTCCCTACCAACAGCTCTCAACCTAAATTGTTTCTATCCATCTTATGTTTGGTTTTCCTTTAACGTTCATTTTCTTAATCACTCTTACTTCTTCCATTTCCTCTCTAGTCTCTCTTCATCACACGCCCAAACTATTTCAGTCTATTCTCTCTCATCTTGTCCATTGTATCAATACTACCTTTTATATATTTGTTCATTATTCTATTTTCTCTTGTTACTCTACTCATCCATCTAAGCATTCTTATTTCCTTCCCGCAACTCTTGTGCTCTGTTCTATTCTCCTGTCAACCGCCCAACTCTGCAAATCATATGACATGGTTGGTTTAACCACACTCCTGTAAAACTTACCACTGTATTATTGAAATTCTCTTTTCACATTAAACACCTGATGCTCACCACTGCACTTAATCTTATGTTTTATCTATCACAAAGTCTCTGTCCCTTTGTACAAAGGATTCTAGGTACTTAAAGTTCTCTACCCCTTCTAGCATGTTGCCGTTTACTGCCATTACTCTTCTTGTATCATCAACCACCTGGTCTCTTCTTCCAAAATTACATTCCATATACATTGTTTTACTTCAACTTATCTTCAATCCCTTCCCTTCAAGTGCTTATCTTTACTCGCCTAGCCCATTTTTAACTTCTTCCAAATTTTCTCTTATCAAAATTATATTATCAGCAAACATCATACACCAGGTTACTTCATCTTGAATATATTTTGTATTTTCGTCCATTATTACAGAGAAAAAGTATGGGCTTAAAAGCTGAAGTCAGATGCCAATGATCAATTGACAATCAGATGCACACATAGTCTTGACACTAGTACTAGATGCTTTATACATATTCTATATTTACATTTTCGGACTTTTTTTGTCATTAACACCCTCTCTTAGTACTCCGTCATACGATTTTCTAAGTATATAAACATGATGCGTAGCGTTTTATTCTTTTCCCTGTACTTCTATACCAGTTGTCTCACACAAAAAAATGGCGCAGTTGTTAATTTTATTTTATTGACATAAAACCAATCTAATTATCTGATATCGATGTCTTTCTGATAAAACTCTTTCTCAAATGCTTTGGCATTTTCCCTTCTATTAGTACCTTATTAAAAAGAGCTTTTAACCATTCATTTCCTACATACCCTAAAATTTTCCACATCTCTACAGGCGTCAGGCACACTATCTGGTCCTACCACTTTATATTCTTTTCCATTGCTCTCACTGTCGGGTTTACTTCCTCCTCACTAACTAAACTTGTCAAACCATCATTATCTCTAATTTTAGCCAGTCTATGCATATATTTTTCTGATCCCTTTGTTCCTAGTCTTTCATATAATTCATCATAACTGAACTTTGTTTTGCTTACCACACTTTTCACAATTTTACTCACATATTTATACTTGATCCAATCTTCTCACTTCCTGCTTTTCTGCCAAATCTTAAATTGCATTTTTTCACTTGCTCCTACTTTTTGGATTTTTTCAACGCATGTCTGTTATTAATAAAATTGTTTTTATTGATTGTTTATTTAGGTTCAAAAAATAAAAACTTAATTACGACACCCAAACAAACACCTTTTAGTACACCTATTTGTTCACCAGCAGCAACTCCTCGTAATCGATCTCCACAAAGTACTCGTGTAGATCCAAAATTTAATCCACTTAAGTATTTATTGAAATGAATTGCTTTACAAAAAACATTTCTGAGATTCAATTAATTATTTAACAGAACTAATAAAGGTAAAGACGATCCAGAATTATTAACCCTCACCCACAAGGATCAACTGTATTTAATTATTATTGGTCATGTTGATGCTGGAAAAAGCACGTTAATGGGACATTTACTTTATAAATTGGGACACGTACAACAGCGTACCATTCAGAAGTATGAACATGAAAGTAAAAAGTTAGGCAAACAAAGTTTTGTTTATGCTTGGGTGTTAGACGAAACTTCTGAAGAAAGGTAGTACTTAAAAATGTTAGTTCAGAAATTTTTTGTTTGTTATAAATAACTATACATTTTTGATTGTAGGAACCGTGGTATTACAATGGATGTTGGCCATTTGAAATTTGAAACAAAAACAAAAGATGTTACACTGCTAGATGCACCTGGACACAAAGATTTTATTCCAAATATGATCACTGGTAAAGAATGAAAAATTAATTTTCCTAGCTTAATACAATCAAAAAATTATTCTCTTCATTTAGGCTTTTAAAAAAACACAATTATAAACTTAAATAGAATAATTTTTGATTTTTAGTCTGAACAGAAGTAATTAACATTAAAGCAATATGTTCCAAATAAAATTCTGGAATTTTTAGTATATTATGTCTATGGGTCTTCTACAGTATTTTTTTTTAATATTGATATTATTACATTTTTACTATATTTTATTACGATTTATCAAAATTATGATGTATTATAGCAACATATCATTATTTTAAAGTATTTATATGGTTTTACAACAATATATTATGTTGATACTATCTTTCCGATATTGAAATTATCAATATCATATTGAAAAATAGATTCAGTTTAAGACCCCTAAATTGCTAAATGAAAATTTTTACTTTTTATTTATTGTAGTAACATTCTTTACCTTTTATGGCTTTGTTAATTATTGTTTTTTTAATGGTAAAACCAGTAACTATTAGATAATAGTATACAATTTTGTGAGTAAAATTTTTTTGAGGTATCATATATTTTTATAATAAAATATAATTTATTATCATGCAAATTAAAATAAAATTTTTGCTGCTAATGTTTTACCATTATTTTACTATCAACATACAATTTACAAAATTGAAGTGTTTAACATAGGTGTTAGTATATTAGGTACCCTAAATTTGTCAACAAAAACTTTTTATTTGTATATTTTATAAAAAAAAAAATGTCAAATAAACATTATTTTAGGTGCTTCTCAGGCAGATGCAACTATATTAGTTGTAGATGCTACTAAAGGAGAATTTGAAACCGGGTTTGACAGTGGAGGACAAACTCGAGAGCATGCCCTTTTAATACGATCATTGGGTAAGAGTTGGAGAAGAGCATAGTATCAAACTTGAAGGAAAGTGTGAAAGTTTAACAATATTTTATTTACAGGAATTACTCAACTTGGTGTTGCTGTGAATAAAATGGATACCATTGAATGGTCTAAAGATCGATTTGAGGAAATCAAAACCAAACTTGGACTCTTTTTAAAACAAGCTGGTTACAAAGAATCGGATGTCATGTTTGTTCCTTGTTCTGGATTAAATGGCGAGAATTTGGCAACAAAAGCTAATGAACCATTATTAACTAATTGGTATAATGGTCCATGCTTAATGGATGTTATTGGTGGGTACAATTAATTGAATTGCAGTTCTTGATTAGGTATTTAATAATCATTGTGCATTTATACTTTGTAGATTCGTTTAAACCGCCAGAACGAGCTGTCTCTAAACCTCTCAGAATGTGTGTAAGTGACGTTTTTAAAAGTTCAGGGTCAGGATTTTCAATTGTTGGACGAATTGAAACCGGTCAGTTACGGGTTGGTGATAAAATTTTGGTGCAACCACTAGGAGAAATCGCTCAAATAAAAAGCTAGTATACCTGTAAAATAGACACAAGGTATTATAATATACCACTAAATCTAATTTACATTTTTCAGGTATTGAAATAGATGAAATATCCCAGCCAATTGGATTAGCTGGTGATTTTATCAGTGTTTTACTCTCTGGTTACGATGCACAAACCATATACTCTGGTTGTGTTTTGTGTGATCCGTTGCTTCCAATACCTGTGACATTGGCTTTAGAAGCTCGTGTGGTAGTGTTTAACGTGGATTTTCCTATTGTCCGGGGACATCAAGTTGTATTGCACTATCAAAGCTCTTCAGAATCAGCAGTCATTAGTAGACTGTTAGCCGAATTGAACAAGAGCACTGGCGAAGTTGTAAAAAAAAATCCTCGCATGATAAAAAAGAATACTCATGCCCTTATTAAAATACAACTATTAAGACCAATTTGTGTTGAGGTGTACTCTGACATCAGACAGTTGGGTAGAGTAATGTTGAGGTCAGGGGGTACAACTATAGCAGCTGGTCTTGTTACTAAAACCAATTTAAATAAATAATAAATGTGTTTATTGTTTTAAGATATCAATTTTTTTTTATTATTTTCCTTATTTTTCTTTGTCACTAATGAAACAATCCATGGTTAAATTATTTTATATGTTATAGTTAAACTTGATATTAAAACAAACAAAACAAAATAACCTTTTTTCTGCCAACATGCAACCATTAAATAAAATTACAGACATAAAAAACTTTATGGATATGCTTACTAAACAAAAACACTAAAACTAAATCAAAATTTAATACGATTGGTGCTTTTTTTTATATTAAAGTTGTCAAGTGTTGAAGTATATGATTCATTAGAACTGCTTTTGGACACAGATAATGCACTGTCTTGATGGTCAAACGTAGGAGAAAGCACATAATGTGATATGTGAGACTTCATACGCTACTTGGTTGCGGACAACTTAAGTTCTCTTACTGTTCAGAGTGTGCTTTCTTGGTGCAACTATTTAGACTAAAAATAAAAGTACAATATCTAAAAGTGCTCTAAATGATGTTTACGCGTCATAAGGAGCTAGAACAGGTAAAACTAACAATTGCAACTTAAAGAATTTCAAAACTCATATACTTCCATAGTTATTAATTTATAAATATGTAAATTTTCATTTTAGTAGTATTAAATCACTGAACACATAGGCTATCGCCTAGTATGTGTGCACGGGCCTAGTGCCTTCAGATCTAGCAATAGCAATAATAGTGATATTTGATATTTTTCAATGGGTTTTTTTGGTATTAGTTTTAAAATAATATTGTCATGGTGATAAAAGTAAGATTCTAAACAATTAAGACAATTCTAAACTATTTTCACTCTTTTAAATTATAGCACCTTATGAAAATAAAAAATTTAATGTGTTGTTCAAAGTATTATCCACATTAATGCGATGATGTAGATTGGTAGATGTCCTTTAAGTTATACTACCCAGTGCCATGGCACTTGACTGATATGCTAACAAATACAATTTGTTGCATTGAACATAAATAAAAAAACGTTAGGTTTACTTTTAAATTATTGTATTATTTCCGTAAATAACTCAACAAATACAAATCTGTCAAGATAAAATCACATTTAATTCAGTGGCTCCAAAAATCGACAGTTGTGTGAGTGAATTGATTCTATAATATACAGGTGATGACAGGTTAGCTCAAATATGTACATAAACAAATAACACATCAATTACATGACAGTATAGATACAGATAATTTTTATTATCATAAAAATTTAGTGTTATAAAACCTTAGATCATATATGTGATGACATCATGTAAGACGGGTCACTTGTTCACTAGTTATTACTGTGCATGCATCATTATTATCTATGAGCAGGCGACTTGTCACACGTCTTGGACACTACACAAGCAATATATGGTGGTCTATTCAAGTGTATAGAATGATCCAAGTATAAAACACTATATTCTAAAAGATATAAAAAAAAAATTGTATCAAAATATCAGAAAATATAAAAAATATAAGAACAATCTTCTCACTTTAAAGATGTTTTTCATCCAAGTTTCAATAGAAAAATTATTTTAAAGTTAATTTTAAAATATAAATTGGAAAATTGAAAAATTATGAATAATATTGTTAAAAATTAACTTTATTTGTTTCACTTTATTGGTTTAAGCTGAATATTAAATTATTCCTGAAGGCAAAACACTTGGAGTGGGCTGATCATGTTTGACAAGCTGTCAAAATCTCACAAGAAACGTCTTGATCAAAAATCCCCAAAAAAATGTCTTAAGAGAAAAACCTTGCCTGAGATGGTTAGACAGAGTGAAAAAGTATACTGGAAGTTGACAACTCAAAACGACTGGATGACGCAATGGACTGGAATGGATGGAGAAACTTGGTGGAAGCATGCGAAAGGCCTTAATGGCCTGTATAGCATAAAAAAAAAAAAAAAAAAAAATTATTTAAAATATTAATTTAAATGTAATTCTTATTAATACTGGTTTGTGGCAAACTAATTACTGTGGTCCAGGGTTATTATTTAGAGGTATTGTGCCGTTCATGTTCATGGCTGCAGGATCAGTATTTGAACAATTCATAGTCTCGACTTCGGCAAGGCTCAGTTGAGTAATAAACCTCAATTTCTTTTGTAAGGGTAGTCTAAGACGGTACACAATTCCTTCAACTTCTGACTTCATTAAATTCCCTACATACTGATACTTGATGTGATATCTAAATGCACATTTATTAAGGAAATTTAAATGTGAAATACATTTTAAACACTCACATAATATACTAGAATAGTGTTTGTTGGTTAAATTTTGAAAAAGGATACAATAAATCGCAAATGGAATCCATAAATCGTAAAGTTTTAACGTGCTTGTCCATTCGTTCTAGTGCATTGAAAAGTTCAACTGTAATATCTAATATAGATGGCGATGGTTTGTCAAGATTGTAGCGGGACAAGAACGGTGCAATAAGATGACATAAAAATATGAATTGTTCTTCGCTGTATACTGCTGGCCCTAGTTTGTCTTTTATAAATCTAAATAATAAATATTATATATATTGTTGGGAAAAACTATGTATACTTCATAAACAGATAAACAATTTTAAGACAACTTACAGTGGTATGGAAGCAATGTGACCAGGACCGGCATGATGCCATGTAGCATGTGCCAAGCCTAAAGTGTATGCGAATCGGTTGTCAAGAAAATCTCTATGGACACGATCAAAGTCAAACAGCTGAAATGGTGAGAGAGAAAATTGCCAGTTGGCTAAATAGGGATCTTGCATCATTTGCATAATGCGGTCTTGTAATGTCACCCAAAATGGTTCTGGCAGAGCCGACATTAAGAGGCCAGTACTATTTATCCAATTATGTATTTCGTGAGAGGGAATTTCCGTGTACCTTAAACAAATTGACAGCCATAATTATTTAGTTGATCAAATCTATTTTAATTGTATAAACTGATTTACTTGACTAAAAAATTACCTTCGCATTACAACGTCAATTATTGAATTGGACACTGTAGCTGGTGCTATTGGTAAAGCCATGAGTTCAGCACATGTCATGTATAGACCATAAACGGCAGGATTGGGAAACTCATTAAACCTCCAATCTATGTTTGGAAATTTCACTTTTCCATTCATAGCTTTGAAAAAAAACAAAAGGTTAAGGAAAATGATGATAACATGTACTAACATATCTTACTGTTATAACAGTAACAAGATGATATAATGTTGAATACCATAATCAGTTATTATGGTTTATTAAATAGTAATACTCCTAATAATTCTATGTACCATTATTTACAAATAACATTAATAATATTTATTGGCATAAACTATAAGGTATTTCAGTAACTAAAAATAAAGAAGAAATCTGCAAAATTAAAAATGTCATATCAGCTAATAATTATTTTTAAGAAAACAAAAAAATGTTCTCAATAATATTATAATATAATTGACAATTGTTATATAAAACTAAAATACTAAATAACACCAACTCTGTAGTAAAATTTTAATCCTTTACATAAATTGTAACTTAATGTATGTAATATCAACTATGGATACTGGGTAAAAGGATACTGTCTGTAAATCGTTTGACAAGCATGACATAATATTCCAGGTCAGGTACCCATACAGGAGCCGCTGGTGTGACCGAAACATCAGTGCTGGTCCCCATGCCAGTATTATTTGTGGACGTTGGTGTTTGTATGTTGTACCTTTGATAAGCTTCAGATAATGTCCAATGGCTTCGTGTTTCACACAGTGTTCCAAGTATTGCATACACTAGTTTACGTTTCAATAACGACCGATCACGTAACTTGGATTCATAATAATGTAATGTGTTGTACAAATATGTTACTGGTCGATCTATAGACACAATTTGTAAATCAAATAATAATACACAAAATAAAAAAACAAAAAAAAACAAAAAATAGAAAAATAAAAATAATAACAAAACACATTCAATATAATACCATGAAACTTATACAAGCAGCCCAAATGATCCAGAAGAGTTTCTAATGATTTAGTTACTGGTGGCAATTCAAGGTATCTATGAATAACAATGTCAAAAACCTGTGTACATATAAATTAGTTAATACTTTGTCCAAAGTTTCTAACAAACAATTGTCTTAGCTTTGTTTGGTTTCAGAATTAAAAAGTATGTTTAAAAATTACCGGTAAAAATCTAAGGCAAACGTTTCCAAAATATACAGGTAATGGCTGATAGGAAGCAGGATCCAAAATTCCTTCAGGAGCAAATTTTTCAGGATATTTTCTATGAAACGCTAAATGTTTTTCATGCCTAAGAAAAATATGCATATTGAAGATGAAACAGAATATGTGTTGTGCGTTTGTATAGTTGCACGATTAAGGTTTTAAACTGACTTACCAATTGGATTGTTTCCAGTGTTCTGGTGAGTTTTCTTTAACAAATTCACACACTCTAGCTCTAAACTCTTGCCCCTTGAAAAGTAGCAGCTGTATGATGAAAAAACATACCTGTGCTTCACTTCCTTCTTGAGTACGAAGTGCCTGCAATTTATTATTACTTTTAAAGATGATCATAATTCATGAATGATTCAATTATTTATTAGAGATTTTTGGGGGTCTTCAAAAATAATTATTTCAATATTGTATGGTTTATAATTCTTACATTATTAGATCACAATTCATCAATAATGTTATATATTGAGATTTTGATGAGGTATTAATAGAGATTTATTTAAATGTCACTATATTTATACAGATACAAATCAATACTATGCAACAACTAACCGGTAGTGATATCAAAAATATCAATGTAATATTGTCAATATTGTATCAAAAAAACAAATATAGTTGAAGATTTCCTACAGTTTGTAATAAACAATATTAATATATATATTATTTTTAAGACATACGAGGCAAAGAACTAGTCGATCAATCGTGACAATATTATACTTCCAAATCATACTGTTGATGGCATCAACACACTTGTTAACATGTTGACCTTCTTCTGATACAGCAAATTTGAATACTAAATAGTCACAGAATTTACGAAGATGTGCAGATAAACCTCTAGCACCAATTCGCTCTAATATCCTAAAATTTAAATATATGTACAGTTATTATATTTAGAATAACAAAATCCCTGCATGCTTTAAAATTAGTAATAAATGATTAAATTAAAGGGTTTTTTTTTTTTTTTTTTTTACATAAAATATAATTTTCTACACTCCTGCCAACGAGAAAATAAGTACTAATAACTCAAGCATTCAACAGACATTCGCAATGATGCATTCTCCCACCATTAGTTACTTTATAGCATAATGATGCACAGTAACAAACAACATTTTTCGTTTATTCACTCGTGGTCTGGAGTATAGAACAGTAATAATAGTTTTTATTTCAATATTTTATCAGAGAATAAATATTTAAGCATCAAAAACATTACGGTAAACTATATTAGTCATACTTTAGGTTTGATAAACCACAGAAAAGACATCAGTAAGCAATTACTAAATATTAAATATTCTTTTTTAAGTTTTACTACAAAAATAAATATCATTGTATTGCACAAACTTATAAGCAATTGGATTGATTCTATCAGTTTCTATTATCATTTTCCATAGAAGACATAAGAATAATGGATGAGCAGTAGGTACAGAGAAATGAGCTATTATGTCATTTTCATTTGTCATTGATGCCCAATTTCGATACTCTTCTTCCACTGCTTTCTAAAATAGTATTTGAAGTTTGTTAGTAATAATAAGCAGTTATAACTGGTTTTAAATAATATACTTTTAACTGCTGTTTGTTTTCCTTTGTAATGGGATTATGAACAAAGAAATCTGCAAGTGCCGGAGGAAAACATTGTAATGTGTGTGGGGCCCAAGTATGTGGCGTGTTGGCCATGATTGTTGTTAATAGTTCTTTACACCAAGACCCTTCTTGGGAAGCAGATATTCCTGTAATATGCATGGACCTTGCCAATGTCAAAACAAGAACACGGTTAAGTTCTTCACATTCAGCAGATACAAGTGTTTTGGGTTCACTTAAAAATCGAGAAAATTGTGGCTGCACTTCATTACTACCAAGGCCAGTTATCAGTCTTAATGCAGTACTTTCCACACTAAAAACATTGAAATACATATTTGTTGTTTAATATTCATAAACTATTCATCATTTGTACCATAAGTGAAGTTGAGTTTGATTAGTTTGAGGTACTGCAGCCAAACTGTGCAAATGAGAAAGGAGTTGAACTCTGTAATGTGGCTGAATATGATGCATTCTATAGCTGAACATCTCTAATAGAGTGTAAAGAATTCCCCAGGCATGAGACTTAAAAACAGTAGGTAAAACTTGACCTGAATATAATATTTAAAATCAGTTAATAAATACATATATACATATATATATTTTTTTTAATGTAATATAAATCACATTCTATTAATTTTTTCAATTTAAAAATTATAGAAATGTCATTCTTTGAATTTAAATTGTAATAAATTATAATATGACCATAATTTACTAACTTATAAATCCTTTGATTCCCAAAGATTCTATTTCTGTATAAACTAAAAGTCTACTGTATGTTTCAGCAAGAGCTGGCGCTAGCGCTAAATTTGACTTGGACTGGGCCAATTTAAGTACATGAGTCACTATACTATGAATTAAACTCATTTTCGCATGAATGGTCAACGAGTCTAAAACAGCCATACTCAGAGGTGTAGTAGGGCCCATGGCATTAGAAGAAGTGTTCCCACTAATAGGACTTGTAGTACCCCCAGAACCTGGCACCGAGGCAACTGGAGACGTTCCGCCAACTGCAGGTGTTATTACAGGTGACTGTGTTGACTGCTGTGGGTTAGATGTTACGCCAGATACACCTCGATTACTACCACTACCAAGCACAGCCTCTACAAGAGCAGCCATCGGACGGGATAAGCATTCGTTATTGGTAGAAAATGCATTGCATAATAGTGGTACACGGTAATCTGCACCCATGCACAAAGCACTGTTTGAAGGTTGAACTAGCATCTGTAAGTAACTGAACAAAATTTGGTAATATAATAATTGAGATTTATTAACTATGATTTTCTCAATATTAAATTTATGGATATGACATTCTAATCTACTACATAACATTGAGGAGAGAGAAATATTATAATTTTTTGTTTGTCTCTTACAATGATGTGTGTAAACAAATTATTAGAGAAAGAGTAAGGTTTTTTTGTATTGGCTTATTGTTTATTTGCTGATGCTGTATCTATAAGTTTACTATCTATGTATATACATATTTTTTTCACACATCTTACTCGTGGTGGGCTTTTAAAGCTGATGGAATAGGTCTATAGAACATAATGTTGTCCATAAGAGCTTTACGCAATAAATGAATCCAAATGCACGTAACAGCCATCTGGTGTGTGCAAAGTGCATTACTAGTATCAGGAACCGGCAATGGTTCCTTTTCAGGATACAAAAGGTCATACAATTTCAAGACTGGTAAAATATTTTCAAGCTAGAACATAACAATCAGTGGAATTACACTATGACTATACACTATCTCTTATTGTATATTTATTAATGGAATATTACTACTCACAGAATTACGTTGAATACTTCCTGATATATACTGCAAAAGCACCCACATCAAGCGATCTCTTGATCTGTGTAAATCTTTTTTTAACAACTAACATTAAAAAAAAAAAAGTTTGAAAAAATAAAATAATAATGTACATTAAAACACAAAAGCTATACTTTTTCATAAAGTCCATTGACAATATTAGGAAACACGGCAAATTGGAATAAAATAAAATAAATTAATTGACTTGAAATGTGTAACCAAAGCCAATGCATTTCTTCAGGATCTGCACCATCTGCAGCCTCTTTATCACTTCTCTCCATGGAGCTAATAATCAACTCAACTAACTGTTCTTCTAAAACAGTACACCTCATTTTGTTCTAAAAAAAAATTAGAATTACAAAATTAAAATTGTACTAAAAAAAATTATCTGAAGAGTAGTTTGGGATATAGCAATAATCAGAGTTAGATGGTGGTTTAATAATTTATTATAAAAAAAAAAAAAAAAAAAAAACATCAAATACAATTTGTAGATACTTACCATTTTTTGTAGGCCAAGCATTGCACAAACCATGTCTCTAGAATAAGGCTGTTCAAGCACATATCTCAATAATTTTATCTGTGGCTCCAACAATTGTTTAGGGTATGGTATGTTACCTTTCAATGCCAATTTTAGTGTATTTGGATCTAATTTCCACGGAGTTATTAAATGATCTCCATAACCAGAATGCTCTACTACAGGCAACATAGAAGAATGTCCTATCATTGATGTCATTTGTGCGGCAAAGCGGAAACTTTCCACAAAGTTTGAAATCAAACAACTAAGTTTCTAAAAAAATAATTAAACATTTATAGGTACAATAAGTGAATGCAAGTCTAAAAAATAAAATGTTACGATCTTACCCAATGTGGCCACCCTCTGTTTTCATTATATACTCTGAGTATTTCATTGATCACAAAATAACCAGGAAGAAGACAAGCCTCTTTATCAAATATATATCGGATGACTTCTTCTAGCGCAAGAAGTTGCGGCGATACTGAAGCTGGTATTGCGTCTGGCATTGTAGTCATTTTGTCTAAGCATCCCTAATTAGTATAAACACATTAAGTGTATTCAAAATGATTTCCAATAAGTGTTGTATAGGTAAAATTTAGTTTACCTTCATTATTTCTCTAACGCCTTTATAGTCAACTGTTGCCAATATTGATTTAATTATGTGAAAGCACTTAATCCAAAACACAGAATTTGTATGTACAAGGTATTCAGAATTAATTATACATTCACACATTAACCTGTAAGCAAAATACCATCAAGTATGTTTTTCATTTACACTAATCCTTCAAGGTACTCAACCTAAATTAGTATTATTGCCTCCCTCATAACGGTCTGCAATAATTTTATGACCAAATCATGTTCGTAATACTACAATCAATTTGGCACCCTCTTTAAGTTTTGAATAAAAATTAGTTTAGGATTATAAAAACCACAGTTTCAATAATAATTCATAAATTATGAAAATGCTTATATTCTTTTAAGGGGTAAGCATTCTTGATTCCTATCTATGTTATTATAAAACTTTAATTTTTAATATTAATGTGTAATATTTGATTTAATTAACTACTATATTTTTGCAGTACGGAGAAAATTTTGAAAGAAAAGTGAAAACAAATTAGTCTGAACAGGTACATGCAAGGCATTGATAAAATTATGTCAGGCTGTAACAGGGCAATAAGACACAAGTAACCACTGTTTGCTTAAAAAAAATTGTAACAAAAATGAAACTATTTTTTGTACAAAAAATATTATTTTAGGATTTTTAGTAATATAAATAAAATGTTGAAGACAATACTTTAAGATAAGAAAATGTTCATGAATACTATAACGTATAAATTATAATACCTATAAATAAATAGATTACACAAAGTATTTAGTTTTAATTTAATACAATAATTCTGCTTACCTTGAAGAGACACCATGTTTTACAACCAATTTTAGAAGCATATCGAGAAAAACTTTTTGTCGAACACTAACTGTTTGAGTAGAAGCAACTTTTAGTATAGTTTTAATGCTTGAGCTTAATTGTTCGTCATTTAACGGAGTGATTATACTGGCGAGCATAGTAAATAGTTTTTCTATTTGTTCATGATTATTTAAAGAATCTCTTTTAATATAGCCATTGAATGCTTCAATTAGTTCATCAACTTTCTAAAATTATTCATTCAAATATATAATAAATAGTTATAATGTAATACCAATATTTAGTACACACATATGAGAATAGATTAGTTGTTACAAAAACTATTTATTTACCACAGTCAAGATTTTATAACTTTGCAGTGTACCCATATGTTTTTACATAAAACGACTAGATATCAATTACTATCATTCAACATAAACTATTGGCGTTACAAGATCCCTGCTTTTGGTTCAACCAAGTAACTAATGGTCAAACTGAACATTGAATGACAAACAAGTCGCTTGCGAAAATAGAGTTTCTGAGTTATTTATTGGTTTAAATAAATAGTTGTACAAGGACAACAAAACATAACTGGGCTGTTTCTGATCAAAAGAGTTACCAGAAATCGTCTCACAATTCATCATACACTAAACATTTTGCCACCAAACCAAAGTGTACAAAACTATGCTTTTATATTGCCAAACACTGGATTGTGCTAAAGACTAGTATTTTGTAGTGCCTAACACTAGATTTTTCAATTTTCATGCGATATTTTGGTATAAAAACCATAAAGGTATGACACTTTTAAAACTTTGTTTAGAAATTTTATTATACAAATAATAAAAGGTTTTTTACAGTCTTTTAAAATTAAAATAGTGAAATAGGGGAGAAGATAAAAAGAAAATTTTTTTGAAACTTGGCTTGTATATTCTGTAATACAAATAATTAGAGGTTTTTCACTGCATTTTTCAATACTCCGTTCTAAAAGAGATAATGCCAGTTCTAGACATATGTGCTACCACCAGACAGTTGTGACACGCCACAGTCGATTTCAGTACCATTAAATTAATGATGAAGGGGAAGTATTGAAAACTGGTCGCCACACGGTTGAAAACATTGTATATTTATGTGACGGCAAGTAGATTAAAGTCCTTTCAAAATGTCGCTGTAAGCACTTACCGCTATTTCGTTTAGTACATGATTGAGACTGTTCTCCACCGTCAAGCCGGCAACAACGTTTGACGCCATCGCGTGTCAATCGCGAACTTCCGAATAGAGCCAAAAAAAAGGACGTTCCAAGATAACAACAGCAAACGGATTCACTGAAAGCTTTGAGCTCTCGGTACGGTCATGAAACACACTGCAAGTTAAAACAGTTTACCATGGACACTACAATTTTATTCCAGCGAGCGGCAGGTGGCTTGGCAGGCAATTTTTTTTATAGTCGTATAGATTACATTGTTCGTATCATGCGTCCCATGGGCATTTGTGTATTTGTGTCCCGTGAAAACCCAAAACTGAAAAGTAGTTACAAGTGTGCGGCGGAGTGCTGACCGGCAAACTCAAAAGTACAAAACTCTGCAAGTTGTCTGTGTTCAAGAAGTGTTGTCAGAGACGCGTTCTTTTATCACCGCAGTAGCGCCGGTAGTGGTTGTTGATAAGGATTACATATCGTGCCGCAGGCATAGATCTATTATAATCCCCCTATATACTATAATCGTAAAACCATTATTCCTTGGAAGAAACGGTTTTCCGTCTGAGTGTTATCAACTATAATGTTTATTGCACATGATTAAAAAAAAAATAGTCTTCGTGCACTAGGTATACCTAGGTACCTATAGTCAAATCCATCAGAAGATAGGGAAGGCGTCAACATAGAGGCAACCTTATCGGTCTACCTCAAAAATCTTGGGTTTTTACAGTAGGGCAATACAGG
>CM029357.1:36045114-36112268 GCA_017140985.1 Hormaphis cornu | reverse complement strand
TCCATAAAAAATCCGATTCGTTTAAAATAAACACAATCAATACTAGTAAGTTAACTAAGTTAATAGGTCTATGGCCGTAGGTACCATAGAAAAGAGATTACAGATTGGCAGGTACCAAATTTTTGAATCCATGACCACGGTACTGTTTTTTTAAACCGTAGATAATATTTAATATTATCACCACGACTATAGATCAGCTAGTATCACCACAGATTAGATAAAAAATCTTTTATCTGTTATATTTTTATACATATTTTGACGCCCAATTTCTAAATTTTGAGCGTTGCGGTTAAAATATGCTTAGATCACTCATCACAGGTATATATGAAAATCAAGGTGGATACATCCCACACATAATATTATATCCACGTTGGTTATATTATAAATAATATGTGGCTCAGAATATCTAATACTCGGTTTTGTGGTAGCTTTGGTCCGTCGTATCACAGGACATGGTACTTTGAAAGTTCGGTTTTGAAAAACTTTAAAATTCAAAGCGTGACGGCAAAAAAACTACTCAAAAAAACGAGTGAAATTTTTGAAAATTTCAATTTTTCTTTAAACTTTTACTCATAGAGTGTAGTAAATAACTTTTAATATCTACAGGTTTTGTACAATTTTCAAAGTATTTCTACCAATTTCGAGTTTTAAATAGTCCACACGTCATGAGTGAATGAATCTCCAAAGCTATTTTAACAAACAGTGAAAGTGGCGTATAAATGATAAACTGATAAGTAACTTTTTAGTTTTTTTACAGTAAATAATTATTATAATCACAGTCTTACATGAATGCTGAATACCACGATTTAAGATAGTATGGTATGATAGTAAATGATAAATGTCACTAAAATGCCGGTTAACCCTTACAGGGGTCAAGAACTCGGGGGAATAATATAATATTATGGTAACTAGTTAGGTAAGTGTCAAGTGAATTCTTACAACTATAACAAATAACAGTAGTTGAACTGTTGTCCAGACGTAGACAGTTATTGAAAATCAATAATCTGTTTCAAAGTCGTTACCATCGCTTACACTACGAAAAAATTCCGAATATTTAAACGCTGAACATCCTACAGAACTCGGATTGATTCGACCGTCAAACGTAAGTAGGCACAACTTAATTGTAGTTACACGCCCGGAGAATAAAAAACGTTATGTTATTCTTATCTATGATTTTTACCAACGTATTCCCTCGATTTTTCTCTCTGCGTACTACCTAGGTCTTTGACATCATATTGTAACTCGAATCAATTGTTCCATTCGGATATTATTTTCTTGCCTAGCCATTACGTAAGTGGTGTTACTAAAATCGCTTTACTGTTGAACTGTACATATTTTTTTAAAAAAAATGTTGAAAAACCACTAATTTTACCTAAGAACCTACGTGTTGATGTCGGTGTTAATCAACGCATAACATCAAGTCAGCCAAGTTAGGATTATAACGCATACCTACTCAGAATACTCATGTCATAAATCATAAGTCGATAGTTACTTGAGGAAATGTAAGCACGGCTTGGGCATTCAGTTTTCTGTATTGTGAATCAATAATTCTAATTAAGTATTAAAATTACTTACATTTGTTTATGTTAACACAGTAAATATTCCAATCATACCAAAACTAATTGATAGATAAATTATCAATGAGTAGTATTGATTGTAACTTGGAGGCACAGATATACAGTCAATATAATAAAAAAATTTGTATATTTGTGCTTGAAGATATTTACTTAAAAATTATACAACTGACAAAAAAAATTAATTTTAAATGCACGGTTATTAGTTTCCCATTTTGCTGAGTACATTCAAGAGATTTTATTTTATTTTTAAAAATTACTGGACATTCAATCATATTTATTTATTTTTATAGGTTTGAATAAATAAAGACAGGAATTAAGCGTTTAATAACAAAATTCTTGACAAAATTGGCATCCATAGTAGAAATAATTATACACTAAGCTGTTCAGATAACAATGTATATTAACTTACTTTCAAAATCTGTTTTTTTTGTCATTTTTGAAAATGTAGATTCTTGCTCTTGTATTTTAACCTGACGTTAGTTTAATACACTATTAGTTGCCCCCGGTCTTTTTGAACACATTAGAGTTAAATCGATAATAATTTACAGCATCATTAGTCGCACATTGGTCATATTGGAAATGACTATAAACGTGCTTTAAAAATTATAATATTGACTTTAATCAGATATCTTAAAAGGTATGTTAGGTAAGTGTCAAGGATATAAGTAAAAGATTAAAATTATTTATGAATCAAGTAAAAAAATCAGGGATCACTCTAGGTCACGTGGGTAGTTTGACAAGGTAGCGACTACGGTTTGGGTGGGTCACTGGTTTGGAAGTATTATTTAATACCTGATACCAGTGGTAGATCATTGCCTTTGAAAAATGATTCTGAGCAAACACAGTTATTAAATATACATCCTGGTAAAACCAAATTTAACAATAAAAATGGTGGAAAAATTTCGAAAGTTGTATCCACGTATAAAAAATATTAATTTACATAACGTGTGAAAATTTCAAACCATTTGGACCATAATTTGAGGAGTTACTATTTGCACAACAGTGCATAATTTTATTGTTATAACCAAACTACACAATTTTTAATATTTTTTTTAGTTTTAGAATCTACTTTTATCTACAGGAGGATTTTCTAGACATTTTTTTATTCAGATAGCAAATTTTGTTTAATATAATATATACAATTCACAAATCTTATATAACAAATTTGTGTGAGTTACTCATTTTTTTTTCTAAAAATAAGTCAAATGTATGCCCAATTTAAGACAATTTTCTAACTTTGAACTACAAAAAAAAAATTGTGACTAGATTTTTGAAATTTTTTAGTGACATTTGTATTTACATGTTGCCAACCTTGTATTCAAGTTTCAAAACTTTTTGTGGAAAATCAATTTTTTTATTGAGTTTAGTTTAGGCTTACAAATAACATAATATTGTGTCATGCTTGCAGATTCTATTTTATTCAATAGTTCATTCAAGAACATTTACATACAATGATTGGTGATGAATTGGAAAAAAATTTGTTAACTTCTGCTTCAACTAATGGACCTCGACATTATTCAACTTCTTTAATTGTAAGTTTATTTATACTAATTACATTCTTTACAAAAATATTATTTTTTTTAAAACTAACTCTTGTATCATGGAAAACATACTCATCCATGTCTAATAACAAATTTTTTAATATTATGATTATAACATTAATATTTTTATATCATGGAAAAGTTTTGTTTGTTACATTCACTTATTTAGAAAACTTTTTGCTAATTATTATAGAAGACTTAACAGTATTTTAATTTTTTCCCTGCCTACCTACCTTAATTATTTATAGCTAGGTATGTATGAATTTTTGTTAATTGAAAAATTTCATTTTAGGTTTTTGCCTTTTGGTATTCGCTGTTACAGCGTTTGGATCTTTAAATTCATAAAATGCAAGTTGAAGTATAAAATTAAAATATAAAAAAAAAAAACTTTTAAATGTTATGCTCAACAGGTACAGTAACCTCTGATCCTAAGATAATGTTAAAAATATTTACTATAGTTACTCAGATTATTGTTTAATATGTTAATTTTTCTCCAATCATTTTATTGGTAAAATTTTTCGCTGTATTTCATCAATTATAATTGTATTATAAAATATATTGTATTATGCAACTATAACTTAGATAATTCAAGTATATTTTTGTGTCACATTTGTTATTAATTATTAAGTGTCACGTAACAATGTAAAAGTGATCCTTTTTTTTGGGGAGGGGGGGAATTGAAGCCTTGACAATCCTAAGGCTGTTGGTATATAAGCCTGAAATTTTAGCCAGAGTCTTTTTTTTCTTTCCTGACAATAAAATATAAACCATTTGCAATTTATTATTTTTAATTAACTAGGTTTTCAAAATATGCATTTTACTTTATAATAATTCATGAAATTGTTCATAAAATTAAAGTTTTTAATTTTAACTTTTACTTGCAAGTTTATTTTTTAACAATATTGTAAATAAGTTGATTAATTAAATTTCATTTATTTATTTTAGGCTGGTGCTGTAGCTGGAACTGTTGTTGATGTTTTATTATTTCCATTAGATACGTTAAAAACTAGATTACAAAGCCAATATGGGTTTATGCAATCTGGAGGTTTTAGAGGTATTTATAAGGGTCTGACACCAACTTTTATTGGTGCCCCTTTTACAGGTAATATTTATTTATTATTAGTATTGTACAAAAGTCAAAACTAGTTTTTTTTTAGCGGGATTATTTTTTGGGACCTATGATGGTTTCAAAAATCTATTTCCAAACACTTCAAGTAATACTGCCCCTGTGATTCATATATGTGCTGGGATGGTCGGTGAAGTGGTATACAATTTACTACAGTGAATTTTATAATCATGTTTTTTTAATCAAAATATTAGTCATAATTTTGATGTTGTTGATCAAACAGATTTGTTGCTCAACAAAAGTACCTGTAGAAATAGTCAAACAAAGACGTCAAGCATCACCAAATCAAGAATCCATTTTGAAAATCACGAAAAAGGCTTATTCCAATGAAGGAGTTTTCGGATTTTACCGTGGGTTTTGGACAACTGTTTTGCGTGATATACCATTTTCTATGTTGCAACTTCCGATATGGGAATATTTGAAAAAAGAATATGCAGTTTTTTCTGGCAAACCACTCACGACATTAGATGTTGCTTTGTGTGGTTCTGTGTCAGGTTATTATTTTTTATTTTTTTGCAGTAATATAATTACAACATAATTAAATATAAAAATGTTTTAAAGGAGGCATAGCTGCTGCATTGACTACGCCCATTGATGTAACAAAAACTCAAATTATGTTAGCTAATAGTGCTGTTGATCAAAATTTTACAACTGTTTTTGCAAACATATACAAAAATAAAGGAATCAATGGGTAAATACGACATTATTATATTTATCCAAAATAGAATTTCAATTAATTTTAATTACACAAATTAGGTATATTACACAATTTAATTTTTGAAAGTAACATATCAAAGTCAATGTATTACTGTAAATTTCTTTTTTTTTTGTAAAATATATTTCTTAAAAAAAAGATTTTATTTTTATTTTTTATCTGATGAATAATTGATTTTCGTTGCCTACTAAAATTATCAAAATTCATTTTACCAATTTTCATTTTAGACATTATGGTAGTATTATAAGTTATAAATTTCTACATTAACATGTAAGAAAGTCAAGAAGTCCATATCGTTACGTATTAATGTTGTGTATCAGTTTTTTTAGTGATACGTATTAGGAAAAAAACGATATAAATGAACGTACCGTAGTCTAATATCGATTTGAATAGATATGTATCATAGGCGTACCGCAGTAACGTATCGTAAAACTTCTTGAACACTAGAGTTCATTTGTGAAATGTATCGATACGTACTATTTTTTTCCTTGACTTTCTTGATGCTATAATAGCCAACAAATTGCACCATTAACATAAGATTACTTTAACAACTTGGACAATGCAAATGTTTTTGATACCTTACAAATAATAAAAACACACCAAAACATATGTATTAAGAGTTTTATTTAATCTTTTTCATTTTAAAAATGTTGACATGAAAATTAATGATCACTAATTAGCATATTTAGTTAGTTAATACTTTACTGCAAGCTCTGAGAGAACACAACGCTCACCTTTACTACACCTTTACTTTATGATGGAGATGCTCTACAGGGGCCAAATTATCCAACTACTCAGTTACTGGGGATTTAGTTACTAATTAAATAAAATACGCGACAATAGATGGAATATTGCTGCTCACATGCGTTTTTTTTTGGCTTTTTCTTTTTAACTTAATTTGTTGTTTATTCGAGCTTGTTTTTATGATTATTGAACGCTTTTATTTATGTATAAATATTATCGCTAAGCAATGTTTCGACTATATAATATACTAGACTATAGTAAAAATTGTAACTTTAATATAAATACTAATAATTTTAGGTTGTTTGCCGGTTTTCTACCTAGAGTTGTTTTTATAATGTTAGGCGGAGCGTTGTTCTTTGGTGCATATGAAAAATCATGTCGAGTGATTGAAGAAAAACGAACTAATTTGTAATTTCCAATTTTCTGTAGTTTGTTTGTAGTTCATAACCATTGTTCTTTTCGTTGTTATAAATATTTTTATAGTGAAATTGTATGTATGTACATTGTATATTTTTATTTTATATAAAACAAATTGAAAACAAAAGTCTTTAATTATTATTTTTTACAGCTCTTTAGACCTTTTTATAATATTAGTCTGATGGTGGTGACTCATAATCGGCAGATACCAGTGACAACAAAGAATTATTAGTTATTGCCTGTGTAGTGGGTACTATTTCGTTCTTACTTGTAACAGTTGATTGTACGATACCCAAATTGAGTAATTTTTTTGGTTTGCTAGGGTCAATTTTAGGAATCTTGCGAAGTCCTTGAATAAATTTTTTTTGTCTAGTTTTTGAACCTAAAAATGACAAAAAATGATATGTGTAATACTATATTTTAAACTTATATTTTATAAATTATTATCAAGATGATAAATGTATCAAGCCGGTCCCACACTACTCACAAGTAACCAAGATGAATTTATTTTAAATTTATTACTTTACGAAATATTTTTAATTTATTTAAAAAGTTAATTGTTGACCTCTCAAGTAATATGGAACTGGATACTTGTCATAATTTTACACTCACAATAACACTTGCAGTTAATCACCCAAAGGGCGGTAAATATTACCAAGTTAAAGCATGCATAACTTGAACTTTGCTTCGGATACTTCTGATAAGTATGGGAGATTAATTCAACAATTATTAAATTAATCAGAGTAGTCACTCTCTATGTACTCAAGATTATAGGCGAGTAGTGTAAGACCGGCTTTATAAATTATTGGGTGTATCATTTCTCATTAGTATATGAAAGGTTATTTGCAAGTCATTAAGGTTATTTCATTGGTATTACTCAAAATTTAAAAAATTTAGATTTTAAATAAAAAAATTTTTTACATTAAATATATTAATAATATAAATAATTACTATCTGATGTTTGGTAACTCAAAAGTTTAGCAATCTTGACATCTTCTTCAATTTCGTCTACTAACGGAATACTTAATGAAAGCCTTTCCTTCAGTTCATTATCATGTTTTTCTTTTACTGCTAACTTTTGTTTTTTTGTCTGAAAATACATACAAGTTAATTCTAAAATAATAGAAACAAATGTTAAATCTAAATCAAAATGAGCGGCTGACGTTGAATCTATATTTTGGTCAATTTGCTGAAAAAAACCAATTGTTTTTAACCAAATTGGCTGGTTTTTAACAACAATATTCAAGACAGTAAGATTAGATTGAGATGGATTGAATAAAAGTTCAACTTCAGTATTGATATTAGGTTTTTTTTTATGTTTTTTACATTAGATCATAAGTTACTTTTAAAACCTACTCTAAACTGTTGTCTTAACAATGAATTAGCAGCAAAATCATCATTCCATTTAGCATCTTGCACATCATGAAGCTTAACCAACACCGGTGCTGCCTTTTTAGCCTTGTCTAGATCTTCAGTGCCGTGTTCAAGTTTAAACATAGCATCATCAAACAATCTTTTACTCGTGTCTTTATCTTCGGGGACAATTTGTTCATTTTCTATGGGGTCCCATCGATTTTCTTGCCTCCGAGCTCCACTTACAATCACATAATCTAAATTCTGCACAGTTATTAAAAAATATTTAAATAATTTTTTAAACTCTTTAATAGTATTAGTGTTATGTATATAGTTTCATTTACCCCAGGATCCGTTTTAATTTCAAAATGATTATCACAGAGATGACATTTCATTCGAAACTGATAAACTGGTGTTGAATAATACATTCCAATTTTCTTTTTTTCTGCGTTATACCTAAATCATTAAATTAATGCTAACAATAAAAATTATTTTAATAACATACAAAAATGAATAAATTACCGAACACCCATTCCAATATGATTATTGCACCCATCGCACCATATGTTGTAAGGCATTTCAAACCGGATGATTAAAATACCCATATGGAGTTTTCTGGCTCGTTCTCTTAAGGCATGAGTACCACGGAATTTATTCAACCCTCCAACAGCAGGGTTATAATCCGGAGGGTAGTATTTATTTTGTCCTTTGCGCTCACCCATTTTTTTAAGTGATTAAAATCAAATTAATGTTTTAAGCTGCCTGTGATAAAAACACAAAAGTAAATTAGGCTGGTGTAAAAGTGTTTTAAGTTTGTTAAAACTTTTACAAAAATAAACAATAATTTCAATACAAAACAAGAATTTTTATTAACCAATTATTCATCCATCAGTATGAACAAAATTATACATATTAGTACATTTTATCAACCTGAATTGCAATAGTTTTGTCAAATACAAACACAAGCATATTCTTTGTTATAAATTGGGCGATGGATCAAATAAAAAAATATATATTTATATGTGAACATTGGTAAGTAAAATGATGTAAAAGCAGGAATCAAAATTGGTAATTAATATTTTTAGTAGGTATAATAAACAACAATTAGCGGATTTGTAGAATATTTGCAAATTTTACCTATTTCTCAACGAGCGTTTATTCTGAACTAATAACTGAGAATTCAACTCAGAAAATTTACTTGAAGTAACTATAGAATTTTTGGTTAAATCACAGGTTTGAAACAAATAAAATATGTTTTCTAATTTAATATTAATACTGTATTATACGTTCCAACTCTAAAATAAATTGTAAATGTCATGCAAGTATATTTAAATTTACTTTTGTAAATATTTCTGGGTATTGTTCTGTGCTTAGGGTAGGTAGGTAATTTATATTTTGTGTACAGACTATAATATTATATAATAGAAGATACGTTTTATAATCTATGGTTTTTTGCTATTATCCCGAATTAAGATAGTTTATTCGTCGAATTCAGTAGGTGTACTTACAAATTCGAATTGTTTATTTTCCCTAGTAGTAGTGTACAGCAGCAGCAGCACAATCAATTTGTTTTTTGTATTTTTTTTTTTTTTTTTTGGTACAGGAATATAATATACTGAGAACAAATGAAACAATTTCAGTCTGCTACTGTAAACAGGTAAAAAATACAAATAATTTACCAGTATAATGTAAAATAGGCCGTAGAAAATAGATACAATCCTAAACTATTAATGCAGCTAAATAAGAATAAATTATAAAATAATAATAAATAATAAATCATAGATATTAAAATTCTTTTATTATCTATGGTCGCTGGTGAATTTCAAGGTCTATACCACGGTTGAAGAATAGATCTTGGATTAATTTTATAAGCACTGTTGATAACTGATACTACGCGATGTAGAAGAATGTTGGTAGTAAGGGCTTAATTATCGTACAATATTTTTTTGTAGCAGTTGGCAACACATTTATCGGCTCTGGGCTGCTTATCAATTTTCTGACAACTGGCTTTATCCGGAATTCTGATTGGTGGCGCAAGTTTAGGCCCGAGTGTACGCTCCGACGCTCGTCAAAGTTGATAATTCTGAAGTTTGAAATTTGAACCAGTATATTCTATAACCATTGATTTTTAAAAGTTTAGTTTAGTTCGTATTTCTGCACTTAAACTGAATCGGAATTGGCGGTGTTGCATGTGAACGTAACTAAACATTCGGCGTTTTTTATGAATCAAACTGATATCAATAATGCCATTCAAACTTAGTAAGTAGTGTACACGATATTGTACCAAGTGTAAGTTAATAATAATAATATAATTTGCAGTGATAATTTGGAAATAAGAGAACGCGTTCAGAGGGAGCATCAAGTTTAACGAGTAGAAAAGTTTTAAATCTTTTACTGTTGAATAGAAACCACATAACAGTCAGATTCAGAGTGAGCGCCCGCCGTCGAGATGTCGGCAAATAACGACATCAACCAAAGCATGATCAAGCTGTTTGAGAAGTCTAGCAATGTCGAAGATCAATCCAACTTGTTAAAAATGCTCATTGACTTATTTACCAAAACGACTTTGGACGAATTCAATAAGGTTTATCTGGGAGCCTTAATGTCCGTGATTGTAGCTGATGGAACCATTCACTGTGCGTATATTAACAACATGATCAAGTTTGGTGCGCGTGCCTTGTCGTTAATAAGCGAGCGTTCCTCCAAAGACAATCAAAATGGCCTGTACGTGATATCTCAGTTTTTTAAAAGCGGTCGTACTCTTGCAATAAATACCAATAGAGTGATCAGATGGAGATTTTGCCATTTTTTTAATCATCTGATGGGTTACATGGATGAAGAATCATTGTTAACAGTAGAACTGTGCGATGTAGTATCGATCATACTATTAAAAAGACTGAATGATAAAAAACCGGAAATTCGAGCGCAAGCGGCACACGCTCTACACCGATTGCAGTCATCCAACAACTCCAGTTGTAAAATTGTGGAACAATTCTTGTTTCATATGACTTGTGATCCAAGTGATGATGTTAGGGCAGCCATTGTCAAAAGGATTGCCTTGTTTCACAATGTTATTGATGAAATATTAAAAAGCAGCTTACGCGATATAAGTGATAATGTGAGAAAAGAAGCTTATAATCGTCTCTTGGAGATTTCGTTTCTAAGTTTGTCAGCCAAGCAAAGAATAACAGTGTTGGAAAGAGGACTAAAAGATGAAAATAAAATCATTAAATTATTTGTGAAGGAACAATTATTGGATCACTGGAAATCAGAATGTGGTTATAATTTTGTCACACTTTTAGAAAATTTGGGAGTAGAAAATGAATTTATTTGTGAAACAGTCTTGAATTCAATGTTTGAGTACTATTACGATGAGCAAATTTTAAGTATGATAAATGATATTTTGAATAGTGAAACTCGAATGATCAACTTTAAACAGTTAACAGTTGAAAAAATTTTTCTATGGAAATGTATTGCAAAATATTTAACCAAAGAGAAGAAAATTAATTTAGCGCAAAATAGAAGAAATAATAACGATGACTTTTTCGATGTTTTACTACCAAATCTAGTTCAATTTTCTGATTATGTACGTAAGTACTACTTTGAATTCAATACTGAATGTGATAAAGTATTTATACTGACACAGTTGTTGGATATGGCAAAGACATTTGAAATGGATGAGTATGGTTTAGAAAGTTTGAATAAACTATGTTTTGATTTAATATTACACCCTGAGATGTCTATAAAACCCATAAAACCTATTGTGGTATTATTGAATTTAACTTTAAAAACGGGCTTTAATATTTTAAATTACGTTAAAAGTGTCTTAAATGAAATTCAAACTGAAACATTTAGTTTTATTCCAATTATTACTAAAGTTGGTAAAAAGGAGTTATTGGAACACAAAATAGCTGCAATTCAAATGAAAATTGAAAAATTATGCAATACTGATGGGATAGCTGAAACTGATTCAACCAGTTTAAATGATTTATTAACTGAAAAACAAATGTATGAAAATGAGTGCCAAGAATCAACTTTAACACAAAAAGAATTACAACAAGCAAATTTAGCAACAACAAAATTACTTAATGGCTTTGAATTGATTTTCCAAGTGCAACAATCCACAATAATTCTTCATGAACGTTCTTTATTGACAGATATTATTCAAAACTTTGTTGTTGGTTATTTAGATTGTCAAAAAACTGATTTACGAATGGTAGCATTCCGCTCACTTACTTCACACATGTTGACCAATTCTTCAGCTGTGAACCAAGAACACGTATCTCTGTTGTGTGGTGAATTAACAAACCCTTTGTCTAATAAACATTTAATACTTGAGATAATGTTTGAATTGTTATTACGTTGGGGTGTTAAAATGTGTGGTATGAATGAAGACTTGGACATTGAAGAAGATGGTAAAGAACTTGATAAGTTTTCTGTCACCAATGTTCTATCATTATTAGTCGACTGTATTGATTATGAGGTCAACGACCATAGTTTTAAGACTGCTGTGGTTCAAGGATTTTGTAACTTGTTAATTTACAAAAAAATCAAGTCTATCAAATTAATATCAAAGCTATTGATTTTATGGTTTAGAAACTCAACACACGAATCATTTAACATACGAACAACACTTACTAAATGTTTTACTTCGTTTGTATTTTACTTTCGCTCAAGTAGTAGTACGTTGGCTAAATGCTATGTTCCAGCATTGAAAGAAGTAGATGAAAATGATTTGGCTACAAAATTGAACTTCAAAGTAGATGAATTAAATACAACTTTAATAAATCTTACAGCAGGAATAGCGTATAATGATGAAAAAACATTTTTAAACGCTCATGACGAACTTGCTGGTTATATACTTGATTATTTATTAGATGACCCGCCTTATACCAACATGTTAATAGATACTCTTTCTAAATTAGATATAAATTATGATGCTAACAATGATTTGATTAACTTACTTCGTCCAAAATTGTTGAAAGTAATTAAACATTTTAAAACAATGGAAAGTAAAAAAAACGTTTCAAAATATTTGAAAAAACTTAAAAATAAATTTGATCCAGTTTTAAAGAAAAAAGCTAAAAAAATTGAAGTTGATTCTACAGTAGATGATAACCCTCAAGTACCTTCATGCAGTTATCAAGAATTCAATCGTACTGTACAAACTAATAATGATCTATCACAAGAGGACCCACTAACATCCAACGACCGAGTCGAAGTAGTTGGGGATCTGTTTACACAGGAAAATATCCATGAGCTTTTCAGTAGCGATGATGAAGACGGAGCACATCCACAACTAGAAGCAATAAAACGCATGTCTGAAATGTTTAAAAGAAGTTACAATACAACAATGGGTGATGTTTCAAGTACAATTTCTAGTGATTAATTTATTTTAAAAATTTTTATATGCAAAGATTATTTTATGATTTATAAACCTGTTTTTTAAAGTATGAAATTATTTAGTTATAAGAACGAAATGTAACAACATTTAACTAAACATAAAAAAACAGTTATTAAAAGTGAACAATCACATTTCAGAAGTATTTGGTATCCTTGTAATTAATAATTGTTAAATCTAAAAACATGTGATTACCAACATTTGATTTTCAGAGATATATCAAGAATAGTACCAAAGGATGGTGGGTGTTGAACATCTCAGTATCGTAAAAATAAAGACTGGTTGAAAAGGGTTGATGTCAAAACGTTTGAAAAATCTTTAAATTCACAATTGAATAGCAGAGCAATTCGTTACTTTGTTGAATGGGCAGTGCTAAAGTTTTGAGTTGTTTTGATGTTTAGTTGACGTAAATAAATACATTGTTTTTTACTCTTAATTGGGTGACATAAAATCATTGATTATATATACTAGTAAATATAATCAATGATAAAATTAATGTTAAAATGTATTTTATATTAAAATATATAAAATACATTTTAACATTAATTGTTTAAAATAACAATTAATATTCTTTTTTTTTTCCTAAAAAATTAAAAATCACTGACTTCTAAATAAGTACCAAAGAAGTCTGTGATGTAATGTGATTATCATGATTTCTTGATCACTAACTGTAAGTAAACAAATGAAGAGTAATTAAATTGACACAACAAATCTATTGAAAATGAAAATGTACGGCTGCATGCCCATGGGTTAGGTTTTAAATATGAAAAATGTGGTGGCTGTTATGACTTAATTACCGTTAATGAATACAGACTATCGGTAGGTGTAATACTGTAACTAGAGGTAGTTGTGAATAATTAATGAAAAATATGTAAAGTGTGTCTCATTATAACAGTACTACATTAATATTAGTTGTTATTTGTTTTAAAAAAAAGTAGTGTATTTTTTATTAATAATCTTTACGCTATTGCATGATTCATTCCTTTTTCTTAATGTTTCACAAATAAGTTACCTATTTAAATATTTATATAATTTAAAAAAATCAAGACAGAATATTGAATTTTATTATTAAATTCAAGGGAAATCAGAAAAACAATTTTTTTCATGTAACATAACACTTGAGTTGATCTCTAATCTCTAGCCATAGTCTTATACGGAATTCTAATAAGAAATTATACTTAAAGAACATATAAAAATCAAATGGTTGTGGATAACCAATTCTCAATTTTAAAACTGAAAATATTGTAGGTAAATTGTTTTTACTCTATGTCATTAAAAAGTTAAAAAGTAACATTGTACGAATAATAATAATGCTCTTAGGGAAAGTCTAACAAATCTTCGTCAAAACGCGTTTCTGTAACGTCTAAGGTAAGAAAGAATTTGGAAATTATGCAAATAAAATGGTGTCAAACTTTATAGTAAGTGGTATGTCGTTTTGTGTTGTGTAAATCAGATCTAAAAAATCGGACAGTAGGTATTTTTTAAAGAATTAGTAAAATCAATATATGTAACAGACTTTAAATAACACGATAATGAAGTCTTACAACAAATTTTAAAATTAATTAAAAAGTTTTATATTTGAATACCTAGGTTAAATAATACTTTTAAAATTTAAAACTTAATTTTAAATTGAACTAAGTGATCTGTTTAAGATGTTCGAGTGTTTGATTATGAACTTTATTATTTTTCAAACTTCAAACTGTATAAATTTCTTATATCTTATATCTTTCTAAGTTTATGGTGTTTGCACAGTTCCAGATCCTATTCCTAAATATATCCAAGATACAAGGGTTTTAGAAAGAAACTGAAAGAAAACCAATGTACATGATAAAATTAAGACATAGAAACATATATTTAACTTACAATTTAATAGATTTATTTATACAGTATAAATTTCTTAAATAAATATTTAATAGTAATAAGTAATAGCATAGTTTTTAGTAGTGTAAATAACGATTTATGTTTCTACATTCTTCTATGAACATTTTGAGATTATAAGTCACATCAAATTTATTTAATAAAAAATGACATAAATATATTATTAATAATTAAAATAAAACTCAAGTTATTTTGTCATTTTTGGTTAGTTAGTAGTTTTTAAACTGTTAAAAATCATACAATTATCTTTAAAAAATTATTCACTAAAAATAATTTTGGATTTAATTATACATAGGTAACATAATTAAAAAGACTGTAATCGTGTTTCGGATTGCCTAGACCAAATTATAATTATACCTTGTATATCACTCGTTGCTAACACTGTCTCGTTATAATTAAATGCTACACCAAGAGTTACACTTACATGACCTTGTAGCTTATTGATGGCATAATTCGAATCTCTTTCTATATCCACAAAATACACACACGAATCTTCACTAGTTGTCACTATAAATTGTAAAAAGTGCTATTTATGATTTTAAAATAAAATACAATTTGAAATAATGATAAAATAATTCAAATGTTCAACATACCAGCACAAGTACCTTGTCTAAATGACATTATAGGACAAAATGTAGATCGTAACAAATTACTACTTTTTGAATGAGGAACCAAAAATTTTTTTTTCAAATACAATGAACCATCATTTTCAGAAACTCTAAAATTTTAAATGCATATTAATTGTTTCACAGTTATTTTATTTAACATACTTGTAAAGGCACAATATGTTATTTGCACAATTTGCTAGTAACATAGGATCTCTTGATCTTCGGCTAATCCAAGATTTCCAGCTTAAGCAAGTAATTGCACCTCGGTTTGGAGATATTAAAATTCGATGACATGTGGTAAGAACACTACTATCTGTGCTATTGTTTAATTTCAAAGATACTATTTCACCCTATACATTTAAAAATATAAGAATTTAATATTTATTAAAATGTTGAATTGATAAAGACATATAATTATTACTTTATCATTTCCAACCCATAGTATTCGTCCACTATTGTTCAGAGCCAGGGACAAAATTTGACCACCAATTTTCATTTTTCCACTTTTTGGATACATTCCTGTTGAGACATTTAATACACAAACAAACCCAGCTTTGTTCCCAGTCTATACTTATGATTAAAATAATACATGTATATTTGTAACAGCTACATTTCCAACCAGAAAATATTAAAAATCATACCACAAGAATATTGTTGTTAACTGGATTAAACAAACAAGTTAATACAGATGAATAAAAAAAATCATTAACACATCTTAGACAGTAATACCGAATAGCATCCCAAAAGCAGATAGTTCCATCAATTGAACAACTTGCAATCAACTCATCAGATGCAGACCAATCACAACCTGAAAGAAAATTATTGTTTAGTTAAACTGATAATAAATAAACTAAATGTTTTGTAAAATAAAACTGATAATAATTAATATCTCAATTTTTTTTAAAATTATATTTTACCAGTAACTGGGCCAGCATGGCATTTTAATACGGCTTTTACACATGGCGGTGTGGCTAAAACATCACATACACTTAAAGTCCCATCATTGGAAGCACAACATAATTTTGATTTATCATTGTTGGCAAATTTTAACATTGTTACAGCATCTGAATGCTAGTACAGGTAAACAAATTAATAATAATTAAATAAATTAAATAAAAAAATAAATATAATGTATACTTGATCATAAATATGGTAAACATTTTTAAATGCATAACTGTCTTCCATATCGTTGATAATATTTATAGAAGCTTTATCATGATGTCCAAGTAATAAATCTTGTTCTAATAGATAGTTTTTATATAAACTTATCTGAAAGATTAAAACAAATCATTTAAGAGATACCAACATATTTATTCAACATTAGTTATAAGAAATAATGTTTTTGAGTGATCATATTTTAGATATGATATTTTAATAATTCATATATTAGGTAGGTGATAGGTACCTATCAAATAAATGTAAGATGAATTTCTTAAAATAATTTTTGTCTGGTTATAAAGTCTATATGTATGAATAACTATAGTCCTTAAGTAATGATTAACTTTTTATAATCTTGTATACAACCAAAAATTAACTTGACTAATAAATATGCAGCATTGTGATCAGTTTAGTTAATATATAAAATTAACATTATATGTATACTTATTATTTAATATTTTTAAAATTATTATTGCCAAAACCTAGAAGTACGTGCAATAGTACATTTGACATTTGAGTTTTAGTAATCTAAAGGTTTTCTAAATTTACTACAAATTTTAACCAAAACATAAGAAATTTAATCATACAGAGTTCAATACTAACTTTTAGTATCCACAAAAATTTGTATTTATTAAAACTAAAAAAAAAAAAGAGGTCACATGTTTGCATTTTATAGTTTTAAGATGTTAAGTTCTATATTTTGTAGCTATCAGTGCCAAATATTTTAAGCTCTAATAATCTACAAATGTAAACAGATTCAAGTATTATTAAAATTGATAAAACCTTAAAAAATAAGTACTTCTGCTGCGTGGAAGTACATTGTGAGAAGTATGTCATAGTTTTAATTGAAAAAAAAAATAAGAATAGTCACAGAAAACTATAAATTCATAGCTCCTGGAACCTCATTTTCATCTTCATACATATATATGTAATAATACACACAAAATAAACATTACTATGACCCAATTTCTCCTCAATACTGCATGCATACTACATCATAAATGTAATGCATAATGATAACATCTAGCTATAATACATTTGGGGGTGTGTAATAGTATCTAGAGTAGACATAAACATGTCAAAATTAATAAATACTTACTAGACCAGTACTTTGACTACACGCACTGTTAGACTGTGAATCTAGTTGTACATTATACCTGTTCTGTAACATTCCAAGTCTTAAATGTAAATACTTTCTTCTAATAGTATTACCAGGAATCATGTTCTAGCAAAAAAAAATTAGTAAAATTAAAAACCTAATTATATTTTGCCAGTACTAAATCTTACATTTTGTTTAGATTTTTCTCGGAGAAGCTGACTTCGTCTTCTAATATACAAAGTTCCTAAACATAAGACAATTGTAATATTTCATTATATCATTATAATATAACTCAATGCATTTTTTCTGTTTAACATTATGAATGAATATATTAACTGATAACTAAATTAAAATTTTGAAAATAATCAATTTCTTCCAGATACATCAAACAAACAAATTAAAAGATGAATGTTCACAAGAAGACTTTGTGAACAAGTTTAAGTTGGGTAGAAATCAAAATATAAAGTAAATTGTTACTGTTTAACATAGTTTTGATGTTGCAATCAATCATTTTTATAATAAAATTAACAAATTATTTGTTGTATTATGGATTAGGTACTCACAGAGATAACTTACTAAAATTAGGATGATTTGAAGCTCTATATGCATTAAATTTAGAATCTAATACAAAAGCTTGTGTTTGCCACATTTTTATTCCAAAAAATCAGAAAAAAGGTTCTTAATTTAATAAGTTAATTCGGTAATATTGAAGTAGTTTAACATATGTGTCAGGAAAATCCATTGACAGAACATATATAAAGTAAAAACCTGGAGCGTATTGGTGGAAAATTAAAGTATCAATAATTGATTACATGAATTGCTTACATGATTCAATCACTTATCAGTTACGATGTTTTTTAATCACAGTCTCTTTGGATTTTTAGTTATAATCACAGATATATTTAATAATAATTTTATTTATCTATGGTCATAAATTATGACTCATAATCATTGATGACATAATCAGCTATAAACATATTTAATGAAATTTATTAATAATTTTATTTATTCAGTGATAATGTTATTATGATTTATGTCTGTTATTGTAATACAATCTTTACAGTTTACCATTGAAAAAATAATTATGCAGTTTACTCTTTAGACTTAAAGTGATAAAATTGATTTTTAAATAGATTAATTTGCATTAGCCATTAATTTCAATGATCTATCCACAGTTGTAGGACCGTATAGATTCTGCGCAAGGTGGATAGGTACCTACCATAGAATATACGCAGGTAATAAATTATAAAAACATTGAAAACAATTTATTTTGTCATGACTAACGAGTTAAGTCACGGTTTTTAATATTAACGTACTTAAATCATTATTTCACTATTTATAAATTTATTCTGTCATTTACAGCGGTCAGAAAATTTTAAGGAACTTCTGTTGATCATATAGAATTGCCATTGGTGCCAGCTAACCAAATTGCTTTTTGTTTTGCAAATAGGTTGTCATTTTTGTTTGTAAGTTCTGTCTTATGTTTTCTATAACTGTGTTCATAACATTAATATCAATCATCATTAGAAATAATTGATTGTAAAATGTGGTATTTTGTTTTTTACACGACTTCCGAATCATAGCCACATTTAAAAATGATTTCTCAAGTACTTGAAAAGGAAACCACCAAGTATGATCCAGTCAAGAATGGCTCAGAGAATGAAATGAAAGCGATCCGCAAGTATGATATTATTGTGTTTGGAGCTTCGGGATTTACTGGAAAATATGTTGCAATGGAAATGGCAAATATTTCTAGAACATACAGTTTAAGTTGGGCTGTAGCTGGACGTAATTTAAATAAATTACAAATGGTGCTTAATGACATATACAAAACTCTCAGTAAGTTTAGGTTAGGTATGAACTGTTATTAAATAATCTTTAAACAGTGTTAGTATGTAGTTATTGAATAAAAATACTAAATGACAATTAGCGTCTCAAAAAAATATTTTTGGCTCCCCAAATATTGCTAATAGAGGAAAGTTATTGAAATATGTATGGGGCCATATGTTTAATCTTGTACAAGGCACCAAATCATAACTGTTCAGCTTTATATAAATTTATCTCTGAAGCGTTACTATTCAGTCTTGATGTTTCCCTCTGCCAAGTGCCTTATGATTGCTTATGCTTTTTTATCATAATTTTTAAGTTTAAACTATGAAATTGTATGTATAAAATACAATTTCTTAACTATATTGCTATTATAATGTTAATATTAAATTTTACTTAAGTCTTCACATGATGACTAAAAACAATTCATATTCCTATAATTTTTTTAATATTTTCCAAATATTTTGAAGATGTTTACCAGTTATAAAATGTACTTGTTATTTACCGTGCAATGTTAACTGTTATTACAAATTTTGCATAAAATTTTTAATTATATAGAGTTGATTGATACTCTATTTTTGTTTAGATTGCTGGTAATAACTACTTGTTGTAATAGTTGTTAATGTTTATTTCTAATGTTAACAGATAATTCAATTGAAAAAATTGATATCATATATGCTGATGTACAAGATTTTAAAACTATAATTGAAATGACAAAATGTACTTCTGTTATCATCAATTGTGTTGGACCCTACTACTTATATGGTGAAATAGTGGTAAAACATTGTGTTTTAAACTCTACTCATTATGTAGATGTAACTGGAGAATCTTTGGTAAGTGAATGTTATGATTACCCAATAAAAGTATATAATTGTCTCTATGTTTTTCTAAATAACAATACTATCCCACACACTAATCACAATAGTGTTTGCAGAACTGATTTTGAAGGTAGTATGGGGAATAAGAGTTGTATTGTCTCAATGTTTACTTCCTCCATTAAATAGTTCAAATTCTTCCGAAAAATTTAAAGCTAGAATGCTAAAATTCTACTCTTGAGTATGCTTAAATTATTAATATTTTTATGATGTCTTGCAGTATTTGCTAAAAATAAAATTGAAACATTTCAAAAGTATAATTTAATTTAGTTGTCTGAATTTTTTTGCTCTTAGAACAATATTATGGAAACATCAAAATCCAGGAAAAATAAACCTAAATAATAGCAAGAAATTAAATTGATTTATTTAAAAATGTAACCTCTCTTATGTACTTTGAGAAACTATGTTGATTAACTAATTACTGCTCTTAATTTTTTTTGAAAAATCATGTTTTTATCTTATGTGTAAATAATATAAATTGGTAGATTAAAAAAACCTCATATTAAAATGATTTTTTTTTTTTCAAAGTTTAAAATTAATGAACACATTTTGAAAACTTTTTAAACTATTAGTTAAAAGTGATTTATTATGGTCTTATTATATTAGTTTATGGAGAAAATGGCATATTTATATAACAGTCAAGCTGAAATAAATTGTTCGGTGATTGTGAATGCCCTTGGTATGGATAGTGTACCAGCAGATCTTGGTGTTGAATATTTATACAATCATTTTACTGGTTTGTTTATGGCTTTTAATTATTTTTAAACATTCATATAATTAATGTAAATGTTTTTACCTCTTAGGTGACTTGCAGACTGTTGATATTTATATGGAACTTTACAATGATTCATCTGTTCGAAGCAAAGTAAGTTTAAAGGAATACTTATTTATTAAATAAATTAATTTTGATAAAAATGGCATAGTTTAACTTTACATTTCAGGGAAAACAGGATAGAAAGTTTTTAGACTTTAATATTTGTATGTTAAATATTGTTATTTATAATCAATACTGCCAGAACTAAAAAAAAAATTGTCTTTTCATAGTTTGAAATCATTACAAAAATAATACACTTTGTACTGCGTATATACATTTCAATAACTATGTTGTCATCTTCAGTGCAAATCAACAACTATAGTGTATTTATGTACAGTTTATATCCAATGATGTCACTTCAAAATGGCAGCTGGTCGTAAGTTATCGACCGTGTTCACCGTTTATGCTAATTTCATTGATTTACATTAAATTAACATTAATAAACAATTTTGTAATGCTCTTAAAATAATGCCAAAACAGTCACAAGTGCTCAAGTTTAATTTTAGTTTGAAATCATTGCTTGAATGAATATGATCGCTATTATAACACTATATATAAAAATTTCGTGTCACGATGTATGTTCGCGATAATCTCTGAAACTACTGGACCGATTTTGATGAAATTGTTTACACCGTGTGTAATTTGGTCCAACTTAAAAGATAGAATAGTTTTTATTTCAATTTTTTTTAATATTTTAAATATTTTAATTAACTTTTTAATAAATTTGTATAATTGCATGGTGTATTTCGGGTTTTTCCGTGACCGATCGCGACAGTATCTATATAGCTAACTGTAATCTGACTTCTTTTTTATTGTGTGTGTTTTATTGTCGGCGACGTGTAGATATGAATTGTTCCGAGAATTATCTCCATAATATATAGGATAGTAGCATTGCAATTATTGTAATAAAGAAAGTTATAGAATTTTCGAGAGATGTTCAAAAGTATAAAATGCGAAGTTCGGTACGACGTATTCATCAGTTAATATAAAGCGCCACAATCTGACCGAGTCAGTCATTATCGAGTTAATCGCGCCGTCTCGAGTTTCGTTTGTTATTTTTATTTATACAGTTTAATTTGTATTGGCTTAGTGTTTTCTTATTTTACTTTACCTACACACTGACCATAAATACTTTGTATTGTGTTATTATTGTGCAGTGTTCAGTATTTTTTTTTTGTTTTTTTTTTTTGTTCTTTAATTTTTTTTGAATTTAGTATAATGCGGCGGAAATCTAACCTTAACAATCAGTGTAGTAAAAATGCACGATGTATGTGTGCTAATAGAGCTCATGAATCGGAAGAACAAATTGCAGCAAGAAACGCAGCTCAACAAATCAGAACAGCAGAAATTTGCAGACAAGAGTCTCGAGAACAGCGTGATGAACGTCTACGACAAAATATATTGAGAACAAGATCGGCGCGAGAACGGCACATAGCCACATTTAGAGAACTTGAAAGAGAGCGACGACAAACCAACCTTGCATAACACGTGCATCATTCGTTCGAATATGCACCAGACATCAATTACTCAACACATACTAAAATTATAATTGGTGCAATGGATAAAATATGCCAATATTGTCAAGCGTTAAAATTCCACAATGAAACGATTGGTATAAGTTGTGCATCTGGAAAAGTTGTACTGGCACCTCTTCCTATTCCACCGGAACCTTTAAAATGATTTCTTGCTGGCGAATCAGACGATTCGAAATTATTTTTGCGTAAGATACGCAAATTCAATTCTTGCTTCCAAATGACGTCCTTTGGCGCAACTTAAATTTGCGATCTCACATCTAATGGAAATAATTTTGTAACTACGTTCAAAATCCAAGGCCAAGTGTACCACAAGATTGGGTCATTAATGCCAATGCCTAATGATGATCCAAAGTTTCTCCAAATTTATTTTATGGGCAGTTATAATAACACTAATACATGGCCTACGAAAATGCCAAAAAACCAACTAATACGCGGGCAACGCCGTGTCGGGACAGCTAGTAACACTATATTTTTTCATGTATGCTATGTTCTCTGTTCTGGAAATGTATTTAAATTAAAAAATGTAAATAATTTCAGACTCAATTTTAATTTTATAAGCACAAATATTATTATTATATACTTATACTATATTAGTATGTATTTCTTGTTTTATGATATAAATTGTAAAGTATTATAATATTTTTATTTTACAGGGGGCATTGATTCATGATGGTACCTGGGCGAGTATTATTATACATTTATCTACAAGAAAATTACGCATTTATTACAGAAATTTACTAGATAGATCAATGGGAATAATTAGAGACAAAAATGAGATTGATAGGTAAACTTAATTTATTCAACTACATTGATATCATTTGTTAACAAATAGATTTTTTAACTGTAGAATAATTCATAAACAGCAAATTAGTTCACTTAATAAGAAGAAAAAGTGGTGTTTAGCATTTCCAGAACCAGATCAAGCTATTATTGTAAGATCTATTCATCATGCCAAAACAGTTGATAATCTACCTTATAATTTCAAAGCAAGAAATTATATAGTTTTTGGAAATTTGATAACTGCAATTTGTGTATTATTTACCATGATAATACTGTCTATTATGGCCATGTATGAACCTCTAAGAAATCTTTTTATTCGAGTAAGTGTAAAAGTTCTTTATTTAAATACAATATTTGAATATGTGATAATAATTAATCCTTAAATTTCCAATTTTAGTTTCCATCATTTGTAACATTTGGTTTTGTATCTAAAACAGGACCTAGTAAACAAATTATGGAAGATTCATGTCTGTTATTAACTATTATCGGTTATGGATCAACCTCAGTTAAGCCTCACACAGAAAATGAAGATACACTAAAATATGGTGTAAATAACAAAAGGAAAACTGTTATTAAGGTGAATATAAATTATAATCCTTAAAAATTATTTAAAAACCATAAATGGTGTACATTATGTTTAACAAACAACATTTTTATTTTTAATCTTTATAGGTTGAAGCAAAAAATCCAGGATATGGTTTTACTAGTAAAGCAGCTGTGTTAGGAGCAGTTGCTATATTGAAGGACCCTAATGTTCCTAAAGGGTATTTTACTTTAGTTTATTGTTAATTGACAATTTTTAAATATTTATATTTGTTATTTAGGGGTGTTTTGACACCAGCAGCTGCATTTAGAAAATCTCAATACATCAATATGTTGATGGAACATAATGCTGCTACATTTAAAATTATATCTGATTTAATTGTTAATAATGAACAACAGAAATAATATTTTTTTAATTGTGTTTTATTTAGTTTAACATTTTTGTAGTATACCTGTTTACACTGTCAAATTTTTTTTGCGATGTTTAATTAAATTTTGTATTATTGATTTATTTGAATTAGTTTCATAATATAATTTTTCAAAACAAGGCAAATACTAATAACAATTAATTTTAAACATGCAAAGTACGACAATAATATAAACTGCATATATATATTTATTTATTATATATGTTGGACTGGATTTATGCTAGTTATAAAGGTCTGAGTTAAGTTACGTTGATTTGGAAATATAGCCGCTGAAACTTGTTCTAAATCATTTTATATAGCTGAACAAAAAGTAAAAAAAATTAAAAACATAATAAATAATAGTTGGGTTAAGTAGTGAAGGTCATTTATTTTCTTGGGGGAAGGGTACACAAGGAGACAAATAGTTCTCCTTCCTCAATAATAATGACCCTAAATTTACCACTCCTTAAGACCCAAGTCCAAAGCATTATGATTGAGATTTACAAGTAACTTTCAATAAAGAAGTATGTATTGTAAAAATTTAAAATACTATAATAATTATTAAGTATAATAATACACATTCACCTAGGTTTAGCGTTGTACAGTATTAGATCCTTTTTAAAATGCCATTTGTGCTCTTACTATATTATTCATATCATAAAATAAACAAAATCTTATCCAAATCTAAATATGAGGTCTAGATCTAAATAATTACCAACTACAAGAGTGAAGTCTTAATATCTTCAACAATATAAGCTAACTATGTGCTAGTTACTAACTAACTCAGTTTATATGGTCAAAGATTAATATGAATATGGAATCATGAAAACTAGAAAATCCCAACAAAAACTTAACAGTAAAAAAAAAAGGCAAAGTTCAAGACTTTTACGAACAAATTCACCTTATAAAATTACTGATATCTAAATTGTGGCCAAGTCTGCTCTTATTTAGTCAATATCCTCACTTTACTATTACTTTTATGATCAAACCCTTGGCCAATTTCTGAAACAGATATGAAATAGATTTAATCACAATGTAGGATCATTATTTATTACTTTAATAGGTTGACTTTTTTAGAAAGTTGTCTGGATCATTTTCTTATTGCCAAAATTATGTACTTTTCAGTTCCCACTTTGTCTATTTGATTTCAGAAGAGTAACAAAAAGTTTCCATCAGTAACAAAAGAGAAAAATTTCGAAACTCTCCCCTTTTAAAATGACTTAATATAAAGAGTTCAAATTTATACAGTGTGTTTACCTACTTAGACTCAACTGATGTGCAAAATTGTAGTATTAGGTTATTTGTAGAGGAAGTAAAGATAAGAAGATTAGAAAAACTTGGTGAACTGGTTTGTGTGATCTTTATAGGCTCTACTCTTCCCTCAGAGTAATAATACTCTTCCTATGAATCCAAGGCCCAAAAGCTAGAGTTCAACCCATAAGCAGCTACATAGGCATACATAAATATGTTAATATAGTTAATAGTTATAAACCCATAAACCTTGGTTAATAGCATAGAACACATTAATAAGTTCTACGTTAATTAATATGTCTATGATAAACTAGGAATCATAAATGAATAATGATATAAATATTTGTATGCAATTATAACTGATGAGCAGTAAATACTGATAATGTGAGTCACGATTATTTTTTTATTAGAATTCTCTTTTCTGTGGTTGGTTCTATTTAGTATTTATAGTATTTTATTACTTTTTTTTACTCTACACCTGCAGGATGCTCCATAATGATAGTGTTAGGCAATTATTTAATTATTAATTATTATATTATATTTTATGTTTTATATGACTATCCCTAGCTGTGTTATTCGTAATCACAGACACTGCCTTTAGACAAGGTGGTTCTATATCCACCTTGCCTTTAGAATTGCTTCTCTGATAACATGGTATCATAAAAAATTTAAAATTCATTATCTCAATGCTTGCTTGGTGTTAACTAGAGTGCCTATATAGAGATCTCTATATAGGCACTCTAGTGTTAACCATTTAAATTTTATACTATTTAAATTGTAACTTGCAGTTTGTACTCACAACACGGTACACCAGTAATCCGGTGCCCAGGTCCATTTGCTGGTGAGTGTCTGCACTGTGAAGAATTTCGTTTTGTCGATAACCAATTCCCAATAAGTAATTCAAATATAATTTTTCATGAATTTGCTGTGATAGACGAATTTTGTAAAGTTAAAACATCTTCTATACTGTTCAATGTGCATCCATAGACCATAGTATTCAATAAGGATTTAATATTATTTTTGTATGATTGTATTTTAAGACTGTGCTGTACATCGAGAATAGAGTGAGTTAGGTACTTTATGGATGGTACTGTGTTTATGCTGGTGGTTTGTGTGTGGGTATATGAAAGAATTTCTTTAAAAAACCATTGAAATTTCTAAATTTTATTTCAATAACAAAATTGTTGTATGTTCCGTGCTAGTAGTTGTTGATGTTTATTGAGAGTTACTTGAGTAATGGCACTAATATATTTATATCTAGACAGAGGCTGGGGTGCCCTTATTATATTTTGTCTTAACTTCGTAATATTAGTCCAAATTTATTTAAAAAGCTTAATATACACATGTTTTTTAATCCCAGGCTGCCCCTGGATCTAGACTTTAAGGATCGATTACCTAGTCTTCGATATATTACACTTGTATACCTACTTGAATATATTGTTATCTAAGGTTATTATATTATGCCTATTGTCTGGTATAAACATAGACTTGTTCGAGTACAGTGTCCACGACGATAGCATACTGCACAGAATAGTTGAATCACCGTGGCTATACTTACAATGTTTAAGCTTATGAAACTGCTCATTCAAGATTGTATGATTTATGTTTTTACCGTAATTTGTATCTCGATTCGCTGTGTTTCATGAATCAGCGACACTGTGATTTGTGACAGACGGCAGTCTCCCGGAATGCACTAAAAGTACCGGTATATCAACTATCATTTCATTTGGCGTTTTGATTTTTTCATCAAAAAGAATATTTTGTTATAATTATTAATTTATGTTTTATGTATTTAGAATAATTCAGTATTCAGAAGATTATACCCATATAATAATGTACAGATTTCAATTTTAACATCAGTTTTGTTTCTTTAGATGTATAATTATTATACTTATGAGTCTCAGTAATTCGTACACAAAACATGAGTACTAATCCAGGTTCATTTGCTGGTGAGTATCTGCAATGTAAATCCTATTGTTTCCTCAATGACTAATTTTCAATAAGTAATTCAAACATTATTTTTCATGAATTTGTTGTGATAGATGAATTTCAGAAAGTTAAAACATTGGGGAATTACGAATCAATTGATTCTGTTGGCGAATCGAAAAATTCAGACGTCCGCAATCAACCTAGCACTAGTGGCATAAAACAGTTGCCTGTAAAATCAGCATCTTTTGTGGGTGTTCTGGTGAACAACAAACAAGTATTTATTAAGTTACTGTTTTAATTCTTAATGGATTTAAATAATGTGTTGTATATGTTTGTAGAGAGGCAATCCACTGCTAAAGTCAATTGTCAATGTACCGTGGGAATATTCAGATGATATCGTACCAGACTATGTAATGGGTCGTACAACATGCGCATTATTTTTGTCAGTGCGTTATCATATCCTAAAACCTGATTACATATATAACAGAGTAAAATCTTTAGGAAAGTTGTACGACCTACGTGTGCTGTTACTTCAGATTGATGTTACAGATCCGCACGCAGCTCTTAAACAGTTGACTAGAATGTGTTTGGTGGCGGATCTTACTCTAATGTTAGCTTGGAGTTCTGAAGAGGCCGGTAAACTTATTGAGACCTATAAAATATTTGAAAACAAGCCACCGGACCTCATAATGGAAAAAGCTGAAGGAGATGACTATTCCCGAGTAAATTTTACTGTCACTTTATGTCAATTCAAGGCTGTTAAAGGGGAATTCATTTTAATTATTGAATATGGCAACAACTAAAAGTATAAACATAAAAAATTGTCAAAGAAATTGAACTTAAATAACCAACTCAAAATTTGTTTTACCTTTGAGCTCTTTACTTGGTTGAAAAAATGTGGTTAACCTAATAAATAATTTATAGTAAAATAATAAATCATTAAATTTGCCCAGCCTTGTTTAATATTTATGTAAATACCATACACCATGCATACATTTTGTTAAGAACATTTTATTTAATTTGTAGGTGGTAAATGCTCTTACAACTGTTCGTGCTGTAAATAAGACTGACGCTGCGTTGTTGCTGTCTACATTTGGTTCATTGGAAAACATTTGTAAAGCTTCTCAAACTTCTTTGGCTCTGTGTCCAGGATTTGCTAAACATAAAGCTACTCAATTATACAATGCTCTACACAAACCCTTTTTAAAGCAAAAAGAATCGTAACTGAAGATTTTTCTTTTATTTTAAGTAGTTAAAACATATTTTTTTAAATGATAAATCCTATTTACTGATCTCTTTTTCTACATTTTATTCTGTACATACCATATTATATCATACAACGAATAAAATCACCTGTCTACTACATTTGATTTGTGTTTTTTAAAGAAGTATGAATAAAAAATCTGGAATCACTCTAGGTTGCGTTGGTAATTTGATGCTGTGAGTCACTATTTTAGAAGGTTTAATTAGAAATTTTATAATACATTTTTAAGCAATTTTTTTATTATTAGTTATTTAATATTAAATCTACTTAGTTCTGCGTTTGGCACCTAATTGTACCTTTATAAACATAAGCTGTGCCTTGCCTTTGCTGTATATTTTTCTTTTATTTTGTGAAATCTGGACAACGACCCAGGCTCCTGCGCCCCCATGTCAAATGTTGGGCCTCGGGTATACCTTATGCCTATTTCTTACGCCTGACAATTTTTATTTTCTTATATTGAACCTTAATGTATGTATTATTTTTTTTTTCAATGAACTATTGTTTACAATTACAAACTTAGCTCAACTACAGAGCTATGGCTAGAAAAATAGAAATAACACTTGGATGGTTTAAATTAAGTACAAACAAAAAAACAATTGTAAGGTTAACAATAAATACATAAACATACATACAAAGTATTATCAACAACAATTACAAATACTTGAATTTTTACAACAATTACAAGTTATTTTATAAATATTTTTGGGTTAGAATTTCTTAAGCCAATTCTTGAAAACGTTACGTTACACAAATAGTTGAATGCGAAAAAACTCGTAAATTTTTTGATTGTAATTAAAATTTATCGCATTAGACAAAAAAAAAAAGCTGTTTTCATCATTCAACATTTTAATCATTCGTAACAACGGTAACCATAGATATTCTAACTATTTCTTATTTTGTTGTTTTCGTTCTTCTCTTCTTGTCTTATTGGTCTTCATATTCTCTTCCCTTCCCAATAAGCCGTAATTTGTATTCCCTTGTCTAAATTTTCATAAGTCAAAAATTCTTTCTTTCTACATTTAATCAGTAGTAGTGGGCATGCAAACAGATGGTCTGCATCCTGCTCCACAACGCATTCAAATTTTCCATCCTCTTTTAATCACTATTTTTTCATATTACTCGCTGTCCTTCCAGTTTCGGTTCGTAATCTGTTTAGTGTCTTCCATACCGACCATGGTAGATGACTTCCGGTTGGTAAGCTTTCCTTCGAATCCTTCCACAGCAGTGAGTTATGTCCTTTCATTCCCTCCTTCCATAAGTCTATTCTCGTTGCTTCAAGTGTTTGTGATTGGCTAATTTTGATTTCGTTAATAAAAATATATTATAGGTATTTTCAAATTCTAAACAACTGATAATAAATGTTCATTTGCTTGGTCATTTAAAGATACAATTTAACATATCTATAACATAGTATTGATTATATTTAAATAAAATACATCTGTATTTAAAATCAAACAATAATCTAAAATAATGTAAGAGTTTATAAATGATAGTAATTACTATTGAATTTTTCTACTAAAAATTAGATTATATATAATACAATTGTTTTGTTTGTGTGAAACTTGTACAAAATTCCAGAAAGTAAGCATTCATAATTTTAATAACTTCTCACCATTCATTTTTGGATGCTGCTGATTCAATGTGCAGTCTACACTTACTAGACAGCGATTCACCGCTGATAGGCATCTTTAAAAATGAGGAAAATTAACATAAAAAATAGTTATTTTTTTATTCAACTTTTTCCCGGTAATGTAAAAATGTCAAATGTATTTGTGCCCTTTGAACCGCTCACATCATCGTATTCGTTTTCTACGATGATATTAATAGTTAAAAAATAAAAATCGGACATTATGGCCAAAAGCAAGAAAAATCGCATCAATGAAAACAAAGTTTGTTTTGCACTCCCAATTTTAACTGAACAAACTTCGTCGCCGTTTCAATAGCAGTCAATAAACAGTCTGATGATTTTAATTCGACAAAAGTCATACTTTTTTTCAAGTATAGCTACTTCGACTAAACATGATATATAGTCGAAAGTTTTCGATAGTTTAGCATTCAGTAATATTCGTTCTCATATATTCTGCTTGTCTCTCTAACGCTCTTCTATACGTTTACGTGTCTTTACTCTTTGGTTAGTTATAATAGAGATTGGACGAGACGTCGTACAGTCATAGAGCGTAGACTGAGTTTTTGAATTTTCCCGCGGTGTTTGCGCGAGAAAAGTAAAGAAACCGAGGGTTGCGCAACGATTTCTCTTCCATGTATATGAAACCGTATCAGTTGTAGCCGTTCAAGCCGATTGATTTTGGTTATCAGCAACCGCGACTGTCGGTGAATAATTTTGTTCTCGCTATAATCACTATAGTTCACCCACATAAAAACAGCGTGGAAGCATGGGAGTCTATTTCCATTCGATCTTGGTGCTCTAGGCGAAACTTCGTTTGTAGCGTGCATTACGAGAACATATATTAATCCGTAAGCCATCCGCGCACTCACCGTTTACACTTGCCGCGGTCAGAGTGTAATTCGTCCCGAGAATTGCAGTCTGACGTCTGTAATATCGTTTAATTTTTAAGTTCATTTTTACAGTGTTGATTTAATCGATTAGGTGTACCCTTAAGTCACGTGCCTAGTTAAAGTATGGGCAACGTACAAGCTTCTACTAATTTACCGCCGATGCCACCAAACATGACGCCAGTCCCGCCACCGTCTACTCCCCAGAAACGACCACCCGAAACGCGGATCGAAAACCCCGGATCGGTTGAAGAACTGCACAAGAAATGCAAAGGTACGTGTGTGTTCGGGACAGTGTATATATATGTGAACGTGTAGATAACGGTGAGTTGATGATGATCATTATTTTTTTTAGAACTGTTTCCAATGACTTTCGAGGGCATCCGTCTCGTGATCAACAAGGGACTGAGCAATCATTTTTTCGTCAGCCACAGTCTGCTGATAGGGTCGACGAGCCAGACGTCCAACTACAAGTTTGGGTCGACTTTCGTGGGCACAAATCAGATTGGGCCCGGGGATTATAGTCCTCTTTTGATGGGAGACATCGACCCGCGTGGAAACATTTCTACCAACGTTAACGTACAACCCTGGGACAAAGTTAAAGTCAAACTTAACACTCAGGTAGGTACCCGATGGGTATTTTAATTGGTTTTTCACCCTCCCGTCGATACCTAATCAGTGTATTTTAAAAAGTTTCAAGAGTTTAAAACGACCGGAGTTCAAACCACCGCTGAGTATAAAGCGGACAGATATACAGCTACGTTGTGCCTAGTCAATCCTGATTTATTCAATTACACTGGTGTCTACATATCTCAGTTTTTATATGCTTTGGATAATAAAACATCAGTTGGTGCTGAAGTCATTCATCAACGTAGTCCACAAATCCCAAATGGACATATTTCAGTCTTTAATGTCTTAGGAAGATATATATGTAATTTATGTTATACATTGGCATAACATCTGTAAACTGATTGTGTAAACGTATTTGTTATTATTTATTCAGTTTTTTTTTTTTTTTTTTTTCATTCTTTAGATGATGATGCTACCACGATCAGTACAACTTTAAGTTTTACGGGGTTGCAATGTTGTTATCATTTTAAAGCAAGCGAACAACTTCAATTTGGCGTAGACCTTGAAGGCAGCCTTTTACAACGGGATGTCAATGCAACTTTTGCCTACCAAGCACAAATTCCTAAATCTGATATTAATATTAAAGGTATTACTCTTACTCGATTTTCTTTCAAAATTTAAATCAATTATACTTGATTTAATTTTTAAAACTCATATCATACTTGGATTGTTGGTGCTGTGTGTATTTACATTGCTAATTTTCAAAACAATTTATTAAAATTTCAAGATTTACAAAAATACGTTTTATTTTATCAAGTAGTCATTATAAATGAGTATAAAACTAATAATCAATCATCTAATTTAGTGTAATGAAGGATAATCATTAATTAATTGACCTTCTGTGTTTGATACTATTAATTGTTTAAATTATTATAATTACTTAATTTGGCATAAATGCAATTGCCATGCTATTTTTTTCTTTTAAATATGCATTTTTGGGTGCTCAATAAAAATATTTAAAACAAAGAGTTAAAAGAGCCTTTGTAAGTAACAAACATAATATACAAAGATTACCAATGTAGACTTTACAGGCATGTTAAATTGCGATAAATTTGCTAGGGTATTTTTGTGTTTGTGGAGGTGTAAAGCTAAGTTTTGGGTTAGATTAGATGACGTAAAGCAGAGGTTTGGATACAATAGGTATTACTAGACAGGGGGCAGGGTTGAGAGAAGTCTGCAAAGTAGAACTCAAGATGAGTTAGATAAAAGTAGTTACAGAAATGGTGATGAAGAGAAAATGACAAAAAATAAAATTGTCAATTGTAGATGATATGAGGATAGTTGAGGAGTATAAAGCAGATATGAATGATCAGTATGAGGGGTTAAAAATCATCTAGTCAGCGGTCTCGATTGTTGAGATTGAAAGAAGAATAATAAAACATGAAAAGTAAATACACAATTTGTATTCAAATATTTGAACACTTTATTCGGGTAGTATTAACAATGTATTCCAATATTGAATTATCACTGTGATACTTTTGAATAATAATGAATGCTAATTATTAATAAATATTAAATTTAGTACTGTGTGCATAGTAAAGAAGTATTATTAGTCGAATATTCAATAGTTCACTATTATTAGTGTTTTTCTTTTCTAAATATTATATTTTTTAGTAATTAATGAGTATCAAAAATGTTTTAGCACTTTGTACATTTTAGTTTTAATATTATATATTTATTTAATGCAAGAACTTAATTTTAGTAAAAAATTTGTTTTTCAGGAAGTATAGATAGAAAATGGAATGTAAGTACCACACTGGAAAAGCGTCTCCATCCAATGCCATTTACATTTGCATTAAGTACAATGTTTTCACCTGCCAAACATCAGCTTAGAATGGGAGTTGGATTTTTAGTTGGTTAAGTTTTGTGACAACCAGTACCATTAATGTAGTCTTACAAATTTTTTGACTTTTTTTCATTCCCAATTGTTTAATTTGATAATAAAAATTTGAAATTTAAAATTTCCATCCATTTTTCTCAAATTATACCTGGTAGTTGTAAATTAACTTCCTACTATAATATATATATATATATGTATTATATTGATGTAATTTATGCGTTCAGTTGGGATTTGTCCACAATTTCACAAATAAACCAAAGGATATTCGAACTATAAGGTGTTATAATAATTTATGAAAGTCAGATTTATGGAAAATTGTATACCTACCAGTTTTGATGAAACTTTGTAACAAAACTTTCTCTATAAACATATGATTTCAATCATGATAATGAAAAGAGGTAAGTCAGAAATTTAGTGATGTGCAGAAATCGCCACCATATTGCTTTTCTTCAAATTGTCAAAGAGTCAAATTGATATTATCAATAATCGATACTATGTTACTCATATTACTGAGAAAAGCTAGTAAAGCGCCGGTTTTTCAAGAGTGCCTATGTTGTTGACATACCTATTTTTTGTATCATGATATCAATTTGTTATAATAAAAGCTGCATACAAACTAAATACACTAATGATTAATGTACATAAAACCGAGTTTTTTAAATTTGACAATTTTGACAATATTAGCAAACTGCTGTTTATAATATAGTTTTATTGACAAATAAAATATTTAATAAACATGATTCATGAATATTAACAATTACGGTGTACACCATTCATATATTTATTTCTCCCGTTGTCAATAAGTATAACTTGTCCAGTTCATCTTAGCGAACGGCGACTCTTCTTTTTCTTGGTTTCCATCTTTGGTCATATTCATCTTTCATTCCATTCTTTTAAATTATGCTTAAATTACTCACCTCTCTGTTCCTTACCTATTTCCAAAACTATATTAATTGTGCTATTTCTCAAATTTTTTTATTTAGTTGTTCTTTTATTGTTTCTCAGCAACAATCTCTCTTCAATTACTTCTTCTTACTACGTTTCTTTTAATTTTCAATTAACAATCTTACCTCAATTACAGTTAAAATATCAATTACAATAAATAGTTACAGTGGTGGTTTTTGGCAGGGGCGGAGAAGTAAGTATATTCTCACCGACGTGCGTTCCATCAGAATTTTTCCAAACACACATGGAATTTATTTGTTTGATAAAAATATTTCCAAGGGGGCTGATTGAACCATTGTCAGTGAATTGTTATTTATGTCATCTCTTTTAATTCAACCGGGTTTGTAATCAAGTATTTTGTAATTTTTATTAAGATCTTTGTATGTAAGTTAAACTATTGTTTTATAATAATTATAATTGAGATTTTAAACTTAATTTCAATAGAAGAAATAAAAAATATTAGAAATTTAAAATTAGTAATGTGTACCTTGTATTTACATAATGTATAATGTTGGCTGTATATTTACAATAGTTCCCTAAATTGTATTTACTTTTTAATATACAACAATATCTATTAGCCAAGACTATACTTGCAAACTAATTTTGAAAAACTTTTGAACTTTTAATTATTTTAAAATGTTGGCTACACTGATATCCCCCAAATATTTTTCATTAATTTTCGAGTTCTCATTAAGTGAGCCTTATGGTTATTTTGTGATAAGTCGTTTATAAGGCCAACCATTTGAAAAATGTATTTAAAACTTTACTTTTTAATTCTTAATGTCTATTAGCTTGTGACTTTTGTGTTTTGTTTTTACAATTATCATTTAAAATAATATTTATTAGTTATTATAATTAGTATTATTTTTTTACTGAGGCTATTTACTATTAAGAGTTTACAATTAGTAACGTGTGGCACACGTCGTGTGCAGTGACAGTCAGATTTGAAAATGGTGGATATGGATTTAAAAAAGGTATGTACTATGTATACTATGTAGTTAAGGTTGTAACTTCTTATGTATTATAAATATACCATTGTATGGTTGGGATCCTAGGGATACAGTTCACTACTGGTTAAGTAAAAAGAAGCATAGAGTTGTTGTTTTGTTTTACAAAAATGGTTTTTTTTTCTTTTTATGTCTGTGTCACGCATAGCTCCAAGTGAATTATTCCGACGTTAACTTGCAACCACTCCGGAAGCTTTACTTGTATACTTGGTTCATTACATCATCATACTTTCAAAATGTTCAATAGGCATACCTAAAAAGTTGTGTACCAAAATATTTGCTAAAAAACTTGGGAAAAAATGGTGAAAAGTATTGCAAATGTATTTTTGACAAAATCAATTTCGTTATCTAGTTATAGCTTCTAAAATAATTATTGAAAAGACCTGAAATTTTCATCACATAATTTATATAGGTATTATATAGATATTATTATTATAAAAACTATGCAAGTACAATAATTGGTAGCAACATTCATTTGCCACTAATTAGTGGAAATTTCTGCAACTTTTACTAACTTAAGTTAGTAAAAGTTGCAGAAATTTCCGATTCAGTGAAGAGAATGACCAAAACCGAATGAATGTCGGTTCACAGACAAGGTTAATCTAATCTGAGATGCAATTAAGAAATTATGATTGCGGTATCATGGAGATTAAAATAAAAATTGAAAATGCTTAGATATTAGTAACAAAACTTATTTTAAATAATACAATTCAAAATAGTATTGATTTTTTATTCGAATAATATGTTGATTTCTTTGTCCATTTCTGGTTTAAATCCATTCTGAAAAAACAAAAACAGAACAATTCATAATATTTGCAACTGTAATTTGTAACAATTATGAAAATTTATTTGAGAATAAAAAGTTAAAGTTGTTGATTGTTTTTTTTATCTAAGTTTTAATGTTTTAAACATTTCAATTTAAAACATTTTAAATTATCACTAAAAAAAAATGATATTTAGTTTATGTTAAATATAAACTAAATTTTATTTTTATGGTAAAACCATAAAAACCTGGTTATGACTATATTTTCTTGATGAAGTTGGCAACTTAAAAAAAAATTTTTTTTCTTTACATTTTAGTTACAAAAAACAAGTCAAAACATAAAATTGTGTGTATTATTATGTACTTTACCCAAGTAGAAACAAAATTAAGTCTCTAACATGAAAAGCGAAAAAGTTGTAAGCAAAAATAAAAAAATTGGCAAACTTATGACCATAATACGGTACAGCTACTAATATTTTGTTTCATTTGGATACGCCAACTTTTTAGTTAATATAATTATACACCCTTTAAATTCAGGAAAGACTAAGTGTAAACACTCTGTATAATACAGATACATACGTATATTTATTTATCTTCAAGAGGATAGTGGACTGAACTTCTTTTGGGGACAAAACATATTGTATTAGAAATTTTTTTGGGGTAAATATTTGTGCCGTGCAGGTGGTGTGACAGGTTAAAATAAAAAAAAATATTAAATCTAATCGGTTTAGAATGTGAATAATTTTTTTGTTGAACCACTGATAAATGAATACCCAGCTGGTAGTCAATTTGTGTTAGTTTTATAATTAGGTATAGACATATTATAGGTACCCAGCTAATTTGTTAATGCGAAGCTATTAACATAGGTACCCAATTGATGTCTGTGCCAGGAACTTTTAGATAGGTAGGTACCTACCTACCTAAGAGTGTGTTTAGATATGTTTAATGGGGGGAAGGCACGAACAAATAATCTAAACTATAGGTACTATTACACATTTATGGCTCATATTTACCATTTCAGAATAATGTCAGTTTTTACATTAATTGTTATATCAAGCGCGTGAGGAGTAAAGAAAAGAAAAACAAACATTTATATAAATAAATATCAACACATAAATATTAGATTAATCCTAATGTTTTTGATAATTTTGTTATTTGGTCATAACTTCCGAAATAATTATTGAAAACGCATGAAATTTTCATCACAAAGCTTAAGTTGTAAGGTAGTATACACAAATAGGTGCAAGTATGATACGAATTTGAAATATTTTGGAGCTAAACATATTATACAACATTCCAGAAAAAGTTTTGAAAATCCAATACAATATGTTGGCAAGAGTGACCTATTGTGTCTTGTGCATGACGGTGCTGCGGTATTGGGGGTTAGGTAAACATCCCTATTACTAATAGTATAATTACCTGAAGATTTTTTACTTTGTAATACTATACTATGTACGTACTGTAATTTTTAATTAGCTGTACCTTAAGCGCTTCTTGGTAGCAGATTTTTGCTACTTTGATGTTTCCCATTTTGATGTTCACCACGGTCAGGTAAGCCCACACTTCCTCGTCTCTTACGTCCATAGCGTTCGCCTCGTTCAAAACATTCTCAGCTGATTCCATTTCTCCCATCTGAATATTTAACGCAGTTTAGTTTAGTCAACGCACTAAATTGAGTAGGTGAGACAATGGTGCAGGTTTGCAGTAGTAAGTCGTACTGTTTTGACATGTACGGGTGGGTCACAGATGTTTTAGACAAATATCGACCTTGAAAGCAATGGTAGATTAACTCTTACGAAAAAAAAAAATGATTCTGAGCGAGATCACTTAATCCAATATAGGTATAGGTACGCAATAAATAAAAATTTACAATGTTCTAATATATACTCAAGTATTGGTTCAAATGGTCAAAAGACAAAATAATCTGAAATGTTTAACACTAACAACGTATTATTATTAAAAAAATAATAATAGTTCTGTGAACGTTTTAGAGACATTTTTGATTTTTCTCATAGACCAAAAAAAAAATAGAGAAAAACAAGAGAAAAAACATAACAAAATTTTACAGTTTTTAATTTTTGTGGTAGGCGTGTCTATAAATTATATACATACAGATTACATTAGTTGTCAGCAATTTTGCAGTAATTATACATATTATAGGTAAGTAGGTACCCACAAAATTTGTCCCAAACCTAAATTATAAAAAAAAAAAACAATTTTTTGTGCACAATTTCCAACCGTTCAGAGACATTTCATTTACCCGTAATTTTTGACAAGTATTCATGCATAGAGAGGTAGATAGGCTAACCTACCTATTATTTAAAAATCATATTTTGAAATTTGAACAAACATATTGCACGGAATATTATTACAGTTAACGAATTATCCGAGTAATTATGTTTGGTACGTTCATCGCTGTGGCAAAACTAGGGGTGGAGATGTGGGTGTTATAATATCAAAGAGCCCAGACTATTTTTTTTCTGCAATTAATTATATTTCAAGTACACTACGTATAAATTAAAATTTTTTTCAGTAAGGTGTGCAAGTAAACAGTACGTACTACTTAAACAGTCACTGTCGTTTTATTTATTAACAAAAATATAATTTTACTCGTCAAAAATTGAAAGACATTTGGCAACATAATACAGTCGAAAATTCGGAGGAAAGAAATGTCATTGTAAATAATTTATTTACTATTTAACAGGTTAACTGCGCCGAGTGTACCATGCGAAACTAAATAATGTTGCTGTAATATTGACATTTACGCCACGTATAAAAACGAAAATAGAAATTGAAATAGAGTACTGACTACAAAAAACAACAAAAAAAACCTTTGATAATTTATTCTAATAATTTAACTTTTGGCTTTTAATTGTTAATATTCAAACTTATTGAATATAAAACATGTGTTTTTTGTTGTTGTTGTTGTTCAGTGTACAAATAGTAGTCGTATACGAACCTATACACTATAATATAGATGTACGTTGTCAAAAGCTGTCAATAATAATATAACTTTGTAATAAACAAATTATTGTACATCATGCGATCGCCATGAACACAATATAACGATAATAACATAGTTGTACATCTATATAGGCGTACCCCATATATTCATAGGTGGATAAGCTATAAATCTTATAATTGCAGACGACAATAATTCAATGTAACATACCTATTGGCTGTAAAATGCTGTAATATTTTTTTTAATCATCATCAAACGGGTCGGCATCGTCATAGCATAATATAGAACTTACTATAGTGCTATGTATATTACAATAATACCTATATAGGTTCTCCTACAATATTATAATATTATACTTTATCGAAGGACGGACCAGCTGTCAGTCTCTAAGCTCATTGTACACAAGACGTATTGGTATCAACTATAGTAGTAATAATAATAATTGTACCTATATAATATAAAATGTGTAGTAAAATGCGTCGGTTTAGGTATATTTTTATACTTATGTCGACACTTATACGTACACGCCTAAAAACAAGGCTGAACAAGACGTGGTTATATGCACATTATACTGCAGTGACTATTGTAAAGAATATACTTTCAAACACTTAATTTTAAGAGTATACCTCAATTGCACAACAGTGCATAATTTTATTGTTATCATCAGTGTTTTTCAATATTTTTTTTTATATGCTTTCTGAATCTACTAGGCCGATATATTTTTTTTTCAAATGGCAAATTTTGTTTTACATAACGTCATGTTTAATTTTTAAATTTTAAATAACAAATTTGTGCGAGTTACGAATTTTTTTCCCGAAAATAAGTCAATGGTATGACCAATTTTCCAACAAAACGACTAAAAAAAAAAAGTTGTATATATATATATATGGTGTACATGGTTTTTCAAAACTTTTTAGTATATGTATTTTTTTTTTTATTACATATGTGTATTTACGTGTAACCGACCTTGCAGAATTTAAGTTACGAAACGAATTTTATGAAAAAAAACTACAAAAAAATGGAAATTTTCGAAAATTTTAAAATACTACAGATTTAGCTCAAAAATAGTCAAAATGTACCAAACTTGTATCTTATCTATTTTATTATATTGTGTAAAAGCTAGTTCTGATCGTTATTTCGGAGGTTGTAGCCGAAAAACCAAATCGATTATGTCAAAAAACACGCGTCAGCCGTAATTTTAAACGTTTTTCCTCGTACAATTTTTGCTTAGTTTTTCGATTGTAACATTTTCGATTTTGAACACTCAAATACGAGACCCCTCAAAGTACCGTCAGAGTCCATAGACCTATCGGGACTTTAAAAATCGGAGCATTTTTACTGTGTAGGTAGGTAGTAAAGTTGTTTGCAGAAAAACAAAAAAAAAAAAAAAAAATAAGAAGAAAAAAACATCATTGTAAAAAAAGTGTGTATATTTTTCGCTGCGCTCAGAATCGAAAAATTATAATCATTGATATAATAATATGTTTGTAAATATATATACAATGACATATATTTTGTACTATTCGTGCGTCGATGAGAGTCATGAGCACAACACGATACCAATATACACAATTAATTCGATTTTGGTCCACGGTCGTTGATTTTTATCAACAAATTGCGTTCGCGGAGATAAGAAAAACGAATTACTCGTATTTTTGGAAATCTCGACGGAACAGCGACCGTGCACGTCATATATATACACGAAAAATAACAATGGGGTGCGTACTCTAATGGGGTTGACCTTGTATCGACGGGATAGAGATTAGGGAGAGGATAACATACAGGACCACTAGCACACTGCCGAATGCTTATATTAAATCGTATTATTATTATTATTGTTACGTTTTATATTTTGCAAGACTTGAATTAGGTTTGAGTTAAATTTAGGGAATATATCCGATAGTAAGTTACCACCATATCGAATGGAGCGCGTTCTATACTGTTTTCTATACCTATCCTGTAGTAGGGACTCTCTTAGTTCCTATTCGCATATGAAACAATAATCAACTAATTTTCGCAATGAAAAACGATTGGGGACGGTAAAATTATATTAGTAAAATTTAATTTTCAACAACGATGTCAATTATTTTGACCTTATGAAAAAACTTAAAAAAAAATTGATTTCTAATAATTGGCTAACAAGCAATACGATTGTACGCATTCAAACAGTTACAGACTTCTAACTGGAACATTGTACAGTGGGAAAGAACTTAAAAAGCAAAGTTTCGATCTTTAAACTGTAGTGACTGATTAAAATATAAATGAAAATGTTTTATAATATTTTTTTGGGGGTCATCGTTAACCTAGCAGTATCAACCAGAGGTATACTCAACCAATCCATTTAAGTAAAAAAAAAAAAAAAAAATGATGGTGAAATTCTCCTTAAGTTAAATTTAGTTTAATTATTATACTCGCACACAATCGATTGACTACATTATTATACTGCACGCCACTCGTAGTGCGCTCAGTTTTCAAAATAATACAGGACGATTTCGTATAAAGGGATTGGAAGGGTCGATTTTATTTTCATTTTTCTCCCTCTATATCACACAAATTATAGGAATTTAGACGGGTTTTTTTTCCCCTATTTCCAACGCGTACCGGATTGATATTGTACGATTGATGTGGTGGGAATGATCCAGATGACCGATTCGAATTCGTATGACGTCTATTTTGGATCGATTTTCCGACATTTTTAAATCTTTTCGTCTGCATAGTTTTCTAAAAAATTTGAATTTTTTTTTGCGTACTGTATAATATGAAAACTGGTGATAATCTAAAATGGTTTGAAAACTTTCAAGTTCCATGTATCTATAAGCTCCGAGAATCAGAATCTAAAAACTCCACCCTGTATGTTATAAACTATATGTGTGTCGTGCTTTTACCGCGGCGATGGGGAACACTATGTATTATTATTATACGTCGCAGCGCGTATCGGATGAAAACTTTTATGTTATTTCGACAGCAGCCAAAACTCTGCCACGATATTCCCTACCACGTATGCGTGTGTTAATAATGCGTTGTATAGAACTTCCGAAGAAAAATCGAAAACGGTGTGCGATTTATCGTCATGGTGTACGGGCAAAGTGAAATTAATACCGACCGCAAAGTGAACGGAACAAGAAGACGCGGCCCCTTTCGTATCGTGTTGACAACGCGCGGGGTTCTATTGTATATAGTCCGAGCTGCGTGCATTAGCTGCCGCGGTTAATTCACTCTCGCGGTAAAGTGGAAAACAACATAATCGTATTGTGTACATTGTTTACTATACCGACCGAATATAAACTGCTGTATAATACTTCATACCGGATCACCGAAATTAGACGTGTAAGTGTAGGCGAATGAAACAACATCGCATATTATATGTATTATAATATTATATGGTCGCAGTAACGATTACGGGGGTTTTAGTCGTAACGCTGTTACCGTTGGAATTTTATACACCCAACTGTGGCGACGTAAACAACGCACCACGAGTCGTCCGAGTTGTTTACAATATTGTCAGTAAATAAAGGGAAGAAACCCCATGTTCTAGAATACACTATAGTTATCTCGTTAGGGTAATTTCGAGAAAGTTCTAGAACAATCGACGCTTATACCGGCTGGTCAGACGCTCAGTCGGTTAGTCAGTCCGTGAGTACACTCCGCGACACACCGTTAATTACACTCCGCGACATTCTCCGCGATTCCTCCGTCATTGTAACGTATTGATATTTGTTTTTTTCATATTCATACGTATTTATGTAATATAGTGTTTATTTTAAATTAAATTAAATTTCGAGTGATTTTTTATTGCCTAAAACCCACACAACAATCATTATTATTATTATTATTTGAGATCGGGAAACAATCATGGATGCATACGGCGGAGTATATTTTATTTTTGGTTTTTAGATCCTATATGATACGTATATGATGAACGATTTCGTTTATTTTTTTTTTTTTTGTTTCCGAGTGTAGCGAAAAATGACGTTGTTACGAAATCACCCGATAACTTGTTAAAAAATGCTCAGATCTTTACGCACTAGTACATATCCGGTGTATGGCGTCACACGGTGGGGGCACTTTGAAGATTCGTTTTCTATAGAACGATTTTAAAGTCATAAAACTACACGAAAAATGCAGGGTAAAAACGTGGACATTTACGGGAAACAGATTATTTACCAGTTTTCTTTATGGGTACTATATAGTTGCGCGCGATTTCTCTCACTGCAATGTTTGACCGCGGAACGACATGAAACTTTTCCGCATTACCTATGGTGAAGCAACCAATTTCGAGCTTTATATACTCTGTCATATACATAGTAAGACACGTCCAAGAATTCTGCCCGTTGAGGAAATATGCCGGAGGAGTGCCTGAAATTTTTTTGCGCTACTGCCGCAAGCAGTATCCACGTCAACCTTGTGTTTCAAAACTTTTTCTCGAAGATTAAAACACGGAATATTATCGAACAAAAACCACAGATGAAATGGAAATTTTCGAAAACTTTATAAAGTTCTATACTCGGCTCAAAAATGTTCAAAATCACTTGAAACCTGCAAACCTATTTCGATATCGTGTGAAAGTTTTAGCCGGTTCCGTCTACTGTTTTGAAATAGTTACGGCCAAAAAAACCGAATCGATTGCGTCAGCACGTTCGTCGTGATTTTTAAAGTTTTTGTGGTCAAATTCGACCTATACTTTTTCGACCGTAACTTTCAAATTTGAGACCCATCAAAGTACCGAGCGCAGACCTTTCGTCGGACTTATTGAACGCGTAAAAATCGTCGGAGCGTTCCTCATAATATGCCCTTGATAGTGTTCACTGCAGAGACGCACAGTGACGGCCCAATTAGTGTATAATTCATACATTCATTTTTTACAAGTATTGGATGTCGCACTTATCAATTTAGAATACTGTGATCAGTGTGACCCACCCACACCCTTTTTTAAAACTGGAGCGGCTGCGCTCTTTAAGTCTTATAAGTCTACGGGCCGTCCCCGCTGAGGAGATGCACAAAAAAGGGAAAAAAACGGACGGTGACGCTCAGAATCCATAAAAATACATTTACCCCGCGGCTTACCCGGATCAAACATTTGGCCAGCATCGTGTGCGCGCCGGGCGTGCTGCTGGACACGGCGCAAGCGATTCGACCGATTTCCGCGGCCTCCGCGTAGCATTTCCTCCCGAGGAAATACTCGGCCGCTCTCCGGTACACCAATCGCAGCTCGTCGCGCGGCGCCTCCGCGGCGTACACGACTCCGCGCACCGTCGCTTCCGTTTCGGACGCGTTTGCCGGGCATTCGCCACCGCCGGTCGCCGACAGCCCCAAAAGGTTGAGACATTCCAGCGCGTCCAACGCCTTCTGCTCGCGAAACGGTTCGCAATGTAGGTACATACATAGTAATACGGATTCGGAAAACGACAAGATTTTATCTGGTTTCAGGAGGTAGATGTGGGAAAAAAAAATGTTCGTGTTCGATTCAACGACGTCGGGACAATTTTTCGCGTGTTTTCGCCGAGCCCCCCGGAAACCGTTGAAAAGTTTATTGTTACGGCACCGGATGCGATTTCTGCAGAAGACCGGTCGAACCGATTTCACTCTTCGACATGATAAAGCTGCACGTTTGCAGGCGTCGTGCGACGTCGTATAATTTTCATCAAAATCGGTCGAGCAGTTTTTGAGAAAATCGAGTTTGAATATCACCGGTATAATTGGTATAACCGCGCGGACACAGAGCACACGTTGGTTGAACGGATTCGACTTACGTTTTCGGATTGATATAGAGCTACGTGTTTGGAGTTGTGCATCGTCCATAATTTTTTCGAGAAATCTACCTTCACCTGTAGGCCCTGCCGACGGGTTTTTTTCTTTTTTTTTGGAACGGGCAGATTTTTAGTCTTCGAAAAAAAGAAATAGCCAAATCCGTTGTAAAAAATCACTCTAGGCCGTGGAGTGGGCAGTTTGACGGAGTATACAGCGACTACGCTTTGGGTGTGACACTGGTTTGGAAGTTGCGTGATTCAAACGTATTATTTAACAAATCCGAATGCAACGATTGCCTTCGAAAATGCGATTCTGAGCTAGCGCAATTGTCCAGTACACGTCCTGGTAAATGTTTCAAGATCTCCAAAGTTCTATACTTAGCTCAACAGTTTTCGAAATCGCTGGAAACTTTTAACGAATTTGTATCGCACCTGTATTATGTTAAAGTTTCAACTGGTTTCGAATGGTTTCGGATGTAATGGCTAACAAATTAAATCGATGTGTCAAAAACACGTTTGCCGTAAGTAGTGTTTCTCCTTAGTTTCCGCTTAGTTTTATGATTGAAACTTTTCCAATTTTGAACTTTCAAATTTTAGACCCCTACAAGTACCATCAGAGTTCTCATAGAACTTACCATAAAAATCGAAGCATTTCTCATACCCTTAAAGTTGTTCATAGAAAAAAAAAAACATCGTTCTAAAAACGATACATTCTTTGCTGCGCTCAGAACCAAGAAGTATAGAGGAAAATCCAACAAAATACGTATTTGACTAAGAACATAAAATTATGTCTAGCGTTGAGGGTTAACAATACTTTATTCACTTGTGCACGTAATTGTTATATTTAATATTATTTTCGGTGTACAGCTCGACTTTGGCGAAAAATAGTTGGGCAAATGAAAAATATATTTTGTCTAGAGCCGTTCTGTAACTAACCATAGATGATCGACCATTATTGTTTTGTTTTCAAGAAGAGTGTTTTAGCTGCATCGATTTAGTTCTAGTGTTTGTTTTACTAGGTAGAATTTAGATTTAAAATATTAGTTTTCAACGTTTGTAAAATTTTATGGTTTTGCTTATTTATACATTGACGTAATCCATGAGAAAAATTAAAACTCTGGGTCACGGCTAAAATATTCTGTTTACGATGGTAAAAAAAAAAAGTGATCATTCTAATAAAAACGATTTTTTTAACGGTTCTGTTACGCGTAAAAGAGTTTTATACTGCATTAAAAAAAAAAAGCATTTAAAACGCGATGGAAAAAAAAAGCATTATAAACTTGATCTTATAAATTCATAAAATCATTTCGGCTGAGTCACCAATCTTTTTTTCGCGCATATGATGGGCAGGGGGGATCGTAATAGATAATGCAATAATTTGAATAAACGAATATGACATTTGAATGATACAGCTATTCGAGATTAATATTTTAAATTATACAAAATGTATATTCCAATGTCTTGAACGTATTAGTTGTTCGTATAATGTAATGTTTGCAATGTCGTTAAATTTGCCTATACTAAATTCCTTAAAATCCGCCAGTATTGAGTTTTCTTATCATGCCGTATTAATTTTGCTTGGTTTGAACTAGAAATAATTAAACTCTTATTTGGTTGGGTACTATATCAATTTTTAGTTTTGAATAAATACATATCTAATCTTTGAGACATGGTGGCTGTACAGAATATTCCAATTGATTGTCTCATTTTTTCGCACGCTGGTTAACGTCAATGCAATCACCTCAAATTGGTCTTTTTTTTTTTTTTTTCTGAAGTGGTCAATAGCGTCGACCATTATTATGCAGTTAAGGAGAAACATAAAAAAAAAAAAAAAAAAAAAAAAAAAATCATAACTGTGGCGACGTAAACAACGCACCACGAGTCGTCCAAGTTGTTTACAATATTGTCAGTAAATAAAGGGAAACCCCACGTTCTAGAATATACTCTATAATTATCTCGTTAGGGTAATTTCGTAAAAGTTCTAGAACAATCGACGCTTAATATATACCGGCTGGTCAGACGCTCAGTCGGTTAGTCAGTCCGTGAGTGCACTCCGCGACACACCGTTAATTACACACTCCGCGACATTCTCCGCGATATATTCCGCGATTCCTCCGTCATTGTAACGTATATTGATATTTGTTTTTTTCATATTCATACATATTTATTTAATATAGTGTTTATTTTAAATTAAATTAAATTGCGAGTGATTTTTTATTGCCTAAAACCCACATATTTTTCAAAGACGAATTTCTCAAATTTAGCTCTGCAGACTGCATATTGTAGTTGTCACTTTTATTTTGTTCCTGTGCCGTACGTAAAACTAATGAGCGCATTCAGTGTAATATTCAGCCGTTACATTGAATTATTACTATTTTAACTGTATAGTCCGTACAGTCAAAAGTAATTATAAAATTATTCACAAACGTAATATGTAATAATATTTAAATTTTTTAGATGCGTATTATAATACTTACATATTTTTTTGTCATTTTTTCGCTTTTCAAGAACTCTAAACTCTCTAAATAACTTTCGTTTTTGTACTTGCAGACCGCCATGTAATAAAAATATTCTTCGCATTGATTTTTTACCAAACTCAAGCAACGAGACGCCATCTTAAAAGTAATTTTTTTAAATATTAATATTACGACCGGGCGATTTGAAAAATAATTTCTCATTTTTCGTATACAGATACCGACTTTGACCATTTCGAGTTCTAATAACAATACTGCGCATTTTATCAGAGGATCGTTGTTGTGACCTATCGGTTGCCAGCTCATAAGATTTTCACGAATAATATTATAGTCTGTTCCGACTTGATCGTTTTGAACGCACTTTGCAGCTGAAATTCATAGAATTTAATAATGGAGTTTTCACATCGCATAAATTGTAAAAAACGTTTATCATATATCTTGTACCTAGTCCATTTGATTCTTTTAGAAAACAACAATCGTGTTATATATTTATTTTTTTCAGGGCATTTTTATGAATGTCATAATATTCGATATCGCAAAAACGATTTTCTATGGTATATTACATCGGCACATAAATTTGGATGGGTGCATGAATATCACACATCGCGTGTTATCAGAAGAAAAAGACTTTCAAGCTTTTCTAACATTGTATTTTCTAAACTGTTAACGCTTATTGTTTCTATACACTTGGTCGGGTTGGTTTACATTGAATTATTATAGAATTAAAATAGAATGTTGGTTCATTAATAATAATAATAAAAAAAAAAAACCTAACATTAAAAAGGATATTGTAACAAGCCGTGGGTGGAGTACTTATAGATCGAGGCTTTGACAACTATTTGGCTGGACGGGTCACTGTTTTGGAAGGTGTTTATATTATTTATAGGTATTGAATCGAAAGAATCAATAATAATTATGATTGATTACAAAAGTAACGATTCTGAGAAAGTATTGGCTTAAACAATTGAAACGTTTCAATGTTCTAAAGTTTAGCTCGAGAACGGGCGAAATATTTTTTTAATGACACATATAAATTTCAAGTCGGACCTTTGGGAATTTGACCGTTTTCGTTTTTTCCTTAGAACTTAAAAAAATTTTTTAAAAACGTTTCAAATAAAGCACCATCTTGGATCAATTATTATCTATCTTTTGAGGTATCGTACGTTAAGGTCGGAGCATTTTTTTCTACTAGAAAAAGTGATCACAAAAATCGAAGAAAAAAAATCTAAATCGACGTGTAAAAAAACACGTTTTCCGTAATTATTTGTGCCTCCCGTAAGAAATACACACGGCCGCCCAAAATAACGAAAATTTCAAAGTTTTTATAACTCCCTCAAAAATGATCGAAATCGACTGGAATTTCAGCGGAACACTCATGAGACCCTCCTAAACGACATGTATAAGTGTCATCGAGTCGATCGGAGCAATTCGAAATATTGGCCCGTTTTTTTGTTTTCCTCAGAACTTCGAAAATAATCAAAATTTAAAAAAACGCTTCAAACAAAGTACCATCTCGGATCTATCCATTATCTTTCTTTTAAGGTATCGTGCGTAAAAATTGGTGCAGTTTTTCTACAAGAACTTTTGATCAGAGAAAAAAAAAACATTGTCGTAAAACGTACTTTGCTGACGCTCAGAATCTAAAAAAACATCCGCCCGAGTGGCAAAATTTTGTATCGCGTGGGGAAAAAATTCACCCCTCAATAATTATTATAGAGATTGTGTTTACCCCGCTGTAACGCGACAGAGCTGGCCTCGTGCATTTTCCGCGTCGAGTAGTGGACACCGAGCAAGGCGTGCGCTTCGCAGAAGTCTGCGTGACTCATCGCCAAAGATTTCAACGCGATTTCACCGCCGTCGTCGTTGTCGTCGTCGTCGTCGTCGTCATCGTCGTCCTCCTTCGGTTCACGAACGGTGAACTGTATTGCGGCGTACAAAAACAATCTGAACGATCGCCATTAAAAAACACCACATCGGGTTGCCAACGGATTGTATAATATACATTTTGTTAAGGGGTCGTTTGTGGATTTTCTCGTGGACTCGACACTAACGGTTTGTACTGTTTCCGATTTTCGTTCTGAAAACGGTTCTAAACTATTGTGATCGTATCGGTAGAAACACGTATCTGCAGGGAGCGATCATTATTTTTCTATTTTTCATAGTAGGAAACGGATTTTTAGCCGATTCGTTTCGTTTTTGAAAACATCATTTTGGTGTTACCGTGATTGTGACTTTTTTTTTTTTTCGGTAGTGTCAACACCGATACGTCGACGAGAACCTAAACGCCGTTTTTACAAGATGATTCCGCTAACGGACGAGTTTTCATAATTTTGAAAATCGTTTAAAATTGATCGAATACCGCCATAGTATTTTTCAACATTTCACTTGTTATTTGTTTCTATGAAAATAAATATTTTTTAAAATTTATCTTGTAAAAACATAGTAGACGTTACAGCGAGAGCTTAGAACCGTTTTCAGAATGAAAATTCGGATAACAACTACAAAATGTTTTCAACCGTCTCGACTTGATTTGAAAAAAAAAAAAAATAGTTACGGCTCTGTAAGTTACATACGTCGCGTTATTTTTATACGAAAACTAACACAATAATTATAATAACTACAACGAGTCACGTAAACGATATTTTGTTCGAAAGCAATGCAGAAGGTAACGACTGTCGGCAATGAGAGAAAAAAAAAAAAGCCGGAATCACTTCACAAGTCGCGTGGATAATTTGACGCTTTGAGTGGTTTATTGGTTTGGATGTTTTGGTTTAATCGTATTGCTTAATATCTGAAAGCGATGATAAATCGTTATTGCTTTCGAAAAAAAAGATTCTGAGCGAGCTCGGTAGTTGGACGTACCGAGGAAAGAAAAACACCAACCCAAATTATAGCGCTTAAATTTTCAAGTCTTGTATAGGTAAAAAAAAAATGGAAATTTTCGAAAATTTTAAAGTTTTATACTTAGCTAGAAAAAAAAACTGGCCGTAATATACTACCTATTATTTAATTTGTGCTTTCAGAAAACGTTTTGACCGTTAAAATCGAAGCAGTACTTTAAGCGCTATGGCGCAGACACAAATAAAAAAAAAAAACTTTGTAAAACCAATAGCTTCATCGTTTCGCTCTGAATCTAAAAAAACGAATGAAATTAAACCTGTCGGCATTTTTTGACGGTCGAAATTAAATTCTTCCCGATGGTGAACACTATAGCACTGAAATAGCTGTGATTACTGTGAAGTGAGTATTTGACGTTGTAAAACTATTACAGAGACAGTTTTTAGTGCACTAATATAACGGCTTGAACTTTTGTGCCTGTCACGATTACGAATATTCATTGTTTTCTGTTTGCTATGTGACAATTATGTAAGCGCACAAACCGTTATTATTAACGATGACTCATGACTACAGTTAGCTATTATGTTTGTAATTTTTTGTAAAAATAATAAAAAAAAGCTGGAGGAAGACTTGGTTGCGTCCGTGCAGTCTTTTGATTTGAACTGTAGTATGAGTATCGAGCAGCTAGGGCAAACATTAAATAAGCGGTTCCTATATTATATTGCACTGTGAAAATTCAAGGCCGGGCAAGTTAACGACTTTTTTTTAACTCGTTGATTGAAAAAAACAAGAAGTTAAGTTAAAAGGTAATTTATTAAATCGAAAATTAACTAACAAATAAAAAACGTAAACTTTACTCAAAATAAAGATAACAATCCGTGTTTTTAACGCGTATGGTTTAGTACCGATATTATATAATATGACATTTCCTCAGCTTCAAACATTTTTTTCGTATTGTTTTTTAAACATTTCTTCTTACTAATACAATTTTTGTTTTTAAAATAAAATTTGAATTATTACAGATTAACTAAAACACGTTAAATTAAAAAAAAATCAACTTACCAAATTAAAATGTTAGTTATAATTTCTAGATAAAGAAAAAATAAGCTAACGAGTTAAGTAACATAATTTTATAGTTTTTTTGTCATTTTATCTTGTTGTTGATACAAAAATAATGATGACCATTACCTAATTTTTAAACACGCGACACGTTATTTTTCGGGCATTTCGACTACGCATTCAAAGATATAGTAAGCGATTGCTAATTTTTGAAATACACATTTTTTATTGATCCAAGCGATCGATTTGATTCAAAAATTTCCATACGAACACAATTATATTCTCGTAAAACTTTATTGGACGTATAATTTTTCCTCCACTCGCAATATAAAAAAAAAAACCCGCGTTGTACTTAAAGCGTTTGTAATGGTATGTTGCGAACCAATTAGATAGTATATTATAGACAGGTAAAAATCTAATTCTTCGGTAAAGCGATGCAAATTATATACTAAAGACGAACATAATAATATTATAGAATATATTATATTCTAATTAGGTATATTTTTTTTTTTTTTTCTGAAAGTGACGATTATAAAAGTGATGTGCCAGATTTTTGTCAGTAGATTTCATTTTTTTTTTTTTTTTTTTTCCATTCGTGTGTATAAACGTTATCCCGTGTTTTATAATATTATTATTATTACTATTATTTATACTACTATGTATATGTATATATATTTTTATTTTACGTTGACAGTAACTATACTAATTTATGGCCCTGTCAAACTTGCCCGATTCGACTGCCACCGTCGACCAGTAACACTTCTCTGACACACTCCAAAGCCGTATCGAAATCTAGTCGCTTCGAGCAAAAACTGCCGTATAATAACCAGTAGTTCGAGTTACACCTCGGGCCGGCCGCGGAAATCAACTGAAACGGACGAACGGAAGACCACGATAAAACGCGCGTTGTTATTATCGTGAATTTTAAGTATTATTCTGTTAAATCCACGGTATATAGGATGTTTTTTTTCACAGTGTACCTACACATCCGTTTCGGTCCACTATACGAACGGTCTAATAAAAACAATACTTCTGTGCACACAGAGTAAACACCTGTAAAAATTCGATATTTTATCGTCCGTTCGTTTGAAAGTACCTAATGGCTGTTATCGTTATGAGTAAAAAATAGAAAAAAATCATATCGAGGGTGAAATTCCAAAACTATAACGGACAACTCCGCAGTATTTATTTTCCACGTCTTGTTTAAAAATTTCAAAACTCTTGGTTTTTTATTTATAAAGATACAGATCATCGTATAGTTTATGTATAATTGCTGATCCACAAGTGTAAAACGAAAATACAAAAGCAATAAAAGTAGCAAAATAATTATTTGTTCTATAGATATTTAAAATTTTTGAGGATCTACTATATGATTCGTACTACATACAACTGTAAAAATAGAAAACATGAACAACCGACTGAGAAATCAAATGTCGCACCGTAAAATGACTTGTCGTGTACGTAGTACAGTAGGTGTGGCTATAGTACCTATATGCATAAGTAAACTGCACACGAATGAATAACGGCTGTGTATTTCAAAAATTTTTTAGCTTTGATTCTAAACATTTTATTTTTAACCAATTATTCGTAATTTTTCAAACAAACCTCTGTTAGTACAATTAACTCTCTTTTATTTTTCATTCAAATCGTGTTAATAATAAACAACCCACAAACCTACAAACAAACAAAAAAATGTCAAAAGTTTCAGTGACTGTATATGGTTATGATCAGCTAGGCATATTGAGAATTATTAAGGTTATTGTCTAGGTTTGTTATAATATTTACATAGATATGAGCATAACCGAAACATTTTTCATTTATCTCCAGTCAAAAATAATATTAGCCGATAGATTTATTACGTCCAAGTAATACGCTTTGGCACGTTCCACCCGATTTAGTTCGTCCGCTTCCCTGGCACAAACTGTAGTAAACACCGCTCGTGATTCCGTCATGTTCTTGAAACCGAAATTCGGAAAGTCTAGCGATGTTAAATCCACCGTATCCTCCATTTCTTCCACCAAGTTCACGAAAATTCTATTTACGAAGCTCTGAAAAATTAAAAATAAACCAATACAGAAGAAAAGAAAATAAATCATTGCAGGGAGCAAAGTCTTTTGGTACCTATTAATAATTTTTTACATTATAAAGATATAATATTACATGACGTTTTCGTGAAAGAAGTGGGTGCAGATTGGATTAAGTGAAAACGAAGATGTTGGCCCGCTGATAAAACATACTTGCATTTGAGTCAACCAATACATATAATTAATTTAACCCAGCATCACTTTACCTTCCATGTTACATCTATATACTCATCCAAAATTAAAATATGTATTACAATTTTACGTGGTATCAAACGTTCATACAGTAATCACAGTTTCAAGGGTTAAAATTTAACTATTTAAGTAAATATTAGCTATACATTATTAATAATTAATTAATTATTATTAATAATAATTCATGTGAACAATCCAACCACAAAATATTCTCAGTATACTCGTTGAATATAGTCAGTCTGGACTCGAAGAAAAAAAATTCTTGTCTTAAAGCCTACAGAATTCATCTCACGTCACAAGCCATTATTAGATATAGAAGGTGCATTTGATACCCATATTTTTGCGGATAATAATTTTAAATTGATTTTTTCATAAGTTCGATATGATGAATCTTAATTTGTTGAAAACAAATTAAAATGTTCTGTTAAAACTTGATAGATATTGTTTTACTTTTCTCGACAACACTTAGCTGTTTAATAGAAAACCGATTGTTTACTTGTTTATGGCTTACTTGTATCGTTTCACCAATCAATGGACCACAGTAATTTTTTATGTACATTCGAATTTCATCGCACAAGAACGACTGTATCAACTCGTACGTCCCAGCAGCTTTGAGCTCGTTCAAGTAACATTGAACGCCATTTTCGTCGCCTATTTTTTCAGACTAACAGCGAACGATATTGAATAAACTATTATAATTTTACAGTGCACTTAAGCAATTATGATGTAATTAATTAATAAATGTGGAATATAGCTGCAGAATGATGATGAATTTTGTCTGTTGATATAGTTATACCAGTTTTGATCGTTTTTTTTTTTTCTATCTTAACCACCCAAAGGCCACATCTATTTGGGATAATGGAAGTGGATAGGAAACAGCCAAGAATAATTTACGTCTATTACTGGTGATGTGTTGTAATCCTTTCCAGAAGTTCTACCGAATGTGCCTATTCCTTTTTGATAAAGCGTGTGATCTATCGAGTCCGTCTTGAGGTCAGGTTAGGGGAATATAAAGTGATGAGATGATTAGGTTAGAATGTCGAGTGTTGATAGGCAAGGGCGTCCATTTAAGAAAACTCAGGGGGGGGCGAAATTAACGTCATAAACCAAAAACCATATATAAGATATTTTATTTTATAAATTTACATTATATTATTTTTACAATATTACATTTTCTTATTATCTAATCATTAAACATAAAAATAAATAAATAATAATAAATAATTTTTAATAAATAAAATTTTTACAGTAGGTACGGAAAAGCCAGGGGGGGGACATGTCCCTGTTTTGCCCCCCCTAATGGACGCCCTTGTTGATAGGTTAGGTTGATTGATTAAAACTTAAAAATATTCAGGACACATTATTGCAATAAAAAGGGTAGGTATCGTAAAAGCGTTATTCTAATTAGTATAACCTAACCGCCCAGCATCTATACATAACTGCATACTAATACTTGACCAAATCTCTGTGTCAAAAAACGTCACTTCGAAAATACATAATTTGTTTGAGGCGACTTATGTTATATAGAACGCCTAGCAATAGTATACAAAGAACTGAAATTTTATACTTTTTATGAAACTGATAGGTTCTTTACAGAACCGTAACTGACGAATCGTACCCCCCGTAGGTACGACTTTCCTAGGTTATAAGTACCGCTGGTAAAAAAAAAGACTAGTTTATTATTTTATTTATTTAAATTTAATAAACGGGACAAGCCCAAAATTACAGGAAATAAAAATATACAATATGAACAAAACAATATGAAATTTACAAAAAATTAAAGTGAAAAAAAGGGATCATTGTTAGCTGTTCGCATGAGACAAATAATTGGGGAGTTATCAAGGAAATAAGAAGAGGAGCGAGGAATATAGAAAAGGATAGAACAACGAGTGGTGCGAGATGGGACACGGAAATTTATTAAGTATAAGAGAAAAGGAGAGTCAATTTTGCCAGGAAGCAGATTGAAGAGGAAGATTAAATCGGACAAGTGCCGACGGTTAGCTAGAGAAGGAATATTAAGGGCGTGAAGAACAGGAGTGTAGTAATTGTGAGGAGGATGAGGAATGTTGAGTCATTATTATTGTTACTATCGCAACTCCCTAATTAAAAACCGAGGGGTTACTAGAAAAATTATACCCCTGGGAGACAAAACATCACTAGACGAATAATAATTAGTGTCCTCAGAAAACATATTTCATAAAACTCGGTTTTCTGTGGTACGCATAGTTTTTTTAATCGTGATCAATTGATAAATCTCAATAAAGTAAATTTCAGTTACAAACCCTAAAATGTATTGTGGCGACGTAAACAACGCACCACGGAGTCGTCCAAGTTGTTTACAATATTGTCAGTAAATAAAGGGAAACCCCATGTTCTAGAATATACTATAATTATCTCGTTAGGGTAATTTCGAGAAAGTTCTAGACCAATCGACGCTTATATATATATACCGGCTGGTCAGACGCTCGGTCGGTTAGTCAGTCCGTGAGTGCACTCCGCGACACACCGTTAATTACACTCCGCGACATTCTCCTCGATTCCTCCATCATTTTAACGTATATTGATATTTATTTTTTCACATTTATATTCATGCGTATTTATGTAATGTAGTGTTTATTTTAAATTAAATTAAATTGTGAGTGATTTTTTTATTGCCTAAAACCCATACAGTATAATACATACAAATCGGGAACGATTGCCCTACGTCCCTTCAGACGGATGGGTTTATTAACACCAGTTTCACCAAAATACAAAACACAAAAGTTCATTTTATTTAATAAACTCGAGGTGGAATATCTGATCATTTTTTTTTTTTTGCTTAAATAGATTGGTTGAGTAGTACACCTATAGTTAATACTATAGGTTAACGCGATGACCCTAAAAAACAATAAAAACAATTTTCGTTTTTTTTTTAGTCGGTTACTACAGTTAACAAATAGAAGTTTCGCATCATCAAAGTTTTTTCCCTCTAGTTTTTTAGCTTTACGGTTAGAAGTCTGTTACCCTCGAAGGTACAATCTATACACGTATTACATTGCTTGAAATACTGTCGTCGGCAGTAGGGTTTAAAATTGACCTCGTTGTAAATTGAATTTCACGAATACTTTTTTTTATAACCGAAATTCCAAAAAATAAACTCAACATTACTATACAGGTATCCTGAATCGTAATGATAGTTCAAAACAAAAATTAGTTACAGTTATTGTTTCATATGTAAATAAACCAAGATTCCCCTCCTGAGATCGCCTATCACTATAGAAAATAGTATAGAACGCGCTCTGGCGGAACTCGATGCTAACTCGCTACCGGATGTTACCCCTCGAATAGATTATATTGTTAAATTATACCGATATTTTGTTTCCGTACCGTTTTTATCAACGTTTCCGTTATGTTCACTATCGTTTCTCGGAATTTATTTAACGCCGTCGATTCCGCATAGCACGTCGGTCCTTGTTGTCTGGGAATGACGTTCAATACCGACAGTCTAGGTGGTAAGTACATAAAAAAAAAAAAAAAGAATTAAAATACGTCGTTATTCATTATTAAATGGTCCTGCTGTTCGGTGTAATGACTCGATAAACGAATCTAGCTAATATTTTGTATCGTTTATGCATACAACGATGCACATTTTAACGCCTGTCGAACGGTTTTCTAAAAAAAAAAAATTATTCTCTGCCTTGTAAGTACAGTAATTATCTAGATAAATTATACAAATGTTTGTTTTTCAACCAACCCCCCAGAACAGGTTTTAACCACCCAGATGTATATGTTTTTTTATTTTATTTTTATAACTGTAAACGTATATTTCTCCGAAGTAATTTCCCGAGTTATTATACGTATAATTTCCCGAGTTAATTTTTTTTTTGGTTCAAAATCCAAAGCTGGACATTAATATACTTCATACACCCTTAACAATAGGCGTTTTAAATTTTTAGCTTGTTTTTTATGAATTTATCTAAACACATCTTATTTTGTCCGACATAATTTAAATATATACAGCGTTCGCTTTTGTTTGTACCAAATTTTTCGTTCAAAATCAATTCGAATTTCAAAATTGTTATTAACATTTTTGAGTTCCACATCGAATGCTCGTACCTTTTCGTGTAACAATATTGAATTTTAGGATGAACGTTTTTCAAAATTTTCGAGAAAAAAAATGGTTGATGTTACGCAAGATTCTTCTAAAGACGTTAAGTTGATGAGTATATATATATTGATAGTTTTAAAAATTAATGAAAAAGTTTTAGACGGATAGAATTTAAGACGGCATCAGATGAGGAATATGAATTATTCTAAACAACCTGAAGTCACTATTCCAACCCTGTGTATATGCCCTACACATATTTAGGTGAATCTTTATTTGAATTCGGATGATTTTTGGGAAATTCATTCGTTCATTTCCATAATCTATATACACGTCCAGATACATTTTTACTCGATTATACGGAGGCTTACGCACAAAATTATTCAGGTAACCCGTTTCAAATCATAATTGTATTGAAACTGATAATTTCTTGTTCTGAGTATTTTAAAATCTGTATACAACCGCACAGTGTTGTTGTTTGATAAAACGTACGTTCTTATATCATCGTGTGATCTGTGTATCGTACGTTATATTTCTTCCCTTTGTAATTTTTAATACGATAATATGTTATTAAAATATGCTAACTATGTTCGCTAATTTTTAATATGATATGTTATTAAAATATGCTAACTATGTTCGCGCCACGAGCTATACGGCGCTTATCGGGGTGAATCAATCCGATGTTATATTTTATTTTCACCGTAATGAATTTGATTTTCACAGTAAAAAAACACCTCAACATTTAATCTTATGTTGATCCCTGATCGGCCTAATCATCATCGCGCGTGCTGCTATCGAACATTTTTTTGCGTCCCGGGAACCTAATTGTAAAAAAAACATTCAATAGAAATATCGTCGTCGTAATCCGTGTACACCGTGCGGTTTTTTAGCGGGGGGAACAAATGTGAAACAACGTTGTGGTGTGTGTTGACTTGCCCGGCCGCGGGGCGCGGATCACCTCGTCATCAAGTACTCCGAGTACTGATCGTAAAACGAACGGGCCACCGACACGTCGACGACTGCAAAAGGCGATCTCCGGCCGGCCGTCTGCAGTCGAACGGACCTCGTAGACTAAAACAGACGTACAATGATTTTTTTTTATACAGCCGACGGCATAAAACACGTTGTCAACGCGCAAAACGATAATGCGAAACGATGTACGTTTATAATGGTATTTTTTTTTACACTCGCCAGTTCGCGTGCCGACGATTTTTAATCGTATGAAATGAACGTTTCAACGAAATATTGCGCGGTATATTCATCGAACGACTGAAATATTTCGTGGTAAAAAAAAAAAACCGAGTCGTGGCCGTCTCTATAGTGGAGTTGGTCACCGATTCGGGTGGGTTAAAAATTTGAATTCGTTATTGATATCTACACTTAAGAGAGAGTTACATACTCATCGTTAGCTTGTATAAATTTCAAAATGAAATCATAAAGAGGAAGAGATAAAATGTGTCGGAACTTGTATCGCGACGGAACTTCTTCATTCGTCCAATAATTCGTACGAATTAATCGATCAATTTATAAAAGAGTTATTTCCGAAAAAATTATATTTTAAGTTTCAACGTTTTTTTAAATTTTTAAACCTATAGTACGGATATAAATATAATGGTTAGATTTTACAAAGGATTAGAGCGTCTGTAAATTGAAAACTACAGGTGTTATAAAATCGTAGGTAAATACTACGAAAAATTGGATTTCGGATCATTAATTTTAAAATGATAAAAAAAAATTTTAAAATGCTTCAAATTAAATACCGTCTCGGGTCGACGACATTTCCATACGAAACTATTAAATTCCATACAAACATTGTTTGTAAACGTTATATTAAAAATGAAATGATGACCATAAAAAAAAAAAAATCGCATTAATTTTTGAATAGTTGGTGTAAGTATTTAAAATTTCAATTGATTTTGGAAGTTTGAAATTATTTTCTAATTTGTGTCATCGACGTAAACAACAAAAACTGAAAAGTTCTCCGTGGATTCGGTATTATTGTACGTATACCGCGTGAAAGAATAAAAGAAGATTTTTTTTTATCCGGAAATGAACATTTCATACGGCTTAACTGCTACTGCTGCTCGTATTACTACGAGGTACTACTACGAGGTGAATTATAACTTCCTCATCGACGAACCAATCATAATTCTGTCCATAAAATCTGACCGTTTATCTTATTCGAATTGACACTTTTCCCTTAATGTCACCGTTGCCGCAGTTTTGCTGCACCGTCATTATTACAATAACACTGAATAATACATTATCAACATCCGCAGTTGTCTTTTGATTGATAATCAATCAATTATAATAATATTTATGATCTATTAACAAGAAGTTATTATTATTTTCTAGAACCGCTGCGTAAAAATACTGTAACGTTTTTCTCGATAGTAATTATTTCTCACGATCCCGACCACGTTATCCGGCGGGCACACACACACACATTATAATAATTATTATTATTATTATACGACATTGTTTCGTTTCAACTACTCAATGGTCACGTCGTACGCAATGCACCTCGTCTCTTTTGTCCGCCGCTGCAGTGTTCCTCTTGTTCATTAATAATCTCGGTCGATACAATTCAATCTAAATACACATACACGACGAACGCGCGGTTGTTCGAGCACGATTTTATATTTTAACATCGCGGCGCGAAGTGGCCGGTGGTAATGGCCGAGTGTAATAATTGAAATACAATAAGTTCAAACGAATTTTGATGTGATCGTAAACAGAAGAGAACAAAAACGTACTGTGAAAATCAACGCCAAATCAAGAGTTGTATAAACTTGTTAAAATTGTCATCAACGCTCGTTGGAATAATGCGCGACAACAGCGAACAAACGCATTTCGTTAAACACATTGATAATAACAACGTCTCTAAAATCCGTATATTACGTATGGTAACTACCTACTTTTTACGCAAAGTTATTTTGTATACAAACCGCCGTTTTTCAAGGTGTGTACTTACCTACCGCGGTTTGAATGATAATTAAATTTTAAAAACAAACATCATGTATCGAGTGTTTTCCCGGATTCATAAATTGGTTTTTTAACACATCAAACGCTTTCCCGACGGATCAATCCGTAGACTGTTATTTGTATTAATTTTTTTTTTTTTAGATTATGGTTTTCATACCTCTTTTGATTTTATGTCGTTGCCGTTTGTTTTGGCTGTTGTTTCGTTTACGTCTAAACTATCGCAGAGTTTGATCATGGACATCCCGTCGGTTTTTGAAACGTCTTCTGGGACAATTAGCTTGTGGACAATTGACAGACATCTAATCGAAGTGCCTAAAAACGACGGGCGATGATCGAACCGTTTAGCATGTTATAAAGACTTGTGATAAATTTGTATATCGTACAGTTAGGCACAAACAACATAGACAAGTCCAAAAGAGCCGCGTAAACCGTTCCACGATCGTTTTTGGACGAGTCGTTGTGTCCGTGCGAGGGTTGCAGCAGCGCGTTATTGGTGACTACGGGATTGAACTTGAATGACACGGGCAGATATCTGTGTCTGAAATCAAAATAGAACGTTTATTCATGAGTCGACTTTGCGGAAAATCGTATGCAATATTGTTCAATACGTACCGCGGCCAATAAGGATAAAAGATAAGTTTTACAGGAGTGTGGTGAGACCAACCGTGTTGTATGGTTCGGAGTGTTGAGCGGTTCACAGGAAAATGGAACAGAGTATGAGTGTAGCGGAAATGAGAGTGCTAAGATGGATGTGCGTAGTGACAAGTGAAGATAGAATAAGAAACGAATATGTAAAACGCGTAGTGTTGGTGTTGCAACAATAGTGGATGAGATGAGGGAAAATAGACTGAGATTGTTATGTGATGAGCCGAAAGAAGAAACTAAAGCAGTATGAAAATGAACGTCAAAGGAAAAAGAGGTAGAGGAATACCAAAGAAGAGATGGATGAAAACAATTGAAATAAATTTGAGGGTTGTTAATGTGTGTGTAGGAGATACGAATGATCGTCATAAGTGAAGGAATAGGACAAGGGTGGCCGACCCCAAATAGTAAACAATACCCCAAACTATACTATATGGGAAAAGTGTGTAATGGCCTAACCGGTACTGAAGTACATACTGTTTTATGTTTCCTTATTTTATTTTTAGTTCAATCTTCAGTTTTATAACTTAAAATAATTGATACTATTTGCTAATTTAATTCAATCAACTTTTCACTTTACGAAAAATTCGTACGTTAGCTCATAAATTGTTTAGGTAGTAAAAATTGTTTTAAACTGTTAGTACTATCGTAAATTACTTGTTTTAATGTTGTCGAAAGTATGATTTAAGTAAGTTATAATTATATATTTAATAGTATGATTTAAGTAAGTTTTAAGTATGATTGACTTGAGTAGTTTTTAGAGGATTCATTGTAAAATAAAACAAAATGAATTTTTAATGGTTTTCAAATTTTATTCTGTTTCTATACTTTTTTTCGTCAGAATACTAAAAGACTAAACGAAATATCGAAAAAAAGTCAATTTTATAAGGACACTATCTAAGCCAGCTATTCAATTTTGGGCACCACTTTTGCGAAAATTCACGCATTTTTACCACCTTGCCGTCTGATCACAGAAAACAATTTTGATTTAAAATCTCAAAGTCAAAAAAGATTTGATTCAATGGCATTTCTTAGGTATTTCAACGGATAGAAATGGGGTTCCGGACGGTGAATAACAAAAAACACCCATACGAAACTAATTTCTATATAAACTGCGTTATTATTCGGTTATTTTAAGTTAGCCATTAGGTGATTTTGAGTCATAAACTATTTGGTGGCAAGATATAATTAAGAAAAAAAAAACATTCGATCGAGTCAATCATTGCAAAACACAGTGAGTCAAAACCAAGTACCGATTCTAAAATTTTAAAAAATTACTTACCTAGATGTAATCTCAAATAAACAAGGTTTTATCACTACGGTGCACAAAGTTTTGCTAAAAACTTACTTAAAAATAAAATCTTGAAACATTTGCGACGGTTGCTCGTCGACTAGAAATCGCTGCCGTTGGTTCCACTCGTATCTAGGCTCTTTGAATAACACGTCTTTCGGTTCGGGGATTTCGGCCGAATTCACCACAACACCGTCGTATTCTTCTAACCTGTGCCAAAAATAATACCCACTGATTCGGAAAATATTGTGATTTATTTGAAACGTCGATTGATCCGCACTAAATTAAAGGTAAACGATATCTATAAGGTTCGGTCTAGGTATTTAATTTTTAAAATATAACTTCTTGGAATTTCTTTTTGATGATGCTAATCGAGCCATGTTGGCAACTATTTAAAACTGAAGAGTAACGAACCTTTAATGTTATACCATCGTAAATCTTGTTTAAACGATCTATACACAAGAAAAAAACGATTTCACGTGTAGGTTATTATGTTTAAACTTTATAGTCATAATTTGGTGTCCATAAAGAACCAATTTCAGCCGTTTTCGCATAAAAACACATTTTATGGAGCATATTTTTATCGTTGTGGAACAATTCACGAACTGTGCTTTTAGAAAATTATACAGTAACGTGATATTTAGTTATTGGATTTTTATAAAATATTTTTGCGTACAAATCACCTACGACGAAAATTCTTAAAAACCATCGTACTCACGTTTTACTATTGTTGTTTCAGCTAATTATCGCTTCTTTGTATACAAATTCGCTAAATTTTCACATTCGTATAAGAAACGAATTAATGTCACGCTCAAGTGTGAACTATTAGTTAACGGAACAGGTACCGTTACTCAAAAACATTAGTTTAAATAAAAGTTTTGCCGGTCAAACTGATTGATTACAGTTTGAAACGAAGGGATCCGCAAACTAAACAAATTAATGAAAAAAAAAATTGAAAATAATCTAGGTACGGGTGTTATCTTGGATATTCGGATAACACGCAGGCACTGATAAAGACAAACGTATCGTATGTAGCGCTCGAAGAAAAAATAAAAGGGCGACGCTGTTGAGCACGGTGTACCTATAGGATCTTTTTTTTTAGAGGATGAATATTAATTCTCAATAACAACAATAGAAAAACGCGTATCAACGCACAGACTATATTATATGAATGAAATTATTAGAATAAAATTATCATCAAGGTTTTTCATTTTTTTTCCATCTTTGTTTTTATACGTGTCGTAAATATATTGTCAATGTCACCTAACCGTATTGAACATGTCCAACGGCAAGACCACAGCGGTTCGCCATTCATACAGTTTTAGGTTTTGAACGTATTTTTTTTTTTTTTACAGAAAAAAAACATACTCCGGGCCGGTGGATATTTACTACCCGGGTCGAGCGCGAACAGTTACAAAAGTTCCTTTTTACACGTGCAGACCACCAAAGAGGGAATCGGAAAAACGTTTCGTAAAAATCGGTTTCGTCGTTCACACAGCAATATCTCGATCGACGAATCCCCGCCGGCGGCCTGCGCGGTCAGATCTCGGATTCTCCACCTAGCCCGTCCGTGACCACTGCGGACCACCAGCCGCGCGCCGATCTGGGAAAACGATTTTCGAAATGATATTTTCGTGTGTTATATCTCCCTATTGTCGCGGCGCCTTTTTATACGGCGACGTGCAACGGCTATACACCGCACGACGATCACGAGACGTCCGAAACGACGAACGTGGATGTTATAAATATTTTTTTTTATTTTTTTTCATCGTATACACACACGCTGCGGACTGTTTTGAATAAACTCTCTTCCATTGTCTTTGCGCGCATTTTAACAAAACCGCGTGTACCACCGTCATAGCCATGCATTGTACTGTTGTGTAATACACGTGTATACCGCGTTATTATGTTTTATAACGTTATACCGTTTCTGTTTTTATTAAGTGGACGAGCCCGTTTGCGTTTGTTTGTTCTTTTTACCCCGTTTACCTACCGCAGATCGCGGCTGTTCCGCGAGCGGCCTTAAACAACAGCACCGCGGTGAATAATTCGTGGGAACATCATGATTATTACGCACCTCCGACCCGGACAGGCGGACCCGGTCGTCGGCACGCAGTCGTCGTCCAGGCCGTACCACCGTCGCGGCACGTTTGCGTCCCTCGTTGCGTCCGTGTACGTGCCGCCCGCGAATACTGCCCCGCGGAATACCTGCGAGTACGATATAACGTATATGCATATAACGTACGGAAAAAGTCGATCCTTTCCCCGACGGAGGGTCCGTCGACACAGCGAGAGCTACCCAGAGTCATACATTTGATAAACGCAATAATATTAATAAAAAACTCGAACAGAGTCGGAAGAACGCGTACGCCGTTTACGAGTGAAACTCGAAACGGCCGTTATTATTATCAGTATGACCGCATAAGTCTGACACGTCGTGCGATAGACCTGCAGCAGAGAACACAGTCTGCAGTTGGTCTGGACCGGGCCGGTTTTTTAACAAAAACATAAGAACAACGTAACCATGCAAAATTGTAGTATGTAATGAAAACATTTTCCCTTGAAGTGAACGCGATTAGAAGAACAGATCGCAACAGTCCTAACAACAACGTATATAATGTGTGTTATGAACTTTATTTGACTTCTCTGTCGTGTTTATCGGTATAATCTACTGATTCTTCGGACACCGATACGGACTAACCCGTCGGGCGCAGGTGAACCCAGGTGATGCCCACCAACACATTGGTGGTTGATCCTGTTGTCCTCGCGTAGGACGACTGTGCGTCGTTAATTTGACGTTGTTCCTTTGACCTGCATTAACTGCAGTAATAGCGCGGAGGAGAGTGATGGAAACGAAGAGAAAACGAGAACAGGAGCAGTGACGAAAACGAACGGTGTAGCGGGAAAAGAACGGTAGAGAAAAACCGAAGAAGAGCTGATGATATATACGCGAGGGCTGTTTGTGTGTGTGTAAGGGATGCGAATGATCGCGACAAGTGGAGGTATAAGACAAAAGGATGGACGACCGCAAACAGTTTGGAGGAAGGCGGAGAAGAGGAAGAAGGAAACTATTATTCAAAAAAATAATCTTCCTGAAAAGATTCTTTGCGGACTTTCGGGTAATTTGTTTATTTTTGTTTTTATTAGAAATTTTAAAGTAGAGACGATTTCAAAATGTGTTTCAAATTAAGTATCACCGGGACAACCGATTCAGTCTCGTCAAAATAAGTACGTGTACGTATTGTTATGTGAACTAACTCGGTAATAACACACATTCATACGTGTTAAATCAAATGACTTTTTCACAAAAACTTAGGACCAACCGAGAATAGTACGGAATAAGGCTGAAATTCAATCATAACCGATTTTTTTAACATTGCCGCCCCCTTTGCTACGCCACTGAGTCAGTATAATATGCTCGTGGTCAAAACTTGATTGTTAATTATTATTAGTAGTTACTACTAACGCACACGCATGCAGCTAGTGACGAAAATTTGGGAGACACGAATAATTTTCATACATTTCAATTGATTTTATCCTTAAAGTGTGAGACACGCGGCGGTCGCGCGTTTATCTGGACAATTTACTATTATATTATCTTACTCATATTTTTAATTATTTTTTTTTAAATTCACTATTCCTGTAGTCTTTTAGTTTTTGGATATTAAAAACGAATATTTTTGAAAAAAGCGGGTGACAGCTTGTTAAAAAAAACAAATAAACGGCAAACCAATTTATGATGCCCACGCTGAGCCGTTACTGCTGTCGGCGGACGCATTATGTTATTATATTTTATGACGGGCCGCACTTGCAGTTATTGGCAAAATTTATGGCACGAGGCAGTTTTCGGGGGAACAAAAAAAAGAACAATAATAAAAAAATTCTGACAAGACTTATTTACGACTGCAAAATTATATTCAGTACTGCGAATACGCGCTATTTACGCTGTTCTCTACTTGTTTTTCACTATACGAGCACGCAACCCGTAGTAAAACAGAAAAAGCAGACCTATACCAGCAGTAAACTGGTCGACATTATTTTTTAATTTATTCATTCGCGTTCCCGGTTGATGTACTGCAGATAACAAAGTAAATATTTATAGTGCGTTTTAAAATAATGTTGAGATGGTGTTATCGTACTTATATTGAACCATAATGGTGTATAGTGAAATGTTCGCCTACTACTGTTAGTTCATCCATGAAAATCGAAACGTTAAGGCGGGGAATATCCCATCGTTTTTTTATTTTTTTTTTTT
>CM029357.1:35968082-36021855 GCA_017140985.1 Hormaphis cornu | reverse complement strand
TGATATAGATGTAGTCATCAGAACCGTTTTCTCGTCGTGGACGTAGCCAGGTTCGAAGCGTTTCTAAAATAAAAATAATTCACCGTGTGTTTTCAATAAAAAAAAAAAAGAGGCCATAAACCCGTGTGTCTTTCACATGGCACAGAACACATTAGTTGAGTCACGCTCGCGTTCGATTATACGACACGAGGGTTGTGCGAACCCCATGTACGAACGTTGTGACGGTTCGCTTTACCGTTTAAGTTGCTTCGTCACTGAGAAATAAGCGAGCAACAACGTGTCCTCCATCCTGCAGTATAGCCTCCTGCGCGTGTAAATGCTGAATACGTTGTTACGGTCATAGCGACCGACAACACCCAAAAGAAAGAAGAAAGAGATAATTTTTCTACTAAAAATACCGATCAAATATACAATAGATTTCGAATTTGTTATTGTCGATATTGACTTACATGTTTATTATTTTTGTAAGAGATAGAACGGCCATTTCATGTTTAAAAATCAACATTTCACCGTTCCAGATCGTATAATACAAAATACGTAACATTCCATATTTTTTTATACGGTTCTAGCGGGTCAAGTCTCTCTAATTGTGTTATGACCGATAGATCGCCCAGGTTCGGTATGAAATTAGAAAAGGTGCCACTAAAATTTGTGATTTTCCCCGTATCGTCGTACTTTCGCTTCGGTACAAAGCGTAACTGTACCTACTAACTTTACAACAGTTATTTTTTCAATTTTAGCCGAACCCTCGTACCTGCGGTCGTCCATTCGACTGACTCGCGAGTTTTCATAATGATAACAAACACTCATGATGGATACACGTCATACTATTAATAACGAATAACGCTGAATTTGTTGTTTTATACATAAATCATGCTTTAACATTTATTTTTAAAACGGTTTCACACTGTAAGTTATCCCGTATCCCCGGGGGCAAAATAAAGAATTAAATCACGCTGAAAAAATGTACCTATATATAATGTACGATATAAGCTGAATGTAACCATCTTTGGAAAATGCAACGTGTGAGTGTAGTAAATGTGTACAGTATAATAATAATTGCAAAGTTATTCTTGTACATGAAATGTTATCACCGATATTAAAATAAGGTACATACACATAGTGTTTCAAAAGTTATATAGTATTTAATCGTAAATTATATTATACACGCGTTCACGTTGTGCACGCCAAGGATGTCGTTTACGTGTTCGGTGCCAATGTATTTTGTTTCCAAGAATATGTTTCAAAATCCTATCGCGTTGTCACGAAAATTTATATGCGAGGCATAAAAAATTCTAAACAAACACGCCGTTATACAATACAAGGTATACCACAAGACTATGTATACGTTATTTTTGAATAAAGATTCTTCTTAAACATTGCCACGCGTCATAACTACGTCTCGTGCTGAAGTGTAAATTAAAAAAAATAAATAAATACACTTACGAGTTAGTTCATAGGTGTTGAAATTATTGTTGAACGAAGTAACTGGTCTCGTATTTTACTATTTTTTTTTTTTTTGCTATGCTAAATACGTTATATTTTTAACAACACATAGTAGACCATGGGTGAGATATGTGTGTGTAAGTATGCAAGGGATAAAAGGTATAGTACAGAACCAATCATGATTTATAACCATTTGTATAAGTGGATATAGAACAGAAATTAAAATTCGCGGGTGTCTATAATAATGATCATCAATTAAAGTCAACGATTAAAAAAAATTCTTTACTGTAAACAAATACGTCTAAAATAGAAGAGGAAAATTTCAATAATAAGATCACGACACATTAATTATTGGTATATTCAATGCGAACTTGCTCTACAGCAAAAATAAAAAACTTTACCGAACATCAAAATCTATGATAAAACCCCCAGGGATAAAATTGAAAAAAAAAGAATAGTAGTGACTACGCCGCTTTAGTTTAGAAGTTGTGCGCATTACTATTTAATGTCTGAGAGCAACGATGGATCATTGCCTTCGAAAATACGATTCTGAGCGAGCTCGGTTGTCGGTAGTATAGTTACGTCCTGGTAAAAAAAAAAAATTAACAATGAAAATGTTCCGAAAATTCAGAAAAACGAATCCACGCATAAAGAATATTAATTTAAATAACGTGTGAAAATTTCAAACCATTTGGACCATTATTTGAGGGGTCAATACGTATCTTAATTTCAATCGTTAAATAACAAATTTGTGCGATTTACGAAAATTCTTTTCTAAAACTATTGACTAGGGATTTTCAAAAATGTATAAATAGAATATGTATATACCCGTTGTTAACCATGTGTAAAAGTTTCAGCTAGTTCAGTCTAACAATTTGGAAGTTATGGCCAAAAAACTAAATCGATTATGTCAAAAAGCACGTTTGCCGTAATTTTTAACATTCCTTTAACTCTAGAACTAGAGTTTAACTAAGAAGTGGTTCACAGAAAAACAAAAAAAAAAAAAAAAGTAATAATCAAATATCATCGTAAAAATAATAGATTCTTCCCTGACGCTCAGAGTCTAAAAAGAATCGTGAAATTAAATTAATAGGCGTTCGCTTTGTACTAAAGTAAAAGTAGAGGTAAGGCGTGTTTTACCTTCAAATTTTCCACTTATAACAGGAAAATACCAAACTTTTATATTAATATTTAACACTATACTATTAATACTATTTACATAATAAACCGTTTTCCTGTAAACAATTGGACGCACATGTGAATTATATTATATTTATTACATTAGTTAACAACGTATTTATGGATCCGAGGTGTGTAGTGCAAAATATTACGGTTGAAATTTTTGACACGAGTGAACTCATTAATTCATATCTGTGTATACGAAAGTTAAAAGTTAAAAAACCTTAAGAGTCGTACTTAAAAAAATATTTTCGATGATCGCGATTCAGAGTGAAAAAAAATGACATGCCCGTGCGGGTACCTACTTTTTTCACCGTAATCGGCGTAATATTTGTGCGCCTATTTTAAACACCCCGTCGTCGTCGGTCATGTTTTGTAACGCTTCTTTTAGAGAGAAAATTCCCATCATCATTATTTTGGTTAAACGATTTGATTAAGTTTACCTATAGTTAACGCTAGGCTTGCGATGAATCTAAAAAAAATAATTTAAAAAAATTTCGTTTATTTTTTAGTCGGCTGTTTCAAAATAGAAATTTTGCATTCTAAATTCTTTCCCGCTATAGTTTTAGTTTTATAGTTAGAATAGTCTGTGACTTAGAGTATACAATCTGTACGTATATTTCTCGATACACTGTCAATGGCCATAACCAAAAGTTATTATTGCGATGAAATATGAATTCATGATTATTTTTTTAATAATCAAAATTACAAAAAAAAAAAAATCAACGACAGTGTACATACAGGCATTACTATTATGAATCGTGATGATTTTTCAAAACCAAAATTGGTTGATTTTTGTTTCATTTGTAAAGGAACCAAGATTATCCCTAATAAGATAGTCTACTGCTATAGAAATAACGCGCCCTGATTTGATTGTAACTCTATCGGATGTTCTCTTCTTTAAGTAATTGTTTAGGGGCACAAATACTTTATACAGACTAAATACCAATGTTTCGATATGATAATATTAATTATTGTAAAAAAATAGTTTTTCAAGACGCTTGCGTGTTTGGCACTCGCTCGCTTCGCTCCGCCAAAAGATAATAGCGTAAAACCTAGACACTTAAGTTGGCTAAACTGTCACATGCCACATTGGTTACTTGGGGTGGTAACAGTGCGCCGACCGCCCGCCACCTGCGCGCGCACTCGGAGCGCGAAATTTTTGCCGTCTACAGGCGTCCCACTTAAATATGAACTCCGGTAAAGCTTTGTCAGACAACACCTGATGAGCAAAAAAAAAAGGGTATCGTGGAAGAAAAAACTGTAAATGTTCGTTTTTTCCATGACTTTTATTAATTCGATAACCAATGATAACGGACTGCGTAAATTATCACGCACCATTAGTTTAATGGTTTCATTTATGCAACGTATGATCGTTACGAGAGTTTTAAAAATCAAACTCGATTGAATTGTATCGTTTTAATTTAAAATGAGTTGTTTTAAGTTCATCAACTTCATTGGAATCACCTACGAATCCGCGGGAGAATTTCCACGGAGGAACAAGGAAATTCAAAACGATTTTCTTCCACCCATCTCCGGTCATCGCATTTTGTCCGATTTTTGAGGTGAGTGAGGCGCAGTCAATTCGTAGTTAATACGTCTATGTTTAGGGGATCCGTTTGAATTGTTTCCACTGTGGTTACCCTTTCGGACGAATAAACACGCGTATCAATAGCGATGTTACACCGTGAAAAAACGCGCGTGCTTCAGTGAGCCGGACGGACGCGATCGACGGGTCACGTCCATAAATTAAGTGCACGATAATTACTTCGTGTGCAAACGTCACGTACGGACACGTTTATATGCCTCAATCGGCCGTTTACACGCAACACGTTGGCCACACCGCAATTATTAATGAAAAAAAAAAACGGCCGACAGCCGCACGAAACCGACCCGACGATTCTGAGCGAAGGGAAGATTGTATTTTGATTTTAAAATGACGTTTTTTTTTTTTTTTTTTTTCCAAAAACTTCCTAGTTCGTTATAGTATAGGTTGAAAAATACTGTAGGAATTAGCTAGTTATTACTTGTTTTACTTTACGAAAAAAAAAAAAATCCTTTCATCATGTCAATTAATAAGCATCGAATTATGAGAAAGTCCCAAATTATTGGAAAAGAAAACACTGAATCCGTTTTGTATTCTGACAAATTTAAAAACGTTTTCTTAACACAAAATTTACCAAAAATTCCTAAACCATTATAAAGCGCGTGCAGGAACTCAAATTCAAAATCGTTGTCGACTCCGATAATACCTCATAGGATTTTCTAATCCTTTTAGAATCTCTGTATAGTTTTTTCCCTTTTATCATTGTATAATATTTTAATCGATTCACGTGTTTTAAATGGGTACTCAATCCCATTCCGTAATATCTCGTTCACAGAAAAAATGTCGAACACGCGGTTATCCAACGATATGCGGTGACTTAAACGAACGTCGAGCTGATAATTTAAAAAATGTTTGCGAGCTCGCGATCCTGTACCAGTATTATAAAATATCTGCACTTATAAAATAACTCAACACCAACGGTTATACAAATAATTATTAAATTTAATAGGTTGTAATATTATAGATCTCCGTTCTGCTTTTTAGATGGCACGATAAATAATTACAGTATAATAATCTCGTTATAAAAAAAAAAACAACACTAATAATGTGCTTAAGTATGCGAATAATCTCCCGTAGCATCCGCACAATAATTGATCGGCTTTTTTACGTGACCGTAGGTACTATAATTGCGTGTAGGTACTACTCTAATACCATAACAATCAACCATGTGTACCTACTTTGAATAATAATTAATTAAATTATAAATATACAAACACTTAGTGGGTACCTGTATATTTTACCTACATATTTTATCACTGTATTATAGTCGATCGTATCAGCAAGTGTTTAGTAGAATCTTTATCCATTGTTCCAGTGGGAATATCATTTTTATTTTTCGCTTAAATGGATTGGTTGAGTAACACCTATGGTTAACAACGACCCTAAAAATAATTGAAAACAATTTTCATTTAATTTTTTAGTCAGTCGTTACGGTTCAAAAATGGAAATTTCGCATTTTAAGTTCTTTTCCACCAGTTTTGTAATTAGAAGTCTGTAGCTGTTGAACACGCATACAATCCGTACGTATCGCTGATGTACTGTCGATGGACAATTTTTAAAAATCTATTTTTTTTTTAAAGTTATCGCAGGGCTTAAAATAATTGACCATTGTTGTTAAAAATTAAATTTTCTTTTTTTAATAATCAAAATTAAAAAAAAAAAAAAAACTCAACGTCAGTATATTCAGGTGTTACCGTTCTGAATCGTTATCATCTTTGCAAAACAAAAGTAAGTTGATAATTATTGTTTCATTCGTGAAGAGTTGGTATCCACTGAAATTTTATTTTGAAACGGTTTTAAAAGGTTTTCAGATATCTATCTGAAATGTTAGCTTACATGTTTAACTTAATGTTTAGTTCTCGATTTTCCTATTGTGCCGATCACACTTTTTTCGTGTTGGACAGCATGACAGCTTAAAAACTGTTTTACACGCGTCGTATGATATCAGTAAATTTTATTTCACGCATAGCTTTGTAAATTTTTTTATAAAATGAGAGTCTAGTTCCGTGTCGAGTAGCATTCTCGCGAAGAACTTACCTATTATCTTATAGTTCGTGTGTACGGATGAGTAATTGTTTGTAAGCGGAGTTTTTGCCGAACGCTCCTCATTGAACCCTCGGGTCCGTGTATCTACTACTGCAAGCGGTCCTACTGCACGTACAAGTGGGTGATTATAATATACTATATGCTTACATTTATTCTTGAATTTCGGATACTGATATCGATGTGAGCGGGTATACAATTTTAACTCGAAAACACGTACCTACCTAACGAACATATTTTCGTATTTGCCTAAACGTTCTTTGGAAAAATTGTGCGTTATATCGGTAACCCGAAATGCGTGCAATAGAAATGCGCGACGTCACTCTGCATTCAAGAATGTTAAAAACCACTCATCATCACGACATAAAGTTTTGCATAATTTTGCAGTTTTGCGTAATGTCCGTTGAAATGTCCACCCCCGTGTACAAGATATTCCGTATTGCGATAACGATCCAAACGATTTCGTCGAGAAAAATCCGCCTAAACTCGCGATGGTCTCGTTCATTTTTTTTTTACGTTTTGCGTTAAGAATACCGCGATATAAACAAAACGACTTTAATTTAACCACTTGTTCACTTATATATATGTATATAACGACGAAACAATAATAATTACTACGTTTCAGCGTTCCGATCTTACACAGACGAATTTTCCGGTCCGTATCGATACGACGAGAAACCGTTTTTCAGGAAAAAACGTGCGGACGTCAGGAGGTATAAGTGTAAGGGCGTTTGTATCAGTCGTTAATTTTCCCGTTCTCCCTTTATTTGATATCTTCTCCGTCCGTATGAGACAACGGGCCGGACAAATAATATCGTTGTTTTATAAAAAAAAAAAAAAAGAAGATATTTTTAACAAAAAATATACGTCGTTATCGGTTATACGATCAGTGCCCCTGTATACGTGTGTGTGTGTGTGTTATAACGTTATTACGAACGGTTTTAGTATAATAGCGACGGGACGTGAGAATCTTATAATAATGTTATATGTACGGCCACCGTTTATCCGCGTCTCTCTCGGTCCGCGTACGATTTATTTATATTGTATGAGATGTATATGCACATTGTTGAGCCCGAACGGGTCACACGCGCGCCCGTGTGTGGTCGACCGCGGCGGAGTGCTCGCTGATGGCCGGCCGGTTACCGTTCGGCGCGGGGGTGCCGCGAGTGAGTGAGTGAGTGAGTGGCTGACGGCGAGTGGAATTTCAATTTTAGATTCTGAGCGTCGTGCGAAGAATGCGTACAACTGTTTTTACGTTTATCCCGCGTGTAATCACTTCTTCCACCTAACCACGGTGGAACGAACGCTACAGGTAGGTAGGTAGTGCTTGCCTCAAAAGACGGATCCGATAATCGATACCGTGTATGTATGTCTATTTTAAAGCGCGTTTTGAAATGTTGACTGTTTTTGGAGCAAAAAACGAAAGAGTCGTTTCAAATTCTGAGCGCTGGCGAGGAAGCTTGTGGTTTTACAATGATGTTTGTTTTTTTCTTCTTAGCTGTAAACAGATTTTCGACCAGAAATAGCGCTCCGATTTCTACGAACGTTAGCTTTTCTTATAGCGAATCGCACCAAGATGGTACCTCTTCCTACTTTAGAAAGGTCATTTCTCGATATTCTCTATAGGATTTTAACGCGACGCGAAAAACTACCAAAAACGTACGAAGATTTAATAATTTTATTCGAAAAAAATATGACGCGGTTTCCGCGGGCAACCTTGACGTCGACGGGGGTTCGAAATTATTTTCGTTTACTAGAGGTATTATCGATTTAGATTTTTTTTAATCATAACGTCCGAAATAAAGATCGCGGACCAAGCTGAAACTTTTACACAATACCAAAACGGGGGAAAGATTTCGTCGAATTCGTTATTCGTACCCAAGACGTGTGTAATGTACACTATAGACAACCGCGAGCTCGCTCAGAATCGTAAGACGACGAGCTCACGTACGAAACAGTTCGTTTGAACTTTTTCATTTTCCCATTATCATCGGATCGTGTGTGCGGTGCAGACCGACCGGCGTTTACCGTGGCTAATCCGATCACACAAAACACACGACGACTGAATCACAACAACAGCAACAACAACAATAATAATAATGTACGTGTGTTACAATGCATCACGAGGGTTTCATTAATTGTCGTCGTACGTCGCACGGTCGTTGTTGCAGCACACGAGCCCCGCGGGGTCGCACCGCGACGACATTGTGCCGAATTGACGATATTATATTACGTTTCATATTGTAATACTGCCGGACATTTGATTATAATAACGCGTATACTAATACTAATCTCATAATACCTTTTCGAAACGCCGAATTTGGTTTTATTTTCCGATAGTAAATAATAATTAAAACGACGATATTCACAATGACCACCGCGCGCTCACACACACACACACATCACAATATTATAACACGGATCTATTCCACCATGGTCTGGCAACACGTATCTTATAATATTATAATAATATTACATAAAAGATACGACGATATTATATACGTACTGCGTTCGTGCTCGGCAGCATCAGCAGCACGCGTTTTATTCATTATTGTTTTGCTCTCTTATATTTTTTTTTTTTTTTTGTTTTCCGCGCGGTATAATATATACTAGGTGTAGTACGACGTCTTGCGTATGAATTTGTTCGATATATTATTATTATTATTATTATATTAATGATTCCATTGTGTCAGCCGATGAACAAAAGAGCGGCGGGCAGGTGCCGTGGGAATGCGGCGGTATATTGTCCTTTTAAAAAAAAAAAAAGTAAATTAGAAAAAAAAGAATGAAAGAAATAAAAAAGAGTATACGGAACGACGGTGTTTATAGAAGAGAGAGAGAAAAAAAAAAAGACAAAATAGAAAAGTCGGACGCGATTGTCTCTCGGACAAACCGCAATACCGTGATGATGATCGTGTATCTAGAAGAGCTGCGTTACATACTACGCGTATATTATAGGACGATCGGCGGCGGGGGCGTGTAGTTGATAACCGCGCGGTCGCGATATTTTGCCGCGGCGGAGACGTTCGAATTCGCCGAAATTTTTTCGTTTTCGGCCGGTGGTAGTCGACTGCGACGAATTCGGCCTTTTTTTATTTTCTAAAACGGTGTCGACGCGACGCAGTGCGAGATCCACGAACAAATAAAAACTGACTTCCAAAAAAAAAAAGGTGTGATGAAAAAAAATTTTATCACTTTTTTTCGAGTCCGCCCGACATTTTTTTTTTGTTTTCATTAGCGTTTCGTCGGACGGCACCGGATCGTCAAAACGACGTATTTTCAAACTGTTTTATCGCTGAAACGATTTCGATAAAACTTACGCGCGAAATCACCTCTGAAGAAACAAAAAACGAACATCGGAAATCGGTTCGTAACCGGCAGAGTAACCGACGAGCATACACACGAAAAAAAACAGTCGAACATACAGGACTTCCTCTTTTTCCAAGTCCGTTATGAATAGGGTTTTCGACGAGATGAAATGTAGAACCTATAATATAGAGAGGCTGCTGGATGGCCATTTTCGGGGCGCCAAATTGTTTCTGTATTTTACGTGATATTTGCCCGACCATGTTGTAGTGTAAATCGTTCGTGATTTGTAGTGGTGCAAGTATGGGGTTGAAATTTCGGGAAGGAGGGTCACGAGTACCAATGAACAGAATGACTTTTTTTTTTTTTTAAATACCTTACGATGGTCCCTATCGAGTCGTGAGTAGAAATAAAAAAACTTTTGTCATTGATATGAAGAAGAAGGAAATTGGAGTAACAACTATTGATAGACCAGCCTACATCATAGTAGACGACGGTTCAAAGGAGGATATTTCCATTTCAAAGGAGGATCAAAGGACACGTTCCGGAAGAAGAGTTCATTTTCCAGACCGTCTTCAAGTAGGATCTGTCACTGGTAGGGAAGTGATGTGGCGACGTAAACAACGCGCCACGAATCGTCCAAGTTGTTTACAATATTGTCAGTAAATAAAGGGAAAACTCATGTTCTAGAATATACACTATAATTATCTCGTTAGGGTAATTTCGTAAAAGTTCTAGAACAATCGACGCTTATATATACACCGGCTGGTCAGACGCTCAGTCGGTTAGTCAGTCCGTGAATACACTCCGCGACACACCGTTAATTACACTCCGCCATTGTAACGTATATTTGTTTTTTCACATTTATATTCTTGCGTATTTATATAATATAGTGTTTATTTTAAATTAAATTGCGAGTGATTTTTTTTTATTGCCTAAAACCCACAAAATAATCGGGAAGATATCGTTAAAAGATTTGAAGCAGTTGAGCGCCCTAACTAGCGGACGTTTGCGTTATTTCTTTTTTTAATCGATTTGTATAAAATCTGAAACCGTGCCTCTGCACATACATGTACCATTTATTCGGCTCTAGTTCGTTCGTTCAGTCTCGCCGTCGTTTCTAGTCCACGCGCTCGTATGACTTGCTTTGTTATGGTCGAACCAGAAACCACGCGATGTTATTAACAATAAAAAAATAACTTATTATGTAGACTTATATAAGATTTGACATTTTTTAGACTGCAGTTCTATAGCGTCCGTGTTCTCCAAGCGGATAGGTCCGTGGTTTCGACTAATAATTTCTATTAATCGCTTTTGAAAACCGGTCGAATAGGTCTCGTCGTTTCGGTCGCTATAATGTAATGTATTCACCATCGCCATCGTTCTGGAACACCGCTGCGTGGTCATGATCTGGATGGGAATAATTACAAACGCGATGGTGCCCGTTTCAGATCGGGTGCTTTTTTTATCAAGTTCAAGTGTTTATCAATAGGCAGATAAAAAAAACCGTATTATTTGGTCGAGAATTTTTTCGAACGAAATCAGCGCAGTAGAAAAACGCGTACTCTGGTGTATGTAACTGTATTTTACACCGGCCGCGGTTTACTCTATAGTTTCTTGGGTATCGAGACAGTAATCTACGATCCAATAGATATTTACGCCGATGATCATGAAAAACAAAAAAAACTTATACGATTACCCAAATTTACTTTCAGGTTGTGTCGTTTCTGCCGCAAAAAATTCAATCATCAAAGACCAGAATGTGATTAGAACGATTAGCTCCATAGTTGACTACGCACTAGAAGTATTTGAAAAATCAAAAAACCTATACGTACAGGCTCTTTGATGCCCTTGTTTGTTTGTTAAAACTCTGTGCGTCTAACATAATGGCTGTACACGTATGCACTTATTTTACAAGAGCGATTTATGCTTTGGATTCTAGTATGAATTGGATTTGATTACACTGAAGCGTATTCATTACCCGTCGGTACACATTCAATAGATTTTAGTATTATTATCGCTCAGATTTACGCACTGCAGCTTTTAAATATCAAACAGGGTAAACTTGGCGTATATCCAATATTTGGAAAAAGAATTTTCGACTTTTTAAATTACGACCCCCGGACATCTATGTGTTGAACTTGGTCCAACAAAACTTTTTGTTTTATCGGATTGAACTACTGTTTTAAAATATACCGATATTGATTCGTTTGTATAAACATTACGATATGTTTACAAAAAAGCGGGTTTCACGAAGCATCGAAGTACTTTTAAAAATAAAATACATAACACTAAGTTTTTTATATTTGGGTTTCCAATTTAATTCGAAGGGTTGCGGTTTAAACAACAGTCTCGAATCGACGTTGATCGTAAATAAACATATTATTTATATACGAGTGCGTGTTAAACATATTAAAAAACATAAAATTTAATTTTCAACCATTTTATAGTGAAGTTCCTGTATGATTTAAAAGGAACAAGTTTAATTAACTGTTACCGGTTTGTTTTTTAATTATTAAATTGTTTAATATAATTGTTATTTTTATATTTTAAAAACGAATAGAACAAGGAACGAATGTTATGGGTATTTGTAGTGCAAATCAACGGCGGAGAAGATGATAGAAAACTGACTGAGATTGTTTGGGCACTCGTGGCGGCAAACGAACGTTAAACGAATAAGAGGAACACCGAAAAAGAGATGGACAGAAACGATCTAGAGGGCTGCGAGTGCAGTGCGCGTGTGGGGGACGTGAATAATCGCGACAAGTCGAGGTACAGTGGTGGCCGACCCCAAATAGTCGGGAGGAAATCAGAGCAGAGGAAAGAGGAGTTATAATACGTTTTAAAATACAAATGGTCGCTAGAATTTCTGATGTGGCGCGCTGACTATATAGTTGGGTCCAGAACGTATATTTTGGGGGCATCATGCGGCTTTCGGGGTTTCAGAAAGTGTCAGGTGTTTGTGTAAAAACCGAAAATTGCCTTGTGTTCTACAAAATCTGTGTTCTGATACATTTACAGTGTTTTTATGTTTCTAACCGCGCACGTATTGTTTTCACAATGATTTTTCTTTCTGCGAACACTTTGACGGTCCAATCGAAGAAAAGTGCCACGGCACTAAAAATTTCGGAATGTAGACCCATAGATTGTACCTTACTCGGAGGTTTTTTTTTTCAAATTTTGTCTTGTTTTCGAGTTATGGCCCGAAAACCAAAAAAATGTTTTGTCCACTTTCGGACAACGCCTTTGCAATTATAATCACTTTTACGGGTAATAGGCGGCTTCGATCTTTACGCTGAATATCGCAAAAAAGTTTAGATTTTGGTTTTTAAATATTTTTCGTTTGCGAATTGTTTTGATTATTTTTTTGAACTAGGTATCGGCCGAAAACGACGAAAAAAACCACCGTACCTCAATTTAACATAACACAGTAAACGTAGAATTTACCATAAAAAAATGAAAGGAAGGAAAGCAAGTAAATATCGGGTCGGTGAGAAATTGTCTGGCGTTTAGCGAACGTCTAAAAAAAAAAAATCGTTTTTGGGTAGTTTTATTCAGCTAATATTTTTTTGTTAATTTTGGATATTAATTTGTTATTATTTATAATATTTGGAACGCAATAGTTTATTATTGTTTTCAGATGTTAAATAAAAAGTCTGAACTTCCGGAACACTGTCCTTACCAAAAAAGTGACCCACTCCAAAGCGTCACGTCAAACAGCTTACCCTAATTCAAATTTACTCCCTTTCTTTCCTTTTTTTCGTCGAGATTTTTCTCGTGTCCTCGCCTGGTCAAATGTTTCTATCATTGAAATAACGCGTACACGGTACGTCGCGAGCGTCGACGATCCTCGCGGTGTTTCGAGAGTTTGCAATCTCTGCAGAATCACAACGTGCGTTTCTAAATGACTTGGTTCGTGCGAAAAAGCAAATTGAAACAAAAAAAAAAAACATTTTCCGGTAGCCTTTTTTCTTTTTTTTTTTGCAAAAATCAACGAGCCATTTTCTAGTATACGGTCAGGTTGGGTCGGGGTTTTTTTAGGAATGTCCGGTTAAGTTTCTTTCTCCAACGTTGTAACGCGCGTGCCTGCCCACCCTCCATCCCCGAATTTTGAAAATCCATTGACCCGTTTTACACGAACCAATAATACTTTTCGAATCGTTTTCGACATTTCAAACACACCGTAATGTAATTGGTACGATCGTCCTCTCCCCCGAACGCGCGTGCCATTAATAACGATAATGTATACAGGCCGAAATCGGGCGCGCGTGCAGCACACGAGCAGCCGCATTAATCAACCGCGGCGCTATCCGAACGTCCGTAATGTGATAACGCGTCACACTCTAATCCAGTTACACCGCGTATAACAATATAGGGTGTTTCGAAAAGAACGCCGGATTTAAATCCGCTGTAAATTAAATATCGTGTTATATTAGAGAAAAAACGTAACGAAATTCGGGGGAAGTTTGGTGAAAAGTGGTGATATCTCGGGCGTTGATTGTATAGCGCTACGAGCGATTATTGTTATTCTCGACGTCCAAGAGAACAGCGCATCACATATATCACATCCATACCGCGCAACAACGTTCCCAATTCTGGTTGTCAGTTTTCAAACGCGCTGTTCTCTACTGTCCATTTCCCGTTGCGATACGGCAAAAAACAACGACAAAGAACCACCACCCCCCCTCCCCATTCACAACACAAACATTGCGGCCTTTTCAAAATCCGGCGTTCCTTTCCTGGACACCCTTTATACGATTATTATATTCCGCACGTCGAAGGGCGGCCCCGGTGTGCGGGTCGGGGGATGAGCAGGGCCGCGCAAACAAGCGGAATGCGCTGGCTTGTCGTCGTTTGCCGTCATTAGGCCGTTCGTATCGTTTTTATATTTTCCGTAACCCCTTTTTTTTCCGCCCTCTCTCGACGCACAGCGCAACAACAATATTACACACTGAAGAGACATGATATTATAGTGTTCCGAACGAACAGTTTTCACCCTCTATCGGCCGATCCGTGAGTAAAAAAAAAAATGAATAGAGGATTGCTGCACACGACGATCGGTTCTCGAGGAGCGGAGGTATTATATCTCCGGACGAAATTATAGTAATCTCCACCACGATCCGGAGTCCTGTATTTAACGTTTCTGGATATTTCTTCGTTTTTTTTTTTTTTTTGTTCCATATCGTTATATTTATATGTTTGTTACACACAGACTCAAACCGCGGATACAAAATGTGTACAGGTGTATCACAAATGTATATATAAATTTCGTCCTCACCGAATTTTTTTTTACTGCACGACGTCCCACGCGCAGGTCTATAATACACACGTGTACGCGATGCATCGTGACCTCGGGTGTGTGTGGTGCAACCCGCGTAACCGTTACAGGCCCGCGCCCCGGCTCGTATAATGACAGGGCACGTCACCGGCCGAGAATCGTACGACGTATCGTCAAACATCCCGGGCGCGTTCAACGTGTGCACTATTATGATATGAACGGGGGTGGTTTTCGTTTCTTTTATAATATCTTTTTCTGGTAAGTTATTTCCATCATTGTGCTGTTGTTGTTATTATTGTTATTATTTTTTTTTCCACCGTGTTCCACAACAACAATAGGAACGTAATAACATAACGATGATAATAATGAAAAGATCGAACTATTAATCCCCTAAATTCGTGTGCTGGCAGTTTTTTGTTTTCGGAATCACTATATATATATATATATATACGCGCGCGTCGTATATTTTCGACTTTATAACCGCGCGTAGACATCTCGTGTATTTTATGTACAAATATATAATGTGTAATATGTAATTTTAAACAGTCGGCTGCAATTATATTATAAGAAGATACTGTCACGCCTTCTATATCGTATCATGTGAAAATCGACCGTACGATTTTAGCGTATCCGAAAGTATAGATGGGAATCGCCGCTGGTCCCGAGGCCGAACGGATTTTTTGTTTTTCGTTATTTTAAGGAGGCAGTGTTGGGGCGTGTCACCAGAAACGAAAAAAAAAAAAAAACCGTAAAACCGTGTAATAACATAATATCGTACTGCGTTTAAAGCGCGTAGTTTCACCGCTTTTGCTGGAATTTTAATTTCACGAACAAAAAAGAAAAACAGTCCCTGACGCGCGTTTCTTCTAACCTGCTGCACAGAAAGCGAAAAGATGTAAAAACGTATCGCGTGTGTATTGTGTTCAGTGACGTGACAAACCCGAGTTTTCGAGGTCGAAAAACCGAACCCGAACTTTTTAACGAACTTACTAGTTTTTATTCGAACCCGAACCGCACTTCATAAAAAACATGATTTTAAGTCTGAGTAAAGAAGGATTCCACGTTTTTTTTCATTTCTTTTTATCGTTTTCGAACTGAATTATTTTGCGTCTAGTTCGGTTAGAATACTTTCGATTTTGAGTTCGATAACCAAACAGTTCGTAACATCACTAAATGATTATTTATTTATTGTGCGTGTGTGTGTGTAATTGATTATGGTCTATGTTGATGGAGTATACCTGTACAGTTGATACTGGGCTTACGGTGATCATAAAAAAATATCGAAAAGAAATTTTAGTTAATTTTTTTAGGCTGTTTAAAAATCGAGAATTCGCGTTTCAAGTTTTTTTTAGTTAGAATTCTGTGTTACTGTACGATTCCGTTAAACCAACACGTGTGTACCTCGATCTAATTTTTCGAAATCGATTTTTTTCTTAAAAGTAATCGGGGCTTAAACGTGACTGACCTCGTTGTCGACAAATGGATTTCGTGATTGTTTTTTTTATTAAAATAATCCACACGCAAGGTATCCTGTGAATCGCGACCGTTTTTCAAAACGAAAGTTAGTAAACCGTCGTTTCATTTGTGAAGAAACTAAGATTCCCAGCTACGAAGCCAGATACCGCTGTAGGGATTAAGCGTGGTACGCGCTCTGGCGGTGTCCGATAGTAACTCTGACGGATAAAAACCCGCTGCCGTGGACTGCGCTTAGACGACAAATTGAGTCGCCGAAACGAACAAGTCATCGATGAAACGCGATTTAATTTGATCGTCCCGTGAAAAGTGCGTAACGGCGAGCTTAATAATAATCTTGATAAAATCATTTTTAAATATAAAAAAAAATAAAACTTGTTTCATCCGTAAATACCCTAACGTTTGTGTTGGCGACAGAATGCTTGTGTTAAAAGCGAGATACGCGTGTGCCCCTATACGGGGGACATTTCCCCTTCGAAGTACCTGTTTTATTGGACCAGGCCGTAGTTTTACGCGAACAAAAAATAAAAAAATTCCCGCAACGTCGTCATACGTTCGCGAGACTACGTTCGATATTACGAGGACTGACAATAAAGTAAGGTCTCCAACGCTGCAACTTCGCCGGATCACGCGCTAGGCGAAATCTGGCAACACCGCCGTGTTCCTTGGTTCCCCCATTACCACTTTGCTGCTGGGTGCGGCTTCCCCGACCGCTCAGTCTTGGCTGAGCAGCCGTCAACGATGGAGGTACCCCTCGCGTCAGCGTCCAAGTGCAAATTGCGTTCTGTAGTACGTTTTTTGAGTGCGAAAAAGGTGACACCTATTGAAATCCATCGTCAACTAGTTGAAGTTTACGGGGAAAAGTGCATGGACATAAAAAACGTGCGTAAGTGGAGCCGCGAGTTCTTGCTTATGTAGAAAAGTAGCCAAGACCCTGGCCTTTCCAACGGCGTATCGCTCTTTGTAAATAAATGTCATTTTCTATGAAGAAAAAAATTGGAGACCTTACTTTATTGTCAGCCCTCGTATCTTATCGGTTTCCGACACTTCCGACACAAGATGCGTTGATCCACGTCTTCTAGCTGCTGTTTTGACGTAATTATACCGTACTGTAGTTACAAAACGTTTTTAAAACGACGCTATATTTTGCTGTCAGGTACGCCAATTATAGCCACTATAGCGGTAACATAAATCGTGTGTTTAAAGCGGGGTATCGAAAATGGTGACAACTTAAAGAGTGTTTGGCGTTCCGAGTTACACGCTGCCCGCCCATTTGCCTGCTACATACGGACACAGGACATCTCTGTGATGTGTCACACGTTTTCGATCTACGTGTGTTGGACACTCGAATCCGAGGATTCGTACCGTTTTCGCGTAAACCACGCGGCAGGCAGCCGATAGACGATTTTCTAGAACGTCCCGCGAGCTCTCGCCTTACATTGACATCGCCCGGGCCCAATCCGACCGTGTTCGGTAACCAGGGACGGCAAACGCTATGGGCGATCTGGGCAATCAAAGTCCAGGGCACCAATCACCAAAAGGGCGCTACACTGAAAATAATAGGAATATTTTTTTATCACGATCAATTTTAAATCGATAAAAAAAAAGTTGTCTTGTTATATTACTTATTAGTGATAACTATTATTAGTGTGTAAAAATAATAACGCCATTTATTGAGCTTCAATACTACTTATTCAAGTCACTTGGTTCACCTAGTCAGTTGTTAAATTCTTATCTAAAACTTTTCTTCAAAAGAACCATTAAGTGTAGAAGAGAGCAAAAATTACGGAAAAGGAAAATGTTTTTTGATGAAATTCAGTTAGAAAATCGTAAACAACTTTGGGGATGTCTGTACAATGTAAAAAAATTGCCTTCTTCTGAACGTCTCGTGAAGATCTAATAATCGCTCTCTCGGAAGGAGACAGTTCTGACATAAACGCAATAGAACTTTACAACGAACTAATACGTTTAAATACAGTGTTACGATCTAGAAAAGAATCACCGCTGTCGATTCTTCAGTTTGTTTATGATATGAAATTGGAAGATTTGTTTCCTTGTGTACGGATATCTTTAAGAATTTTGTTGACGATTCCCGTCACTGTAGCATCGGGTGAACGTAGTTTTTCGAAACCGAAATCAATAAAAACTTGCTCGCGTTCTACTATGACAGATGATAGACCGAGCAATACTGTCGATAGAAAATGAACTGGCTCAAAGGGTGGATTACGAAGGAACATACTAACAATTTTCTGAAACTTAAGCTAGAAAAGTGTTAATGTAATAAAAATATGCTCAACTTCACGAAATCTAAATTATAACGCTTTAATCAAATATTTTGTTCAGTGTATTTCGGAAAAAATTCAAAAAACTTGATAAACATGCAACGAAATAAAAATCGATTCCTAGTTCAATAATAAAATTATTTTTTATTCGTTGAAATAGTGTACGACTTTAAGTCGCGTTTTTCTAAAAATCTAGTAGTAAAAATTTTTAAAACGGCTAGTCGGAGAATTTAGTTCGTGAAATTTAGACGTTCTGTGAAGCGATTTCAAAAATGGTTATTATTGAATTGGTTATTTTGATTATTGTGAAAAAAACAATATTTTTATAGACGGGGCTCGGCCAAACGGTGGTTTCGCCCAGGGCGCTAGCTAGTGCGAGTAGCCCCGGCCCTATGGGGGGCGGTAACTGTCCAACAGCTCGATACGCGTTAAAAAAACCCGTTAACCGCTCGCGTGGTGATCGATTCCCCCCGGCATCGCACTCGAACGGTTTTGTTCGTCGCATAATTTTTATCGTTTCGTTTGCGCCTCTCGCGCGGCACCCCTATAGAAGAAGCGACATAAAAGCCGCAGTTTCGGCGACGACGGGCCCGATTTATCATCGCGAATAACGACGATCGCGGCGATGCGCGTAATCTAATAATAAATATAAAGACGAAACATTTTTCGGATGTTTTTAAACGGCCCCGCGCGCGTTCGTCGAGAGGGCGCCGCTAATGTGATTGTTTTCGCCGGACGGGAGAAAATGAAAAAAAATGACGTAGCCTTTGTAAACGTACGTGTATTGTATGTCGTACACGCATCGCGGGTTATGGGCGAGTCCGAAATTTCGCGGGATCCATCTGTAAAACAAAATTTGGAAAAGTTCGACGAAGCTTTACACAGTTCGGCGTTCGCGTGACGAGACGGAAAGAGTTCCCCTGCAAGCGTGTACAACAACAACAATACAATGGCAGCAGATTCGGGAAATTTTCGCTCGCGTGTAACGCTTACCATCCATCGAGCGTTTTTCAAAATTCGCGTTCGGAAAACTAACGGCTCAACGAGTATCGTATTAAATCACTACCGTCGGAGAGTAAAATTTCGGTTTTTCGGTCGTCCGTGAAATAGCCATTTTACAGGCGTAAAATTTTTGCACGCGAAACTTCCGTACCGTCCCGATGAAATTCACCGGGAAACTTTTCGGCAAAATTATCGTGATTATGTCGCGGTTTCGTTGCGGACGGTTACACAAGTATCGACCGCGGTTTTCTTACGAACGTGTGTAACCGCCGAAATATACACATCACAAACCACACTAGTAATATTATAGCGAATCAGTGTAATCATCGGGCGTTTGTGTGTATTAATTCAACTGACGTAACATCGGCGATAAAATCGGTACCTAACCGCCGTTTCATTAAAAACCAACGTTTTCGATCGTTTTCGTTACTCGACTAACGGCTAATCTTTTCGGGTCTACGTTTTAAAACGCTCGGATAAAATAGGTTTGCGCGTAGGTATCGGGGCCACGTTGGATTTTAAACTTGGAAATAAATCGAAAAAAAAGGTCGTCCTCGGGGACGAAAATTGCGGTTGGACACCGTGCATATTATATAGTAGATCGTTTTGTAAACATTTTTATGAAATCGACACGTCTAAAGTTATATTTTGTTGAAAAAATTTACATTGTCGCTAACATTCGCCGGATTCGGGCCCCGTTTATGAAACGCAAGGCGAGGCTGGTAAACTACCTTTTTTTTTTTTAACCCGTTAATTTAAGCTAATTGAAAAAACAAAAAGTCGATTGTTAATTTCTTTAGTTTTTTAAATTTATTGAATTAAAAGTTAAAAGAACTTGACTTAATTTAAAACAAAAATAATAGTTCTCATATTTTTAATCAACACGATTCTGTGCCCAGTGTGAGACGTTTCCTCCGAACATTTTTTTCCTGTATTTCTTTTGAAATTCTCTTCTCACTAACACCTTCGCATTTCTTCGAGGGTTTTGAAACAAAACAGATTAATTGAAAGTTAACGAGTTAAGTTAAAAAGAATCCAGTTCACAAAAAATATAATAAGTTAACGTGTTAAGTAACTTGATTGATGAACATACTACGTGACATTTCAATGTCGTTTCAAAAAAAAATTTTCGCGTTTCGTTTGAAATTTTCTTCTCACTAATACTTTCTTTTTTTTTCCAAGTGTTTAAAAACAAAATTTTAAACTATTACATATATTAATTGAATGTTATTTAAGTTAAATTAAAAATAAGTAAACGTGTTAACGTGTAACTTGATTGAAATTGTATATGACATTTCCTCCGTTTAAAAATTTTTATCCTTTTAAAATTTTCTTCTTACTAATACTTTCTTTTTTCTTCAGGAGTTTTAAAACGAAATTTCAAACTCTTACGTATTAATAAAAAATATTAACTTATTGAGTTTAAAGTTAACAAAAAAACGTGTAACTGAAATGAACTTAACTTTTTAACTTAATTTTAACTCTTAACGGGTAGAGACGCCCAGCCCTCGTGGTGCAGCAACGCGCCCCCACAAAATTCGCCACCGCGTCGGAAACGCGCGCGACGGGAGGGCGATGCGGACCGATTCTGCGCGGTACACGGAAGATGATGATGTTGACAATTTATTACGCGCAATTAATTCCGCGTGTATATTTTATGGAGTCGTTGTTTATACGTCTTCATTCGTTTCTACAAACCGTTTCCAACTGCAATAATTATTACAGCCCTCGGGGAACGATATCCGTTACGTATATAGTTATAGCTTATAGAACATTATTATTATTATTACTATTTTGATGGTCATTGTATTTTTTTTTTTTTTTTCACATTCCGACCGAACGAAAATTATGAGCGAGTGCTCGTTCTGGCATTAAAATAACTTTTACTGGTGTCTCAGCTGTAGTAATAAAACTAGGAGTAATAATAATAATTATTATTTTTATTACTATGTATAAAAAAAAACCAATTGGACCGTTTTATAAACAAGAAACTATAATTATTATCTTTCAATGTGTAAAGATGAATAGTAGGAATAGTTGCGGCGGATTTTTAAAAGAAAAACGTTTTTTCTTCCGGTCTACGTTGCTCACGGTGAAAACGTGTAACAAAAAAAAAAAGAATGATCAACCATAGGAATCCGTACGGGAATCATATACGTGTATCCGAAAATAAAACGATTGAAATGACTTGGGCTGAAAATCATATCGTGTGAATAGAACAATTTTATTGATGAGTGAATCGATACTATAGACGCTACAACGCGTAAGAAGAGTAAAATAAACTTTTAGAGAAAGGTGTTGTTTGGTTGAAAACGCACTAATGGAATAGCATAATATTTGTGTCAACAATGGGAAAGATTCCTTGTGATACAGGTCGTATATTTGTTTCGTCCCTCTTGAGGCATCGTTTGGTCGGGTATAGGAGGTATTGTATTGTTATGCCACAACGTTTTAAACCAGTGTTTCGGTTAATCGCGCATTAAAACACGAAATATTTTTTACGGGCGGCTTGCAATGGGTATGTATTCTTATCAATTATCCACACATTATGACGTGCTCCAGTCAAACCGTAAAACATCCGGTTATGCTATATAATCTTGTTAAAATTATGTTAGACTATATATAGTGGTGTGGCCAAACATTTTCATCGGTCGTAATGAAATATACGGTACACGTGTCTTATCAAATCGACGTACTACACCTTTTTGAATTTAAGTACCGTTCCACGAACCAACTCGTAATATGCGTACTAATGTTGGGCGAAAATGTTTGAGGAGTGGCGAATTCCAGCAAATTCCGCGCGTCTTTTCGACCGTTCTTTAACCGACTTAAAAGAAGGAGGAAGGGTGGTTCTTACTCGGGGTATGTATGTTCTTCGATTACTGCGTCAATATTACGAACGGATTTCGATGATTCTTTTTTTGTTCGACAAGTCTGCACGTGCTACACAGACGGTTCCGTAAAAATTTCGTCGAAATTGTTTCAGTGTTTTATCAAAAAAATTCACAATAACCAAACAAAATGATAACAATTTTTTTTTTTTAATTTTTAGTGTTTTTCTATGTTTTTTGAAGTCCGTTTTATTTTTATTTTTTTTTATTCTGTTTACTGATATGTTTGCAGTTTGCTCGTCGCTAAAGTACAAAGGGATTACAAACATACCGAACCGTTAGAAAATCAGTTTACTTATAAGAACAAACATTTCATTATGAACAGTGTAAACAGTTTTGATACAAAATAATCACCGAATAACGATTAAACAGCACTTTCGCGAATATCGGACTGACATTCGACATTTTTTTGGTTAGGGGTTTCACCTAAGAGTTAGGATTTCAACGCTTAGTGGATGGATGTATTATACGACCAGCGGTTTCAGAGTAGGTACTGATATTCGACTTCAGAAAAATGGTACGTTTTTGACTTTCGTGAACTTGAAAATCACCGGATCTAAAAGCCACCTGCATCGTCACGGCTCGGTGTTCTGTTATCCTGTAAGTTGACCGATGTCGTTTACTCGAAGCGAAAGAGATCTTCGGAGGGATGGGAACGCTCCTAATGCACTCCCTCAAATACGCCACTACAGGGATACGTTATATCATACACGATTATGAATCGGTATAATACGTCCAAGTCGCGGGTTCGGTAATTCGTTTACTGATTCACATGTTATAGTCGAGATTTTTAGTTTTAAATTTACCTAATATGCCTTAGGTGGGTAAAAACTATCGGACGAGTAAACAATATGAACGATTTGCTGTATAACGGACGGCTCAATATCGTGCATATTATTATTTTCAGTGTCGAGTTACCATCACGCACGAGCGGTTGCGTTTCGTATGATATGTACAGTATATTGTTATGTACAGAACGATGTGCGGTCGTGTGTAATATATCGTCGTTCTTAAGGGTTTTCGTCGCACTTTAAGACGCAAAATATAATATGGTCTCAGCAGTTCGATAAATCATTGGGGTTATAATCAGGGCTCTGTAGCACAAAAAAAAAGGTTACTTTTTAGCTCTTAAATGTGCACTTAAAAACTCCAAAATATGCGTTATAAATAGCGTGAAAAATCAAAAAAATATATGCGTTGAACAGATTTGTATAAACATATTAAATGTAATTTTACGATTTTATAAAATTCTCGGGCTCCTTGAGAACTGACTGCACTGGTTGAACTTTAAACGTTTGTGTGTACTTATAATTATATTATTTCGTATATTTAAAAATTACATGATAATTTACTGTTCATATATTATGCGAAAATATACCCGAAAATAGCAATAAAAACTCTAAACCAGCAAAATAGCAATAAAAATCGTAAATATGCAAAAAATAGCAAAGTAAAGTTTCGTGTATGACATCAGAAAAGTGTGAAACATATTCGTACCTTACTTTGGATGTTCTAGGACGAACCAAGAAAAATATGCATTTGCTACAACTTCCGTGCCCTGGTCATAATATTATACAGGTATTTGTTCAATTATTTCACTCAGAAAACGGTTCTGACTCGGTTTAATCTGTTTCCATTACGTTTTTACAGGATAATTTTTAAAAATATTTTTATATAAAAAAAAAAAATCAATATAATAATTGAGATATTGAAATTATCGTGACGATCAAACGGCCGTAAAATTATTATCCAAACCTATTTGTTTGCGAAACCATCTTTAAGGGGAATACGCGAAAAAGTTATTATCGAATTCCGCCAGTTCGATACAATATGTTTTTCTACAGCCGTAGGGAATTTCAGAGTTCCTTCAAAAATGAAACGACTAATTTTTGTTTTGAAAAACGGTTACGATTCAGGGTACCTTTGATTTTCGTTGTTAAAAAAAGTATTCGTGAAAACCTTAAAAAAAAAAATCGATTTTTAAAAATCGGCCAACGATCAAGCGGTGTGTACGGATAAAAGTAACGTAATATACTTCTGAACACAAAACTCAAACCGGAAATCAACAAATTTTCGATTTTTAAACTGTAGTATAAATGTCTATGCTCGTGACGTTTCTTGATGTACCTACAGTCTCAAATTTAGAACCGTTTTCAGAAGGAGAGTTGAAAAAATCCTAACTTTTTCAGTTATGTCCTTGAGAAAATCCTCCATGAACGACGAAGACCCTCGTTGCGGCTCACTCGACAGACGTCTGGCACGCGTTACACATTATCCACACTGCACACAGCGTCTTTACTCCCCTCGGCCGTCCTATAGCGCTCCTAGGTACTCGATTATTATTATTGTAATGTTACTTATGGGTTCGAGATTCGGGAACTTTGGTCGGACATGATGATACTGTTTCATGAATGGGGTGGCGTTGCAATGGTTTCGACCGTAGGTTTTTTTACCTGCACAAAATAATGTGTTAAAAAAAAAAAAAACAAACGAAAATACGACGGTACCGATATCGGGTACGACGTGTATATACCGCATATAATATTGCAGGAACCGAAATGATCTCGACTTACATTGTTAGTTCGCTAATAAAAAAAATAAAAAACACGTCGGTCACGCGGAACGCGACGTGCTGTGTCGAAAACGATTTATAAGGATTCCTACCCCTTACCGTAGTATGCGTACGTATTATTGCGGTGAAAAATCACGAACGCTTTCCGCGTGCCACCCCACAGAATTTAATGAACCGTGTACGACCCGAAAACATCTCGTATTATCACATCGTATTTCGTATACACGATATTACACTGTTATTATTGTAATATTGATACTGTCGTGTTATCACCGCAGACGAGAATCGAAAATTCAACCGATTCACCGCTGCACTACGTACGGATTCCGCTATTTTTTTCTGCAATCATTTTTTCTAGTAGAAAGAACGCTCGGATTTTAACGTCTGATACCTCGAAAGATATACTTGATTGTTCCGAGACTACGTATACAATATTTGAAGCGTTTTTTTTGAAATTCCGATCATTTTTGGAGTTATGAGCAAAAAACGAAAAAATAAAAACTGCCCCGTTCCGCTTTAAGTGTGTTATATTATATTTAAGAACCTGCTGAAATTTCAATCGATTTTTGTAGGACGGAGTTATGAGATTTCGCAATAAACTAAACAGCGTTCATCTAGTGCTACGTACTGCGCGTGAACTTGTTTCCTGTATCATGGGTGCGTAAACTTATTCGATTTGGCAAATTTCGAGAAAATGGTTCCTCCAAAGAGTCGACTTTTTGAAACTGCTCCGGTTTTCACGTATGTATTACCTCTAGAGAAACGTAACTGGCACGAGATGGTAGTGTTTTTTTTAATTTTTTTTTTATTTTGCAGTTTTGATTATTTTTTGAGTTACGGTCCAAAAATGAAAATTTCCAGAAGTGCTTCAAATCGCTTGAAATTTTCAAACACCCGTAGGACGGATTTAAACAAATACTTAGGTACGAACTAAATCTAAATCGATTTTGATAACTTTCAAGCGATTCCGGAACTTTGAATTTCGTTTTTTTTTGTCCTTATATAATAAGATTTCGTAAAACCAACGATTTTTAATGTCTCGAAACTAAAAAGTTTAATACCGTATGAGAAACGCGTTTCCCAAATGTGGTTAAAAATTTTTCGAAAGTTGGTTTATTTGTGACATTTTTACACCGTTGTTTTTCGTGTTTGTCATTACGTGTTTTTGGGCGTAAGTCTTCCGAAAATAATATAAGCTTATAAAATATCTAGCACATTATTGGAATAAACTTTAATGATTAAACGGGCTTAAAATTTTAATAAATTTCCACCTTTTTTGAAGTTAGCATTTAGAAGTCTTTAAAATATTCAATTAATTTTACTACGGGTATGTTTAATTAAACACTCAGTTTTCATATTTTAAAGCCAAAACCTTAGCCCAAGCTCCATTTTTGTACAAACGAGCAGTATTAAACCAAATCTACATTGACTGTAATTAATTTAATATTTTATTCATATTCATAGTGGAAACCAGATAGATGCCATTCACACTGACCTAAATAAGGCTTTCGATAGAGTGGCTCGTTGTCAAATCACGCAAATTTGGTCCAAAAAATCCGGTACATTCGTCAATTCGTGGTTTCCTTCACATTCAAGTAAACGTTCCCAGTTATTTAAGATAAATAGTATTATGTTTTCCAATAGCTGCAGGTAACGTCGGGGGTTCCGCAATCGTCTTTGTTCGTTCTCGTATTATATTTTAATGATTTAAATAAGTGTTTTGAAACGTCTACTGCAGCTATAATTAACGATAAAAAGGGTGCGTATATAGAGGAAACGGAACGATTTGATCCCATTATTGACCTTTTTTTATACAATATAATATAATATAAATTTCTGAAATTCTTCGTGCACGTAGAATGGATCCCACAATTATGTGAAAGCAAACGGTTGGTACCTCGATAACAAATGAAACATTTTTCAACGCTGTTCACGGCTTACAGTAGATGAAATGCATTAATAACAGGTAATGCTCTTCTAGACACGTATATACATAGAGATTTTAATCCGGTCGATTACTGTCATGAATTATTGTTTATTGAAAAAAAAAAAAACCCTCCAAGAACTAAAATGTTCAAATATGTCATTGTGAATTATTGTCGTAGCAAACAATTCGTTGAAAAAATAATCCTGTGTTATTATGGCTCGGTTAATAATAATACATCGCATTGATCTGATATTTAACATAAAATTACTGTGCTTAAGGAGTTTTTATGTGGTTTGATTTTTCAAACAAAATGAAGAAAAATTAACGTAATTGATTAATTATCTCACTATATATACATCAAAAACATCAAAAATCCGAATTCCTACAAGAAAAATAAAAGAGAAAAAGAAAATGAAAACCTCAGACACGCTTTCAGAATAAATTGTGACGCATGTTACAAAATTATTGTTGGATTGTCGGTTGTACGACTTGTACCTACGTGCATTTTTTTTTTTTTTACTCTGGCCATTGTTCAATAGTCGCGTACAACGTAAAATATTTCACTATTTTTGACGTGCGTTTGTAAATTAATTTGTAACCAAGTAGGGAAAGAATAATCGTTCGCGATAAACACGTTCATAATAATTAAAGGTCGGTTCAACAAAACATGTTAAGCTGCCTACAAAATACTCCTTCGAAATGACCCACTTTGAAGTCGTCAAGTCTACTTGAAATTGGTCTGGCTGATTTTTCAGTTTAATTTAACTCAATATTTAAAATACTTATGTACAAAACTGAGCATTTTTCGAAAAATTTAAATCGTGTTTGTGGAATAATAATGTATAGGGATCAAAATAAAAAAAAAATTTGTCCAACACAGCGCAGTTTATAATCTTTTTCAGAGGTCCTATCGCGTTTCAACACAACGATCAGACCGATTTCTGTAAAATGATTATAGCTAATGATCGAAAAACTGGCCGTTGTACATAACATAATGTAGCTCTAGATCATTTAATATTTTTAGAATTCTAAACTACCGCTGTGGATTTATCAATTGCTATTCAAGGTAACACGTTTTCAAAACAAAAATATAGTTTTCCAAAAAATGAATATGCCGATAATATTACAAACGTATTTTGCATTTCCCCACAACTTATACTTAGGTTTGAACATATTTCTATTTTTTTTTTTTTTTTTTTTTGGACGGTTAGGTTATTTTTTTTAAATAAATTCAGATGTACGAATATCTCGATACGGAATATTATTGCTAAAAATGTTGTTACCTCGACATATTTTATTAGATCATAATCACGCGGTGAAACGTTTAAAAGTGAAGAAAAAAAATAAAACACGTTACGTAGGACCGGGATGGAAATATTTTTCATACCGCGTATTGTGTTCGGTAGCGTTTTAGATTCTGAGCGTCAGAGAGGAAGCTGGTGGTTTTACAAAGATCTTTTTTTTGTTATACTGTTCACAAAATTTTTACCAGAAAGAGCGCACCGATTTCTACATGCAGTACCTACCTTTTTTTTTAGCGAATCGGGTCAAGATGCGGTAACCTCTTTAGAGAGGTTATTTTTCAATAATTTTTTAACGCGACGGGAAAGACCACGGAAAAATTACGAAAAAAAACCGCTATAAACGGCGTTCAGTCAATAACGCGTACACAGTTGTTTCTCCGTGATTTCGAAAATAACCGCGTTGAAATTTTAGACAGTAATTACTGTACTATACAACTTTAGAAAACAAAAGAACCGTTCAAAAAGTTTCATTTAATTTCAGGCTATTTATGGCCATTTTCAGATTTCGAGGTTCTCCATTCGTAAATGGGTCGATTTCGGGATTTTCGACGTGAAAATTGAACACGAAATCGGTTACTCTAGTCGCGGACCGAAAATTTTGAAAGCCGCGCGATTTTTTTTTGATCCACCGACATCGGTTTCAAGATTTTCAACGGCACACCATAACAGTATTGAAAAATCGCGTCCCGTCGTCTTGAAATTTTCCACGAAAGCGCGTATCGTTGAGTTCGGGTTTCACCGGGACGTTTACACTCGATAACTTCGCTCAGAATCTTTCTTCCTAAAGCAAAATGCGATCCATCCCTGGTTTTTTTTTTTTTTCATCATTAGTATACTCAAAATTTAGTAATATACGCGTACGACCGTCAGAAAGCTGAAATTCTACCCGTTCCTCGGATTCCTCCGGCGTACGTTATATTTATGTTGCATTAGGTTTATGGACGCTAATTGGACATGCATAGCTCTTTGTCCTCGTACTCCTTCCCGTGTCCTCCCCCCGTCCTGCTAGCTCATCGTCCTGCAGCAGAGCTATAATAATAATAATAATAATAATAATAATAATGTAACAATGATAATTATTATACGAGTTAAATATAATACGTACGTATTATTGCGTCGTGCCAGTATAGGCTACGTAGACGTAGGTTAGACGCTTTTTCCGTCGGCCGGATGTCGAAAATTATTGCATTCGTACCTATAATACGTACTATCGCTGCACCCGCGGAGGCTCGAAAAATCGTTCTCACCGCAGATGGGTTTTAATGCGTGTTTTATATATATATATATATATCATGACATGTGTACACACAGTATATACAGAATGTACGTGTAAAAAGAATAATTTTTTCCATTTTTTTTTTTTTCTAACGATACACGTTACATTAATAATTTTTTTTTTTTTAGTTTTTTTTTTCACTCTATTCTTTTCTCGGTCTGCGCGTCGTCTCTCTCTCTGTCTCTCTCTCTCGAAACACGCGCGTAATAACGACTAAATATACGACCCGGGAACACGCCAGCGCGTCTGGGACGAGTAGAGAAAAACACGTTATTCGATTATTATAATATCATAAAATATTACGTCCCGACCCGGCGTTGCCAAAGCTTAGTATATTGATTTGATTCCGAGTTAAACTTAAAACACCGAGTTACGCGAATTCGGTAACCCTGTTTTTTTAAGGGAACATTTTCGAAAAAACTTTAGGGGTTGTAAAACCCTGTCTCGGTGCTCGTCCCCGTCGTACAAAAAAGAACCTCTGTGCGTGCAAAGTTTCAAGTATCTAGACCCTGCAGCGGTTCGGGATGTACGTCGATCGATATACCATATGAATACTACTTGTACCTCATTAAGGGTTGAATTAAGGGGATCGCCTATTTTATAGTAAGGGACTTCTGTGCTGAATTTCAAGTCTCTAGACCCAGCGGTGCGGGCCGTGCGTTGATCGACGTACGAAGTGTTGAACCCTATTTTCACCCCCTTAGAGGTCGTATTTTGAAAAATCCGTTTTATAGTGCGCCCCTGCATTGCTTAAGGAACCTCTGTACGAAATTTCAAGTTTCTAGACCCAGCGGTTTGGTCTGGGCGTTGACGAGCGAATAGGGGTGGTCTCCTATATATATAGAATATAGATAACCGACTTCTAGAGAGAGGAGGAGGTTCTGTGTTCGACTACGGGTATTTTATATTTTTTTTTGTTTTATTCGTTTTAATTTTTCTCGTGTTTTATAATATGTTTATACCGCATTCGACGATTCGTTTTTCGTTTGATACACGGGTCGTACGGTTCAGAGGTGGTCCCGTGTACGGATTTTTATCGTAATCGTTTCAGCGCTTATTGATAAAATTAACGAAAAAATTATTGCGGAAAAATCGCGGTAACGAACAACCGTTTTCGGTTGCGAATGGACAGAAAGCAATCACGGTTCCGCTAAAATCACGAAGTAAAAATTTAACTTAAAAAGAAAACCGACTTAAAGAAACCAAAAAGATGTTTATAATCGAAAACGTTATCACTTTTTTTCTATTTTGAGTCAGTGCCGCGTCCAATAAATAGTAATACTGATAAAATAAAATATTTCGGACGGCACCGACTCAAAAAAAAGTGACGGCATTTTTTTCTCACTCGATTATTTTATACTTTTTAGTGTTTTTGATGTCGGTTTTATTTCGCTCTTCTTTTTATTCTCGGACTGCTGAAGCACGCAAAAACGTTATTCGATTATTATGTTGACCGACTTCGAAAAGGAGGAAGTTCTATGTTCGACTGTGGGCATTTTTTTTATGTTCATAGATTACACTCCTCCAATTGTGAACCGATTTTGATGATTCATTTTTCGTTTGATAGGTGGGCCCATGTGAATTTTATCTGAATTGTTTCGGTGTTTTTTGAAAAAAAAAAAAAACAACAAAAAATACAGAAAAATCGCGGTAACAAACAATTATTACCTACTATTTTTTGTTGCGAATGACACGGTATGAGTTGTGTGGACACAGAAAATAATCACCCGTTCCACTAAAACGTATGGAAAACCGATTATTCTAATTTGACTTTTTTTTAAATCGTTCTGGTACGTTTTTCAGTCGGATTTCTTTTCAGGGTATTTTTGTCAGACCTTTAAGATAACGTTGTTTTACAGGTATTTAACTATCGATTTTATGGTGTCAACATAAAAGAAGATAAAAAAAAAAAAATACCTCCGTTCAGTATAAAAAGGCTCCAGAGATAAATTAATAATATTGTAAAGCTAAACTAATAACGAAACTGCATGGGTCAGAATTTTTTGATTCTCACAAAAATGTTATTATAATATTATATATATAACGTAGATAAACATTGATGCATTTTATTATTGCATATTTTGTATACGTAGTTGAATTAAGTAATTGACCGTTGTATAATAAGATATAACCTTACAATAATTACTTTTCTTACGCATTATTTTATAAATAATATTATTTATTAACAACAGTGTATAATTTTTACTAATAGGTATATTGTAATAGTTTCGTCTCACCGTTGAAACAAATTATAGCTGTGTTTATTTTTAAAAAATACACGCACCTTTTAAATACCAGCCAACTTTACAAATATTGTAGTTATCGATATTACTGGTCGACGCGTCTCTAAATAGTCCTATAAAAAGTAGGTACCCATAAAAAACAATTTGGACACGAGCACACCGTCAAACTGCAGCGTCCTTCAATTATTATTCTGGACAGATATTATTATTTAGAGTTTCGTCTCTGTTAACCGTATGATATAACAACAAAAGCTGTATACTACACGTTACCGGCAACCGTCGAAAATGATGACGTTTTTAAGTAGATGATGTTGACCTTGCAGTCGTTATGTATGTTGTATTAGATTCAATTTTGAAAATTAAGAATCAAGAAGGCAATGATTTATGCCGGCATTATAAATTGGGTACCTATTAAATTCCGAAATTCACCGTCCCAAAAAAGTGTTGTCTTTAATTAATATAATTAACGTTCCGAATACATAACGTTAAGATCCAAACCTACATTCTATGTTCCTACACGCAAATGCAATTATATACTGTCTCTTCGCACCGGTAGACCAAATGTTAAGGTAACAAATTTAAAAATCTTTATTTTAAACTTTACGCGCAGCAAAGAATGAATTGTTTTTATGTGTGTTTTTTTTTTCTGTAAATGCTTTTGCGGCCAGAGAGTGCGTACAAATCAAAAAACGTTACAGCATTAAAAAATTTGGAAAGTGGACTTAGATTTTACCTAACTGTACTGACCTTTTTTTTTTTTGTTGAAATTTTCGTTTTGTTTTTGAATTACGGCCAAAATCTCGAGAAATGTTTTGACCGTTTTCGGAACACGGCTCGAAATTTCGACTTTCGTGATCTTTTCGGAGTAGAAATCGGTACTCAACAATGTCCATTGGTATTTTATAGTTTACAGCTGTTTGTTAAGTAGTGTCTTAATCGTATTATTTTGTTGCTTGTTACTATGCTATACTATAATAATGTCTTTGTTATGAAGTATTTTGTCAGTGGCGCGAATTCGCGAGGGAAAGGGGGACACAACTGTTCCCCTTGAAAAACTCAACCCAAAATCGTTTCGTTTCAAATATCTAACAGCTATTTAACATCAGGGGTCGCGGTCGGAGCCTCGGGTGGTTTGATGATATCGACGTTGGGCGAGCCAGTGAAAACCGCGACGAGTCGATTTCGATTAAATCGCCACGGGTTCGAAGTTAACAAAGAAAACGAAAGAAAAAGTACAAACTTAACGCGCAAAAAGAGTTAATTATTACGTAAAGGTCTGCATAAAACGCCCGTACTCGTACGGAACGTAAAACAATATTGTGATAAAAATGAAAAAATCGACGGATCGGTTTCTAACGAGAAAAATTGACTTGACTTTGCAACTCGTATCGCATGTTTTTTAGGTTAGAGGTAACCGCAAAAAGCCGAACGCGAGTATTTTCACCGCAAAAATAATATTTACCGCGGCCGCGTTAAACGGTCAAAAAAACGATCAGCTCGAATTCGACTTTTTCTCCAGCATAATGATAGTTCGATCGTCATTGCTCAGCGTGTGTTGTGCGCAGTGTTCCGGCCGAGTGGAATATCATCATCATCATCATCGTAATGTTGTACCGGTTTCGTCGGACGAGACTTCTCGGAGCCCGGCCCGGCCCTCAGCGCGGTTGTTGAAACCGTACGTCATTACCGAGTCTGCAAAATAACAAAAATACTTTTAATTCGTTCGTGAAAACGGAAACATTTTTTTTTTTTTAACGTTCCGTGTTGATACGACGAAACGATAAAAATGACGATAACAGAATATTATTATTATAGTTGTGCACTCGCGCGAGCGACGGCGGAATCGCCGGCAGAGTAAAAACGATTTAGCCAATTTAGCCGCGACGCGTTGTTGATTTCTTTTTTTTCTCTAAAACAAATTTTTCTTTCGATTTATATGTCCGCGAGAAAAAAATTCGCTCGATTTTTCCTGTCGTTTACTACGTAAAATAATGTGTACACAATATACGTACATTTTACGCGTCGCGTATATATCATCGTTATGACCGTGTACACGCGGTCGGTTATTGTTGTACAATAATATACATTACGAGAAACAATCGCATGTCCGATTTTATTGTGTTCCCGAGAAAATAATAAAAATATTCGCTGTGCTAGAGGACGAGAAAAAAAATAACCGTTACCGAATTCCAGTCAACGACGACGACGGCGGCGGCAAATCATCATCAGACGTTTTTGTTTTTCTTGTTAACTTGTAGTATATATTTTATTCTTTTACTCGAGACCGTGTCCGTTAACGGATCTAGCTATTGTACTGGATCTGCTGAAACTGGAAAAGGACGGAACTTTTTAAAGGGGAACGTCCTATCGTATTTTTTCCCCCGCTTAAATAATAATAATAAATTCTTATTGCTAGAAGCGGAATCACAAAGTTTTATACATGCATATATTACACAAAGTATTTAGTTGTTAAATACCAGCTTGACTCTCCACTAAGGTAGAAAACCTTTTTTTTGGAGAGCAGAGTACAAGTACAATTTTATGCTAACTATACGGAGAGAGAAAAAAAAAAAATACATAAAAATATAATCATAAGTGGCATGAATATAAGAATAAAAAGGAAAGAAGAGAAAATTATAGTTATAGGTAGGTGGTACCGAATGGATTGGCCGAGTATAGTTTACACGCTAACGCGATGACCCTACAAAAGCATTAAAAAAAAATTCAAATTTTGCGTTTCAATAGCTGTTCTTTCCCGCGCACTAGTTTTGTCGTTAGAAGTCCGTAACAGTAACTTTCGAACGATCTATACGACAATATTATACTGCTTGGTACGCTGTAGGTGGCCGATTTTTAAAAATCAATCTTTTTCAAGCTATTTATTAGGTTCACAATCAAAATGGACGAATACTTTTTTTCAAAATTCCAAAAAAATAAATAAACTCAACGTCAGCATAAACGGGTAAGTATTGCTATCCTGAATCGTAATGATTTTTCAAAACAAAAATTATGGCTAGTTGTTTCATTTATGAAGGGACTAAGATTCCCTGCTGTTAGATAGCCTATTGCTATATAGAAAACGGAATAAAAAGCGTTCTGGCGAAACCCGATAGTGTGTAACTCTGTATAACCGGATCGTCTTAAACAAAAACTCTGGCAACGAAAATTCGAGTATAAAATACTATGTGAATCGAGAAAATTATTACTCGCTCGCGGCTGCTTATACCAATACTGTCAATAATAAATCAATAACATTTTATTATAGTTAAAAAAGCATTTTTTACTAGCCAGTTGCTATATTTAAACGAACAAAGCGTATACAACTAGCTCGGAGGATGTACAACACACACACACACAATATTATTATGAACAATTATTATATTGCTTTGAAATATACTGCACATTTTATGAATATTTTAATGGGCCATAAAAGAAAATATATGTAATTGCCGTGATATCGGTGCGTTTTTAAAGTGTTCAACAAAACTTTTTCACGGATGTTTCTTATCCGAGATGTTTGTTTTACTCTCAGCCAGGTAGTTCTTTGGTCATATAGAGATGCTCGTGCTCGTAAAATACAATACTTCAGTATATTACAATAACAAGGAATCATTCCCCCCAATCACTAATCAAGACATACGGATTGGTAAAAATTTTGTATAACGATCAAAATCAAAATAAAAGCTCTCGACCTCAGTTTACACACAAATTTTTTTCCGGTAGAATATTATGCGCCGCTAAAACGAAATCCTTATGCATAAACAATTCATTGGCTCCGCTATTGATGTTTACGGTTCAAAACAGGGGGACGGCTAAAATATCAAAATTTAATAAATTTCATTGTTTTTTTCAATCTACCTACGACTCGAAAGAAAATCTCGACTCTCTAAGCTCTTGATTTTAAAATTTTTCGTTTTACTTTTTTCTTAATTTTATTTGAAGTCTTAAACCGTGTTGACGCTTCGCGATTAAGCCAAGCGAAAAACGCTCGGTGTGAATTACGTCTTTTATGTTCACTAATTAACGTATCATTATGTACATACAGATATAATCATCATAAACAAGTGTTTTATAATAATAATAATAATAAAAGAATAATTTGCAGAGTAAGAGATATTATACATTTTTTTTTTTATGTTGATATCTATTATTGTTGCTTTTTATTATATTTTGTGCGTTTGCACATGGTTACAGTTCCCAGATTTTTTCGTACGCTTTTCGAGTTTAATAAAGGGTGGCGAATGTCTGTATAATACCGCCCAGTTCGAAACGGGACTGTTCCATTTTCGACAGCTTTTGTACCAAACGCGTTTAGTCCAGTTTTCAAAATAAAATTCTGTCTGTGTGCCCCTTTCTTGTTTACGAACGTAACGGGAAACCGCGTTTATTTTGACTCCAACGTTGTTTGGCGTTTGCACTTAACAATGAAAATAATAACCGAAAATAACAAGGTTTTTCAATTTTCATAAAGAGCGTCCCTCTCTTACACGGGACGGACACCCTTCGGGGATAATACCCGATGGAGTCACCATCGAATTCCGCCAGAGCGCGTTCTATACCGTTTTCTATGGTAATTTAGTAGCTACTTTATGGAAGGGAATCTTGTACAGTTCCTATTCACAAATCATGAAATAACCATTAAAAATTGAATGCTCGAAAACGGTTGGACCGATTCGATTTCCGTTTTCGGCAGCACAAAGCTACACACCTATGTGTATTTGAAGCGGCGCGTATAGTGTTTATCGAAAAAGTGGTTTTTGAGAAAAACAAGTTGTCACCGATTGGAATCGTGTGCGCGTTGGCGGCGAGTGGTATTATACATTTTTCATTTCGTCGAAAACGGTCGATCTCTGTTTCTGAAAAATAATTCTGTTTATTCGAAGTTTTATATCGTCTAACGTTTTTGCGACCGACCGAGTCGTTTTCTCGAATAAGGTATCGCCGATTGGTGGTGCGTTGTGTATTTGGCGGCGGGTGCAGGGGCTGCAAAGATTGAACCGATTTCACGTCTTCTGTTTTCGGACCGATAAAACTACGTATTATTTGTGCACTGATTTTATTTTAGCGTATTTTTTCGAGACAGTTAAGCTGAAAAACGTTCGTGTCGTGTGGCGAGAAATCCACCTTCAGTCCCCCCGACGACGGGGGGGGTTTTTTTTCCCCCCGACGGAGGTAATTTTACGATAAAAGCAGGATATGTGTTCCCGCACAAAATCACGGGTACGCTGCGTATACGCTCAAACAAAGGGAAGAACTACTTTGTTTACTCAGAAAACGCATTGGAAATAAATTTAGTTTATTTTCCAGTTTCTCCTTTGCATTGACGTCGTTTCTAAGTCTTTGTGTCGTTGATAGCCACACGTAGGTGGGTACTCAGATAATGGGAAATGTACGTATGACGTGTGTCGGATACGCGATTTTTCGCTATCGTAATCAATTACATTTTATAAATTTTTTTTTTGTCAAATTTTATAAAGACGATACCCGTGTATTTAAAAAGATTGATTAAAATTTTTTTCTCTCGTACCGGACGAAACGTGTTTTGGACGGCTGTTGCGGTGTACCTACCCTAAAAAAAGAAAAATTGACGAGAACACCACTGGCCACACGTCCACACCTAACGAACGTTTTCGGGAAACATTGTTTGTCAAACGTTTTTTATTAACGACCACAAACGTTTGTTCGTAATTTAGTCTTATATTTAATTCATGTGTTTGCGCCAACATTCGTGACCGTTTCGGATCTGTTGTACACAGGGACAAGTCGCGTGCGTTTTTGTTGTAATGCGTAAGAAGAATACAAAAAGAAAAAAAAGGAGGCGGTGGTGTGAGAATTTTATTCGTTACGATTGTTTTGCCGTCAAGTGTTGATTTTGAACCAATAGGAAAAACACAAATTTTCGTATGACGGCATTTCCGTGTCGGCGCGTCTCATTTACAAGATAAAACAAGAGTAAACGTGTATTATTATTATACCTATATTTTTTTATGCGCTTAATATTTTTATGTTCGAAAAACCTTTTTGTATTAACAATCGTTCGTGTCGGCCTAACCGGCTTGATAATACTGTCCGTCCGTTGCGGGTGCAAATGACGCATAATAATATCGCGCGTACTACTCTGGACGCGGATAACGACGTCACCGTCCAATATTATTACGTATTTATTTGTAAACGGCCAGATTAACCATTACAGCATTACACCTGTGTATATAACTACGTTATGTTTGACGGTACCGCCGACGCTAAATACGCTTGTGGCCACAACATACATACATAGGTGGGCACGGGCGAGCCGGAGAGTAATTTCTTTTTTTTCAATTGGTTTTTTTTTTTTTTGTAACTTTTTTCTTTTTACACACACACGCGCGTAATTATAATACAAATGCCTCGACCACAAGCGGTTTTCTTCTATGTGGCGTGCGCGTGAGCAGACGGACACGTGCACGCGCATCGTGATCGTCGAACACGACAACACGACGATGTGTGTACACATTATTATAAGTTATCGTAACAATATACACGCGGCATAATCAATTATCCATCGGGGCAGAGATACGGGTCCCCGGGGGGCGGGAACGACGAGAGAAGAGGAGGATATCGTAATACGTATTCGTGACGCGACGACGGAACAGGTGGTTCGCTCGCGCATCGTATTTAGCGGTTACCGCACGCACGCATGCACATCAAAGGGCGGTCCGCACGTGATTCTGCGCGCGGCGGCGGCTGCTGCGGCTCGTATTGTAACGACGGTAACGCTACGGGGCTGGACGACACAACTTTTTTTCTTTTTTTTGTCGGATTATCGAAAAACAAAGAGTGGATTTTTTGACTTTTTTTAAAATTACGACGCACGTAAACCGGCCGGGAGAAAAACAAAACGAACGGTCGTTCCTGTAAAACGACATTTACAGCACCGCTTCGACAAGAGTTTTTTATTCTTTCAAAGTTTCTCCGTCCTGTGGTATACTATCGTGCGGATTAGTTTACGCGATAAAATATAAATCGACTTGTCGAGTTGAAGAAAGAAAGAAAAACGTTAACTTAAAAAGTTTTAAACTTTTTAAACTTTTAGTTAACGTAAAAAGTTAACTTTTTAACTCCGTCTCAACTTTTGACGAGCCCGCCCCCGCGTCCGCGTTCGGGTGTATAAAGGCGTAACTAATTTAATTAGACAGCCGAAAAGTTTTAGCGAAACAGTCGGTTAGTTTACGTTAATTTTACGATTTCGTGCAGGTATATCGTTGCAGCTTGACGGAAAACTATCGTTTGTGGGGTCGTTAAGGCGGTATCGTAGTGCAGGGGAGAGAAGAATCCAAGAGTCAACACTGTTCCTAAATATACCGACTACAGTTATGTCGCACCGCATAAACGTACGATTTTTTTACGTCGTTCTCTATGTTCGTTATTCTATAAAATCATTACGGTTTTCGTAGTGGAGGCGCGGTCGACGTCGTCAGTATTTTAACCGCCCATAATTCTCGTGCGCGAAATCGCTAAAACCGTCTACAGAAATCCTCTCTACAGAGAGTCGTGCAAAACGTTTTACGCGTTTATTATGAAAATAGTCGACTTATATATACTTGTACGGGACAAGTGGACTAATTACTTGAAAAAAAATCGAAAGTAATTTTTTATCGACTGACAGAGTTTGGGTTGACACAAAAACGACTTTTAAAAACGTCCGCGAACAATTTCAACAGACATTTTTTAATCGCGTAAGCCGAATAACACGGATCGTGACGGAGGTCGGCGGCACCTCGAAAACGTCGTTTGGTTGGATTTGGCCTTAGGGAACGCTTCTCGATTTAGGGGTGACTACTACTACCTCTAATGTCCCGCCTGGACATTTTTCCCACGTATTATTTTACACTTTTTCCAAAACAGAATTGGCTGACGCGGTTCTGAGACGAACAGGTTTTCCACGCAGTTTCCAACAAGCGTTACACAAGCGCGCGTGTACCCCATCGAAATCGGATAGTTATTTATTTTATACTACCTTATGATGTCGACGGTCGTTTTTTAAACGTTTTCACGAGATCCGCGCCGTATCTCGTTATTTCGTTTGAAAAGTACAAAATATCCACGTGGTTCCGGGGTCGCCGCCGTCTCGAAACGTTTGCGCGACGCCAGTACGGATTCGGTATGTTTTATCGCCGAGTCCGTCAGACAGCGCGACCACCTATAGCGGCCGATCGCGGCTTTTTAACTTGGCCGCTGGATATTTTACCTCGGTCGACGGCAAATCTAATTTCAGAATACAACGCGATCGCAAACGGTACGTCGTTGTGTTTGCGAGGAAAATGCAAAACGAATCCAGGCTTTTTTCTTCTTTTTTTTCCCCTCTCCATTCGATTCTTCTGTTGCGCGGCCTACCTACCCTATCGGGTACGCGTCGACCGGCAGCAGCGGCTAAAAACACGTAAGACGCGCGCGGTCCGTGTAACCGCGATAAACCGGTGGTGATACGGCGGAGTAGTGGTCGTATAACAGTCAGCTGGCGGCGCACGGAAGAAACGAGTTTATACGTAGGCACAGTACTTACTGCGAAGAGGAACAAAAGAGGAAAAAATTATGACCGAGTGGAACATTATGAAGAAATATACGAGAATGAGAAAAAAAAAACGAGCGCGCGCGGTGTGACGGCCGCGGCGGACCGCTGGACCACCCACTCGACCTGCAGTATCTCATCGGTCGGCCAACAGCATCATCATCATCATCAGCAGCGGCGGCGGCAACGTTATACACACGGTTTTTTTTTTTTTTTTAAAACAAACATATGCACGTCAATAAAATCGTATATAATATAATAAACTCTCGACCACACCAGGTTATACACGTACACGACCGACCCCAGGTATACATTATTATTACTATCATCGTCGTCGTCGTCGTCGTCTTCGTCGTTATATATATACGTATTGTTTAACACACGTATTATTATATCATCGCCGCGTTATAAACGCGTTTCTCTTTCTCTCTATATTAGTTTTCCGAATAACAATATTTTGTGGTCATAAATAATCGTTTGAACGAGAAAACCGTCTTCGATCTAATACACGTACGATAAATAATAATAATGCCCTGCCCGCGGTAGTGGCCGAGCGGCGTTCGTCACAACAAAAGTGGTGAGCGGGCGGGCGGAGGGAGGCATTGACAAGTGGTTGAAAAGTTAAGCTGAAGAGTTAATCGTTTTCAACTCGCATCAGTTCGTTTGTTATGATGATGGTGGTCCGCGATAATCGTTTGTTGCAAAGTCGAGCGGGGTAATATATAGCGCCTCATCGTTTTTTTTTTTTTTTAGATTCCGAGCCAAGAACGTATGTTATTGTTTTGACGATGTTTTTTGTTCGTTTTTATGTGATCATCAAAGGTTCTACCTTACCTCAAAAGCTAGACGATCGAGATAGTGTTCGAAGCGTTTTTCGAAATTTTGATTATTTTTGAAGTTATTAGCCGGAAAAACGAGAACGTCCCGACTCTCGAAACTGCACTGTTCCGTTCGACATGAAATCCAGATAATTGGTTTACACGATTTTGGTTTATAGCCGATTTCACGTTGTTATTTTGTCGTAAAACTCGTCATTCCGGGCGGACGCGGTGTATTTCTTACAGGGGGAACAATTATATAATTATAATATCATAATAATATCGAAAATAAAGATCGGACCAAGCTATGAAACATAACACTGAAATAGGAAAGATGTACACGTTTGATAAAAGTTTTTATTCTTAAGTTTGTTTTTACCAGGACGTAGGTGTTAGGACAACTGCAGAGCTCGCTCAGAATACTATTTTCAATGATTTATCATTGCTTTCGGATATAATAAAATAATGCGTTTAGACCACTACTTCTAAAACTAGTGACCCACCCAAAGCGTAGTCATTACTCCGTTTTTTTTTTTTTGCTTAAATGGATCGGTTGAGTTGTATACGTATAGTTAATATTACGCATTTCTAAAAATTTTAAGGTATTTTTCCACTAGTTTAAGTTTTGATTTTTGTAGTTGGAAGCCTGTGTGTGACTTTCGAATGTACGATCCGTACACATTGCTTGACATGGGCACACTGTCGTTGGCTAAAAATCAATTTTTTTTTTTTTGTCATGTTATTACGTATACTATTCGGGTTTAAAATTGACCTCATTGTTGAAAGTTAAATTTCATGGATACTTTTTTTAATAGTCGAAATTCAAAAAAAAAACTGAACGTCACTTTCCTGAATCGCAATCATTTTTCAGAACAAAAATTAGTTGATTATAGTTTCGTTTGTGAAGGAACCAAGATTCCCTATTAAGATGTACAGCCTATTATCGTATAGAAAACAGAACAAAACGCGGAATTCGATAATATAGGTCTATCGGATGGTTTCCCTAGAAATTTTTTTCGTCATCATTTGAACGATCGAAAACGAATTGAAAACGAAAATTATAAACTTTAGGTGGAACTATATCCGATAGATTATTACGATCGAATTCCGCCAAAGCGCGTTCTATTATACTGTTTTCTACGCTATCTCGGTGTAGTCTTATAGTTCCTCCGCACCTGTAAAACGATAGCTTACTAATTTTTGTTTTCGAAAGTGATTGCGACACCTACTAAATGTTCGCCATACGTTTGTATTAAATTCCAACTAATTTTCATCACATTTTACCGCTTTGTTTTATTGGTGTTTTGTAGTACCCGCCGAATGGACTTGCAATCGTGCACATTTTTGAACGTCCCGCAGCAGTCAAAACGGAACGGCTTAAACGTCCAGAACCCGTTCCAGTTCCAGCTGTAGCCGTTCAAATAGACTTAACGCGCCAAAAGCGATTCCGCACTGCAGGTTATTGGTCGGGTGGTTGTCGCTATCGTCAGTGCATGGTGGGTGTTTTATAAAATCAAGGAACAACCGCGGTTCGGAGGTGCTGCAGGTTCACGAACCGGTTTTTTCGGTTCAACCCCTGCAGTAAGTACAGACGTAACATTATCTACGTAACAAACAAGACACTATATTGTATTCTGTGCGTACCTACATCGGATTCGTGCGACCAAAACCGTGTGATGTACGCGCAATCGAGTAATATACTATTTATAATAACGTCGTTATTAATTCGCTTACAAGCGATCGTGCCACGTGGGATAAGTGGCGTGTATAATATAGTGGTTTTTGGGGTATGTTCTTCTACTCTACTCGTCGCTAATCTGGTTCTCCTCTGTTAAAAGTCATTTCGTGTCGTCTACATGTCGTCGACTACTGCAGTCAGCTTGTTTAATCATTTCCGTCTCCTGTGGTATATTGTGCCTTCCTCGGCCTGCCTCTGTATCCGTTTGTTCGCCCTTGTTAAATGCGTTTCGTGTTTCACTCGGAATCCGCGGGTGATTTTGGAAATTAAAAGTCGGTCGGCGGGACGGCAACGGAACGCGGTTACTGGTATAACCTGCAGCGCGCCGCGGAATGCCCTCCGGTGTCGAAAACTACGACGTCACCGGCCGGCTGTTGACCGGGGGCTCTTGGGAGGGCGGTCTCGCTCGGCGGACAGGAATGCGCCAGACAGACTGGTGCTTCCATAAAAATAATAAAACAATACCTATGTAATACGTCTAATAATTCCTCCGCACGAGCACACTCGACCGCCACTCCCACCCACGTCGTCGCCGCGGAGGGCGGCTCATGACGTCTTGTTAACAACGAAAATAATAATAATAATTACTCGGTCGGTCGACGGGTAATCGTCATGGGTCTCCGGTATTAATCATCAGCTAGATAAATAATAACAGGTACTATTTCAACGCCAATATATAAATATATATATATTACGAAACGCTAAAATAGAAAAGATGTACACAACAAATTTGATAAAAGTTTTTGTTGTTAAATTTTTTTTTTTTTACCAGGACGTTTATAGGTGTCTACTATAGACAACTGAGCTCGCCTCAGAATCGTACTTTCGAGGGCAATGATTTATAAATTTACACGAAAAATACACGCTTTGGAGGGTGGGAAATTTTTTTTGTTACACTACACACACACGAGTGTACAAAACCTCGCGCCCTCCATAATTTGGCACACTGATCAGTAATAGGTAAACAATTGTACTATTCAAACCTACCCGAAACGGGATTTTTCAAATGAACGAGACTGTTGTTGGGTTCTTTTAACACGTGAAAAACGTTGGCGGAACATTTTTGGAAAAAAAAAAACCCCTGTAGATTTGTAACAAGCTGGTTACTGTTTTCCGTTAAAAATACCGATGGTACAAACAAGAGTGATGAAAAATGGTACAAGTATAAAATGTCTGCAATGATTCGTATTTGTATATAACTTGATACGCTTTTGCACGAAAGAATGGTACAAACGTTTCCATATATTTTATCGAATTTTAACGTTCCAGATCGTATACAAGATCCCAAAATTTCTGGTTTTTTTTTTTTCGAATATTTCCTCTCTGCAGCGGCGTTCTATTGAATAAAACATTTTTGAGAGTACGGGGGGGATCAAAGCCAAATATTGTTTGACGCTATTTTCGTGAAAATAAAATTTCCGGGCTGTTTCACGGGGTTGTTAAGCTCTCTCAAGGCGGAATGTCCCATCGTTTTTTCGTTTAATGGATCGTACACTGCGTATGTTTAATACCAGGATCACTCTGGAAAATTTTCATTCATTTTTTAGTCAGCTACGTATTTTTAAAAATCGAAATTTCGCTTTTTCAGTTCTTTCCCACGTGTTCCCAAGTTTTGTAGTTTGGTGACTTTTGAACGTGCGATCTATACACGTCGCTCGGTATACTGTCGTTGGCCAATTTTCCTTAATAAAGTTATTAGTGTCACCAAAAACAAAAACCCAACGTCAGCAGCTGTACGCATCGTAATCATTTTTTACAACAAAAATTTGGTCAATACCGTATTGTTTTATTTGTGTGAAGGAACTATAAGATCCCCAAACTAAGATAGTAGCCCATCACTGTAGTAGAAAACAGTACGGAACGCGCTCTGGCGGAATTCAAAAGTGACGCTACACCGGACATTCCTCCTTGAGTCTCCCGGACTCGTGTAATTACCGAGTCCAAATTCGGTGTGCTTGATATTAGAAAGATATTGTATTGAATTCCCCGTGACATCCTCACCTCGATTTGAGGAAATTTCTGAACGCGCCGCAGAGTCAGCTGACAGATGTACCTGTGTGTATCAAATTATGACGAGACGATAAGCGGAAAAAAAATAAAAATACGGTATTGTGGAAGTAAAAACAGTATAATCTCTTATTGTTTCGAAAGCTGCACGACCAATCAGATAACAGCTGGCATAAATTATCACTCATCGTGTACCCCACTGATAAGAAATGTAGCCGATAACAGGATATATTTATTGGCGCGGAAAAAAAAAATTTGAAGAATACCAACTTGGCGCCCTACATTTTTCTTTGTCCCCGGACGTCATTTTAACTGACCGAACCGGACTGGAACAGTTTAAAAACATGACGTAACCGTTAGCATGTTTCGCCCAACAAACAGCGACGTATCAAAACCTACCGGGAATTTTTTTCGTTTTTTTTCTAAGTTGGCAATTCTGTATTTTTGCTCTATCCGATATCACGCTTTCTTCTTCCATGCTTGTTATCTCCCGGGGGCACTCAGCAGAGCAGCCGTCCTCCCCCCATTACACGTAGAGCCGCTCTGCCGATGTTAAGGTTTTTTTTTCTTGTCACGCTTTTGATATCGTTACGAAAGTTTTCAAACTCTCGATTGAATCGTACAGTACAGTATTAATTTGAAAATGACGCGTTTCGTCTCTCGTCGACTCGATCGTAGATCACAAATCTGCGGAAATCCACCGACGACACCCTTTTCTGCGCACTCAGATTTTTTTCACACGCCATGAGGGAGGGTGGAGGAAATAACGATAATATTACAATGTACCTAACGCGCGCGCGGTCGTTTCTACGCCAGCCGCGGTGCACGACGCGCCACGTGGTGTACCGGTTTAATAACAACAATCTTATCGTCGTTTCGTATAAAAAGCGGTTAGCCGCAGTGTGTGTGTGTGTGTGCATACCTGCTTTATGACTTCATCGCGGCGTTTTCCTGTTAAAACGACCGTGTTCGTAAAAAAATCGAAGCCGTTTCGAGATAATACGAACGTGTCACGCGTTATTTCGTACCGCACACGGAACACAGCGATTGTAAAAAAGACGTACATTACGAATAATATCACTTAATGTACGTTGTGTGTTCATCAAAGTGTCGGATCGTGTGCTGCAGCCGGGGGACGCACACGCCGAACGCATACATCCGATGATGGAAACCATTAATTTTTGTACACGCACACGCTCCACTATTGCCCGTTTCCCGTAGCAGTTTTTATCTGTCTGTATTTATAAAACCGTTTGCGCGTTGCTATAATATCACGTTGACGAGAACCCATAACGTAGTAGTAGTAGTATGAAACGGTTTGAAAAAAATTTCGCGGTGTCGTTTGGACGTACCATGCGTGTGAGCGGTTTATAAATCGTTGGAAAAAAAAACGTTATTTTTCGTAATATAATATAAACAAGCGCTCGCGTGCTGACGGTTTTTCGCCAAACGACATTGCGACGGTGAATTTGTACACGCGGCTGCGACAGGAGCACAACAGGCGCGCGATGTTGTTGTGATGTTTTCGCAAACGGCGGTTCGACGCGTGGCGGAAAAAGAACGCGACGAAATACCGTGTAAACGTTTCGATAGTTACCGATTATTATGCGCGGAAACGTCGAATGCTGTGGGAAAAATGTCCGGAAACCCTTTGAAGAAACAATCCGACGTTTTCCGACGTTATAACACGTTTATTTTGCGATCGCATTTTTCGCGACTGAACACGCGCCGTTAGTAAGTACGTAAGAGTCACTGCGATTAATGTTCACAAACGACTCGGCGTTACTCATAAAGTTGTCCGCGTTTTCCGTGCAGTTAAACGATTCCTAAAACCGTTTTGAGTCGTCGATCCTTTTTTGTTGACCGTTTTTATCTAGGGTCTTTTTTTTTCCCCCGGTTTTTCGCGTACAACCTTTTCGGAATTCGCCAAAGCGTCGAGTGCACCGCGCCGAGGACACAAGTTGGGTTCTAAGAAAACGTTGTTCTAGATCGGAGCAACACCCCACGGTGTCGCACACACAAAAAAAAACCTTTGTAAAATCAATACGCTTCCTGGTTATCGCTCGGAATCTAATGATTAGACTTTACGCAGGTCTAAATTTTTATTTTTAGTGCAGTACGTTTTCGGTGTACATCAGCGAATTCGACGTTAACGGCAAAATTACCGTAGGGCGCAGATCAAATTTTTACCAACTACCCTATTCGACCTTAAGCGAAAACTCGTCGTCTGCTCAGGTGCCTCTACTACACAAAGCACAACACAAACGTCGTAAAAATGTGATTTATGCCGTGCGCGATAGTTTAACATACGGCATATTGACACGTTGTTTGTTTCGATTTACGCGGGGGCGTACATCGATATACGTTCTGTCTTCCGCGAATTTGTTCGTAGAAATAAATTTGCCTACGCAAAACCCCTTAAAACGGATCCGCGTCGTAAGAGGACCACGGGGTTTTCAAGGGGTATCGAGTAGGCAATTTCAGTTCGTTCGAATACGATAATTGTTGTTGTTGTTTGTCCGAGAATTTCGCGTGTGTGTGATCAATAATTATAATAATTGTAACGAGAAAAAAAATACGTTGTTTAATGTTTGCTTATCTGCCGCTCGCGAACGGGAAGACGCACCGATAGTTATTTACTTCTGACGTCTATTATACTGCTCAGTACCTATAGAACGCAACAAGATCGCAAACGTAAGTACAACTACAGACTTGGAAACAATCTGTTTGCGTTCTATTGCTACGCGAACCTGGAAAATGTTATAATAATTATACCTGTGCAAACGAACGGTTTTGTTTCCACCGTTGTAACTCGGTTTGACCCGCGACACCACGATAAAACTGTCAAATACCGGTCAGTTTTGTAGGAAAAAATAAATAAATAAACCGTCTGATTTCTACGTTTGTAACGTTCGCACCTGTACGCCGTGTGTGATGAGATATTGGCCGTTTCGTGCACCGCGAACATCATCGGTTTATTATACGTGTATATTAAAATGAACATGGTTTCTGAGACGTCTACTACTACTACTTGTCTTTTTTTCACCGCCGAATTGCCGAGTTCGTCCTCATAAACTTTCAGTTATAGTACCGAGTTTTTATGCCGCGGCTCACCGTATCATTACGAACCTAGTTACAAGCTCAGTTCTCCAATTTAAAATCGTACTTTTTAAACTCGAATCAACCGATCGCTTTCAGAATCAAAAGAACGTAAATATTTTGTACTAATCGGATAAGCTGCTCTTCTTCTCCCGACTATTTGCGGGGTCAGTCACCCTCGTCTTATATTTCCACTCGTCTCGATTGTTCACATCCCCTACGCCGCACACCAACAGCTCTCTCATACATCCATCTCGATCGTTTCCGTCCGTCTCGTTGCCGGTCTCCCTGTTTTTCCTTTAACGTTCATTTTCATCATCACTGCCCCCTTACTGCCTCTGTCTCTTCTGCAACGCACGCCCTGCAAACCGTATCTGCAGTCCGTTCAGTATTTCCTCTAATTTTCACCGCTATTGATGTGCAACACTGATGCTGACTTTTACACGTCGCCTATTCTATCTTTCCCCGTTACTCCGTCTGAACGTTCTCATTTCTGCAACACCTCGTACTACTCAGCTGTTCTGCGCTCATGTCGACCACCCGAACGTGTTTTGTCTCAACACACGCTCCCGTAGAATTTCCTTTCGATTGGAATGTTTTAAACACCTCTTTTTTTCTGAAATGAATTTTGTCGATATTTTATCAGAACCGACGCGGGCGGGTCTAATCGTAATGCGCACGAAAATAGAAACAACGGAACATAGTTGTCGGCGTATTTTAATAATCGTTATAATAATGTTACGGTGAAAACGCGACATAGTCTGAAAAGAATCGATACTCAAAAGAAGTATACAGAACACTTTTTCGGTTCTTAACATTCGTCTTTTATGTTTTTACCATTAAGAACATATTTTATAATCTGTACAATAGAACACGACGAGTAAACATGATCGGGAGAGAATCGGAAGAAATTAAAGGGGGACATATCATTTTTGTTTTTTGCGGTTGAGTGCACCAACGACGGGGGAAAAAAAAACAAGCGATTGGGAAAAGTAACAAAAATAATGAACATTCAGACCGCTACAAAGTCGATATCAAAATATATAGTTTTGATGATTCCTGATTTTGGCGATCCGGAAACTCCGAGAATCACTAGTTTCGAAATCGTAACGGGTTTTAAAGTGCAGTTTTTAGCCGAGGGGAAAATATCCCATATTTTTTTTGCCTAAATGGAACCCATGGTAGTGAGTATAAGGTTTAAAAAAGTTTTTTTTTAGTCGGTTACTACATTTTGCAATTTATGTTCTATCTGACTAGTTTAAGTTTTGTAGTTAGAAGTCCGTAACTTTTACGTCAGCGTATGCGGGTATTACTGTCCTGAATGGTTTTTCAAAAAAAGTACTTATAATTATCACCGTTTCCTCCGTGAAGAAAGTAAATAGGTTTCCTATACTAACGGACAGCCATTATAATAATTGTAGAGAACAGTATGAAGAACGCGCTTCGGTTCGATCCGTTCTCCCTGAATAATACGTAAAACAATACTCACCTATACACGTGCATAGAATTTAAGAGATCGCCGCGACTCGAGTTTTCTAGAGTTATGAACAAAAGGGTTTCCAGTACGAAATTGATTTAACACGAATGTTTATTATTTATTTACAACAAAAAAAAATCTTTACGTACAATTTATATACAAACATATTATTATTATAACATACCGAATGCGTAAATATAAAATATACGTTCGTAGTTGAAAAAAAAAAAACAAAAAAATAGGATACTTTTGTCGAAGTACGCGGTGTATAAAAGACGTTTTTGGAATAATAATATTACATTAATATCGTTCGACTCTTCAGTAACGTTATAATATATATATATATATACATATATCGTCGCGATATGGTTCACCGAGTATAATAAATAACGAGAATCTAAATCTACTTATAGACAATATCAATACATATATATATATATATATATTATATTATATGGTAACACATTGAGGCAAGTCAAAATTTTTATAATAAATAAACAAAGAAAAATGCAAGTATAAAATAATAATAATAATAATAAAAAAAATATACATAATATGTAACAACTGTGCAGTGTAAAAATGCGTTGTATATAGTGGGGGTTTTTTTTTTTTTGATTTTGGGCCGAGAAAAATCCGCTTCGTCGTGTATGATAAAAAATTTCAAAAAAAGACTAGCACACGATAAATAAAACAATGACGGTAAAAAAACGTTATCGAACAAAAAATATGTAAATAATAATAACCGTTCTGTTCTCACTGGTGGCGAAAATAAATAAAAATAATAAAAAAAACGTACAAATACGATATAAAACGGAAAACGTTTCGGCACGATGCGTGGTGAACATCATCTATAGAGAGCAGTGTGTCGGAGGGAACGTCGCGCGCGCCGAGTTGTCCGTCGTCTTCGGCAGAATAAAAAAACAATTATTATACGTCGTCCACCGGCGTACAGTGTTATCTCGAGGTCGTTGAATTGCTAATATTATTTATTAGAGACCCGTCGTCGTCGTCTCGTGCCGCATAAAACGGTGTATTTTTCGTAAATCGAGAAAATCGCGCGGCACGTTGGGCGGACGAAAACTCCACACTGCCGGTTGTTGAAAAGTATTGACAAAAAACAACGAGTACGGTGGAAAACGCGTATTCGGATCCAGTTTTTATTTTTTTTAAAAACCGTCGGAAAACGCGTAAATTTTTCTTTTTTACACGGCTGAGGAGACGAGGAGGAGGTCGCACCGCACAACGCTGCTATAGCAATATGACGACGTTCGATAAACGTAGTGTTTTTTCATTTTTTTCTACGTTTCAACGAAATTCGCGTTTACGCGTCGCGTGAGTATGAGGAAAAACGAACGACTAACCGTGTACAACAAGAAGCACAGTACGATAATAATACATAATATTTATTACACTATACGATGATGATAATAATAATAATAATAATATCTTTGGGCGATGCTGTGTGTGTGTGTGTGTGTGTGTGTGTGTAGGCGGCGGGATTGGGTGAGGCCTCCCATACTGGCTGTATTACCTGCACCCGCACCCGAGCACCTGCATGTCCTGGTAGTTTTTCAGCACCACCTTGTTGTCCTCGTCCAGGTACAGCATCGACACGGAGGCCAGCTGGGTGGGCACGCAGCACGCTTTGGGCACGGCCGCCGGGTTCATGGAGTTGACCAGCGTCTGCACGATCGCGTGATTGGTAGAGTTGAGGTGCTCGGCCACCGGGAACGGGCAGTCGCCGTGACAGTAGAACGCCTCGTAGCCGGGCGGCGCGACGATCCAGTCGTCCCATCCGACGTCCGCAAAGTCCACGTACAGCGGACGCCTCTGGCACACGTCCCGGCCGCCTCCGCCGCCGTCTTTTCGCCGCTTGTTGCCGCCGCCGCCGCCGCCTCCTCTGCCGGCGGCCTGCGACGGCTGTTGTTGCTGCGGTTGGCCCGCCGCCGGCGAACGTTTCCGCCGCGGCGGGCCCACCGTCCGGCCGTTCTTGCCGTCGTCCGAGTACACGAGCAGCGCGGGCCTGTCCGCGGCCCGCAGCTCGAACGCGTCGGGCACGGGCGCCCGGACGCCGCGGACGCCCGTCACCGTCTCGACGAGCAGCCCGTGGTTGGCGTCCGACCACCGGCCGCCGCGCTGCGACCACCGTTCCAGCGCGGGCGTCACGTCCAGCGTGACCGCCGCGCCGTCCAGCGGGTCCACGTTCCGCGCGTCGAGCAGCCTGAGCACGGGCTTCGACACGCCCCGGACGCCCGGCCGCACGATGTCGTGCACGAGCACCCGCACGCGGCCCGGCCGCACGGCGGCGGCGGTGGGCGGCGGTCGCCGACGGACCGGCGTCAGCCTCAGCTCGGCCGCGGTCAGACGCTCGCCCTCCGGTAACGGGTCCACCGCGAACTGTACCCGGTACTTCCGGCACTTTGGGTTTTTCGGCTCCGACTCTAGAACATACACCGACGGTAAACCCGGTTATTCGTTTTCTGACACGAATCATTGTAAATTGAACACCGCTTGACGTTCGTTCGTAAATGCGGTTATTAAAAAAGAAAAAAAAAACCAAAAGCGCCGGGATCGCGTGGGTAGTTTGACGGGGCTCTACGCTTTGGGGTGTGTGCACTGGTTTGGTGGAAGTCGTGGTTTAAACGCATTATTTCCAAAAGCAACGACGATAAATCATCGCCTTCAAAAACACGATTTTGAGCGAAGTACCCTATACGTCGTGGTGAAAACAAATTTAACAATAAACACTCTTGTCATGTTAAATACCTTTCGTATTTTGGTGTTGTGTAATAGTTTCCCCCGTACGAAGTACATACGGCCGCCGCGTTAATAATTATAAATATTATAATTATTCTATGATTATAAATATTAAAATTATTCTACAGTTACATTATAATTAACACCATCGCCACCACCGTTCACGCAAAAACTGGCCGCAAATACGTGTATTTTAGCCCACCGTGGTACCAGGGACCCATGAGCCGCATGACGTGGCTCGAAACCGACGCGACGTTCGCGTACACGTGTTTGTTGCCACGTGGTGTACGTGAAACGCAAACGTCGGTTTCATGGGACCCCGGTACCAAAAATTGATAATTTCACGGATCGATGGGCTATATTTTTTTTCATTAAAATATAATATTCTATAATATTATAAATATTATAATTATTCTATAACTACATTAATATTGGTCTATAGTTATATTATAATTAACACCACCACCACCACCACCACCACCGTTCACGCAAAAACTGGCCGCAAATACGTGTATTTTAGCCCACCGTGGTACCAGGGACCCATGATCCGCATGACGCGGCACGCAACCGACGCGACGTTCGCGTACACGTGTTTGTGGTCACGTGGTGTACGTGAAACGCGAACGCCGGCTTCATGGGACCCTGGTACCAAAAATTGATAATTTCGCGGAGCGATGGGCTATATTTATTGATTAAATTATAATATTCTATAATTATAAATATTATAATATTCTATAATTATAAATATCATAATAATCTATAATTATAAATATCATTATATTCTATAATTATAAATATCATAATATTCTATAATTATTAATATTATAATATTCTATAATTATTAATATTATAATATTCTTATATAGTTTTATTATAACTAACATCATCACCACAGTTCACGCAAAAACTGGCCGCAAATACGTGTATTTTAGCCCACCGAAGTACCAGGGACCCATGATCCGCATGACGCGGCACGAAACCGACGCGACGTTCGCGTACACGTGTTTGTGGTCACGTGGTGTATGTGAAACGCAAACGTCGGCTTCATGGGACCCTGGTACCGAAGATTGACGATTCCGTGGAGTGACGGGCTGTATAACACCACAGCCGCCGCCGCCGCAGACTGTCCGTAAATACAATTGTATATTTATACATACAATATTAATAATAATATATACGAATATATATTAATAATATAGGTATTATAGGTACCGGAGCGTTACTTATTTTTTATATATAAATAACGACATATTGGTTTTTCCGGCTCAGCTTTCCAGATAACGTGCGAGCCGTGAACTGAGAAAACGGGCGATGAACTTTGACCGGTTACAGATCGTTCTGAGTGGCCGGAGTCTCATTTATTTTTTATTTATTATTAACTTTGTGTGGGTTTTTCCTGCTCGACTTTCCCCGGTAACGTGTATGCCGCGAACGGAGAAATCGGACGATGAACTTTGAACTGGGAAGGATCGCTCTGATTGGCCGGAATGTCAATTATTTT
>CM029357.1:35930526-35968072 GCA_017140985.1 Hormaphis cornu | reverse complement strand
TTATTTATTATTATCTATGTGTGGGTTTTTCCGGCTCGACTTTCCCCAGTAATGTGCGAGCCGCGAGCGGAGAAAACCGACGATGAACTTTGAACTGTGAAGGATCGCTCTGATTGGCCGGAATGTCAATTATTTTTTATTTATTATTATCTATGTGTGGGTTTTTCCGGCTCGACTTTCCCCGGTAATGTGCGAGCCGCGAGCGGAGAAAACCGACGATGAACTTTGAACTGTGACGGATCGTTCTGATTGGCTGGAGTAGGGTTGTTGTCAATTATTTTTTATTTATTTATAACGATGTGTGGGTTTTTCTTTATAATTATTCTATGATTATAAATATTAAAATTATTCTATAGTTATATTATAATTAACACCATCGCCACCACCGTTCACGCAAAAACTGGCCGCAATACGTGTATTTTAGCCAACCGTGGTACCAGGGACCCATGAGCCGCATGACGTGGCTCAAAACCGACGCGACGTTCGCGTACACGTGTTTACGGCGACGTTTTTGCCACGTGGTAAGTAAACTAGAAACGCGAACGTCGGCTTCATAGGACCCTGGTACCAAAAATTGATGACTTCGCAGAGCAATGGGCTATATTTATTGATTAAATTATAATATTTTATAATTATAAATAGTATATTTATTCTATAATTATAAATATAATAATTATTCTATGATTATAAATATTAAAATTATTCTATAGTTATATTATAATTAACACCATCGCCACCACCGTTCACGCAAAAACTGGCCACAAATACGTATATTTTAGCACACCGTGGTACCAGGGACCCATGATCCGCTAGACGTGCTCGAAACCAACGCGACATTCGCGTACACGTGTTTACGGCGACGTTTTTGCCACGTGGTGCACTTGAAACGCGAACGTCGGTTTCATGGGACCCTGGTACCAAAAATTGATGATTCGCGAAGAGATGGTCTAAATTTATTGGTTAAATTATAAAATTCTATAAATATAAATATTTTAATGATTCTATAATTATAAATAATATAATATTCTATAATTATAAATATTTAATCTTCTATAATTGTAAATATAACAATATTCTATAGTTTTAAATATTTAATCTTCTATAATTGTAAATATAATAATATTCTATAATTATAAATATTTTAATGATTCTATAATTATAAATATTTTAATGATTCTATAATTATAAATATTATAATTATTCTATGATTATAAATATTAAAATTATTCTACAGTTATATTATAATTAACACCACCACCACCGTTTACACAAAAACTGGCCGCAAATACGTGTATTTTAGCCCACCGTGGTACCAGGGACCCATGATCCGCATGACTTGCCTCGAAACCGACGCGACGTTTGCGTACACGTGTTTACGGCGACGTTTTTGCCACGTGGTGCACTTGAAACGCGAACGTCGGCTTCATGGGACCCTGGTACCAAAAATTGATGATTTTGCAGAGCAATGGGCTATATTTATTGATTAAATTATAATATTTTATAATTATAAATATTATAATTATTCTATAACTACATTAAAATTATTCTATAACTACATTAAAATTATTCTATAGTTATATTATAATTAACACCAACACCGCTGTTTACGCAAAATCTGGCCGCAAATACGTGTATTTTAGACCACCGTGGTACCAGGAACCCATGATCCGCATGACGCGGCACGAAACCGACGCGACGTTTGCGTACACGTGTTTGTGGCCACGTGGAGTACGTGAAACGCAAACGTCGGATTCATGGGACCCTGGTACCAAAAATTGACGATTCCGTGGAGTGACGGGCTATATAACACCACCACCACCGCCGCCGCCGTAAAGACTGGCTCCGTAAATACAATTGTATATTTATACATACAATATTAATAATAATAAATTAATAATAAATTTCCAATATATTTTTGTCCCCCGTGGTTCCAGGGTCGCACGGGAAGTTGATAAGTGGCGAGCGCTCCAAGTGGAGATCTGTTTTCACCTAAACGGTGCCATGGGCGTGTACACATAATTATGAAACGTCGGTTTATGGGACCCTGGTACATAAGTCGGCTAAAATACGCATTTTAGGACCGTTTTTTCGCCTAAACTGAGGCGGCGGGTGTGTGCGGTGTCGTATATTTTATAATGTAAAAAAGCCGAGATCAGTCTAGGTCGCGTGGGTAGTTTGACAGGGTAGCGGCTACGCTTTGAGTAGATCGCTAGTTTAGAACGATAAACCACTGCCTACGATTCTGAGCGAGTTCGGTTGTCTGGTAGTATACGTCGTGGTAGAAACAAATTTAACGTGAAAAACTTTTATCAAATCTATATCTTTCCTATATAGGTATTGTGTAAAAGTTTCAGCTTGGTCCGATCTTTATTTTGGATGTTATGTTCAAAAAAATCTAAATCGATGTGGAAAAAACACGTTTACCGTAATTATTTGTTCCCCCCCGTAAGAAAAACACGGTCGCCCGGAATGACGAGTTTTACGACAAAATAACAACGTGAATTCGGTTATAAACCCAAATGGTGTTAATATATTTTTTAAATTTTTTAACCACATATGTAAAACTGTTTTGTTTAGATTGCGTTAAAGTTTCGAGACTTAAACGTAAAAACTGGAGGTTTTATCGAACAATAACTGCGTAAAATTCGATAATTCAAACATTTCAAAATTCCATAACTCTCTTAAAAATGATCAATATCGTTTGAAAACTAAGCGGTAAACTCGTAAAACCCTTTTTAATGACACGTATAAATTTCAAGTCGTACGGAGCACTTTTGGGAATTTGACCGTTTTTGTTTTTTCCTCAGAACTTAAAAAATAATCAAAAATTCTAAAAACGCTTTAAATAAAGTACCATCACAGATCAATTATTCATCTTTTGAGGTATCATACGTTAAAATCGGGGCATTTTGTCTGCTAGAATTTTCAGCGGAACACTCATAAGATCCTCCTAAATGACATGTATGAATTTCAAGTCGATCTGAGCAACTCGAAAAATTGGCCCGTTTTTTGTTTTCCTCAGAACTTCAAAAATAATCAAGATTTCAAAAAACGGTTCAAATAAAGTACCCTCTCGGATCCATTATATTTCTTTTAAGGTATCATGCGTTAAAATTGGTGCAGATTTTCTACAAGAACTTTTGATCACAAAAAAAAAAAAACATCATTGTAGAAACAATACATCCTTTGCTAACGCTCAGAATCTAAAAAAAAAATACATCGTTGTAAAACCAATACATTCTTCGCTAACGCTCAGAATCTAACGTACAATATAATAATATAATATAATATAATATAATACAATATAATATAATACAATATAATATAATACAATATAATAATAGCTTTATTATATTCTAATACATTGCGGTGTGCACGAAAAACAGGAAGAAAGACCGCGATTGGGATCAAACACCGCGCCAGACGAAGCTGATTTTTTTTTTTTAGGAATTTAAAAACGGTAAAAAATATTTCGTCATAATGAATTTTAGGAACCCATTTACCTTTTTCAGGAATCCGTTTAGGAAATGTGTACACCGTCGGATAAAAATCAACACGATAAACAAATAAAACGCGACGCGTCCTCGAATGATTTTTCCCGGTTCAACGAAGAAATGCAAAATAGTTTTATTCCTTTCGTCGCACCATTGGCTAAAATTCAAAACGTATAGCCACCGTCGTGGAATTCTGAGAGTTATCTAAAAATTTGAATTTTTTTATTGGAAAGAAATCAATATTTCGTAGGGCATTTGAATGTTTTGAATTTTTAGATACACCTACATTTTACACGAATCGTGTACACGCGAAATTATCTGATCGTTTGATACGTTAACTTAAAAATCGAGGAGACTTTTTCATCTTCTTTCTAACAAAAACAAACTGTTACGATTCGCGTTGATCGAACTTGGAATTGGAGCAGTTTTCAGCGTTGAAAATGTCAAAACCAATTAAAAAGAAAAGTCAACTCGGTGTACGGTTGAGGATCACAAACCAAACTCAACACGTTCAAACATTTCGCAAACAAACCGTCGACTTACTGTATATATATAGGTAGTATGGGTACCTATAATAATTTTACACTCAATACCGACCGCGATTCGTTTTTCGTACACGTTGGACATTCTGAAATACTTCGCGAAGTATGATCGATGTTAAAATGTACATGTTTTCCACTAGACGAATTCCACTTAAATAAAAACATCATAAAAAATCTTTCAAAGAATTCATTCGTCTAAAATGTCGCCGCGAACATTTCGCAAGAGATTTTCCCCTCGAGTTTTGTTATTATTAAGACATGTAAATGTTATAGAGGTGTTATACGCGAACCGTTCGAACCGTTTTATACTAGAAACGGTGAATAAATTCAATGGTCATTTTCGCACGCGCGAAAAAAAAAATTTAATTTACATATAAATTCAAAACGTTTGAGAGGACATTTTACTGAGAAAAAACGTTTTTCCAATTCATTTGAAGACATATTTTATGCACGTTACGTATGTAAAACAGGAGACGTATAGAGACGTATAGTTCCACGTATAGCAGAATACGCAAATATCCCGTGAAACCTACGGCTGGACGAACAAAAATAAATCGGCGAAAAAAAAACATTTTAATCGAAAAAAAAAAAGATACGAAAAAATCTGAATACATTCCGATGACAGTTTGTCGACTGTCGTTCAAACTTACTACTGACGACAAAATGAACGTGCAACGTATACCTAGCACGTTTAAATCTTTCCACATTCCTGAATATTCTGCTTTTTTTTTTTTATTAAAATTACCACTTCATACTAGGTTTACGATTACTTTGAAAAACGTTTAAAAAATTTTAATTTATTTTTTAGTCAGTTACCACAGTTTAAAAACTCGAAATTTCGCAATTCAAGTTCTTTCCCGCTAGTTTCAGCTTCGTAGTTAGAAGTTTGCAACTTTTAAATGTACAATCTATAGACGCGTAATAAATTGTTTGATATACTGTCGTTGTTGGACAATTTTTAAAAATCAATCTTTGTTTGAAGTTATTATAGAGTTTTCAAATTGTCCTCGTTGTTGAAAATTAAATTTCACGAATACTTTTTGTAACAATCAAAATTCCGATAAAAAAAAAAAACTCAACGTGAGTATACGCGCAGGCATGGCTATCCCGAATCGTTCAACGCCAATAACCTAATAGTTTAGAACGATCATCCGAATTGCGATTTTACAAAAATTAATTCGGCATAAATTCAGTTTAACTCGCGCGCGATTTTTCGAATTTTTCTTTTCGAAAATGTTTGCTTTATGGGCGCTTAAAAAAATAAACGGTCAATCTTTATTTGGATTAGCAGCGGTCACGAAAACTTTATTTATCACTAGTAATAGTTTCAAACATCAAAAATTTTCATTTTTGAGTAGGCCCATTATTTTTTTTTCAATCGTGACTTTGTCACGCTCAACATTTTTACGGTATCTCTCGTTCTTACTTTTTGAATGTTAAAAAATAAACCGAATAAAATGCCTAAAATACCTACGTTAAGTCAGGGTTTATAGGGGCCATTTCTACATAGAACGGCTCGAAATGGCCCACCACCCAAGGACCGGGAACTCGTATTATTATTCGTTAATGTTCGATTTGTAACAACAAAATGCGTTACCCGTAACATAAATTAGTTACACATAAAAACATCAATCCCGTCGGTCCTCACTGTATAAATACCGCGGTACAATTCTCACAACGCCTTTGTAATACGGTTGGGTTAAGTGTGATAAGACAGCTTAAACGCGTACCTGCGTTTTAATGTAATAATAACTATTAGTATACACTTGTTACACTCAAATTATACGCACAATATTACCGTCAGAAAACGCGTTAGAGATTTGTGATTTTTCGATTACACGAGTATCACAAATACCTACAGTTCGTCGTGGCCCATTTTCCGCTCACCAAAAACATCTATACCGTTTATGGCGCGATTTTACGAACTTTTTTTCTTTTTTTTTTTTACAACGTGAAGAAGTAGGCATAATGATTTTTTTTCTTTCTTTGTAAATAATCGTTTTGAAAAGACGCGTCGTCAAACCCTCTGAATATTGTAAAGCGCTATTGTTAAACTGTCCGATATCATTTTGAAAAAAAAAACACCAAACGGTCCGATTGAGGCCGGAAAAAACACCCGGAAAATGTTAACGACTTCCTATGCAGAAACTTCAAAATATTTCCGATCGATCGAGTATGTATTGTATTATGTTCTTGACCGTGAACAGTTCGCCGTGAAGTTTTTTCGTCGATGACCTACGTGATCAACTCGCGGGCAGAGAGACTGAAATATTGTTTCGCTATTACAGTTTTCACATTTCGTGCGGAGTTTTCCGACATCGTCTCGAGAAACTGTATAAATATTCGAACCGTGATGATTTTATCTTATCAAACGCCGACATCGGCTGGTCAACACGGTAAACACGTATTTCGAAATCGGCCAATACCGTATTATTATTATTATTATGACGTTAACCGAAAGTAATATTTTAGGGGTGTGTCGGTGTTTACAAGAGATCACCCTGTACACACACACACACGTATAAAACGATGAATTCGCCGAGGCATTCCGCGATAACGGCAACGAATGTTCAAGTCTACGTGTTCATAATAAAACGTGCGGTTGTTATCGAATTGTTTTCTTCAAAATGATTCGACCTCGTTGTACCGAGCGCACTTATCACACGACTGATCCGTTCGAAGACGAAGGATATACAAACCGATGAATTAACATTAGCGTATAATTATTATTATTATTTAAACACCATAGACCTGCAACAACGACGTGCAATTCACTCTGTGCGGGTGGTGGTTAGGACCTGCTTCGAAACGGGGGATTTTTTTTTGTTTTCAAGTCGAGCGTGTGACCGCCGCAAAACAACGTCGTTTTTGAGATTTTTCAAAGATTCGGAAACACGGTCACAATAGTTTTCTTCACCGTACGCTCGCGGTAAGTGTCGTCCGAGCACATAATATTCTTAACAATAATAACACGTTGTTTGTGCCGTTCCAGTTTTCGATTGTTAAAACCGAGCGTTTCGCCAAGATGCTCCAGAACCCGGCCGTTTCTTTCTACAGCTTTTAGGTGGTAAACCGTTCGGAAAACGGCGTTTGTAATAAACGACCGTATAGGAACGTCACTGTATTATTCTCGCGCAATCGCATTTTTAAAACAACGATACACCACGTGTATCGGTTGCTCGTAAAAATGTCACCACCAAATTACACGTCAAACAATACTCTTTTAGCCGAAACCCGCTGACGTTTGTTGATTCGTTCATTTTTTTATGCGTCGGGTACACACACGCAGATAAAAGTATCATTAAACACAGTACACAGGTAGGTGAAATAATTTAGCATCGTAAATTAACCATAAAAATAGAAACGTTTTAACTATCGATCAATTATAATTAAATAATACGATTGGCAATCCATTTGACGGATACTAAGTACACGCGGTTCACGTCACGAGGAAAAAAAAAAAAATACTTCTATTTATTCCACTCGAATTTTCGCTGATTATACAGAAAATGTTAATCCGAAACGAATAACTACGATGGTAACGTAGCCAAATTTAATAGACCCAGTTATTGCGCGCGAAAGCGATTTCGTAAAACAAAGTTTTGGCACGCGTTACAAACCTAGTTCAAACGTCGAAAAAAAATGCCGAAGCAACAACATCCGTGTCTAATATCATGAATAAGAGTTTTGTATTTTTGGCACGTTGGACTTTCGATAATAACACAGATGTCTGCTGTCGACGGATTAAGACCGTACACGAAATCAGCAAGGCTGGGCGAGTAAACGATTCGTTTTGAAACATTTTAAGTTTATATCTGAATAACAATTGGTTACGTTAAAAGTTTATTATTTTTTTTTAACTTGATAAAAATAAATTTACAAAAAAAAATACAATTTAAGTTAGTAGATAGTTGATAGTGTTAATATTACTCGTTTTGTGATGTGAATTTAACCCTCCGTCCCACACATCCCACAAACGCGTCAAACGTTTGGCGGGAAAATCTGTAGGCTCATCGAAATGTTTGGAAATTTTTTTTTTTTCAAAAACGACGCGTTTCCGACAAAAATACGGAATCAATATCGACAAAATATAACATACAAGTATGTATACTCGCTATCGTAATACCAACATGCAAACACGTGTTTCGTGTCGTCCGATGACACTGAAAACATGACAATTCGCAGATCGCTATACTTGTTTTTAACCATCGCGCATGGTTGCAGGTCATATTTGACTTGACTTGGTTAAGTTAACCGAATTTATTCGAACAAGTCAAGAGTTCCAAGTTGGTTCAAAATTTGAGCCGATCACTGAAATAAAACACTTAACTCAAGTGCATTTGATTTTGTCGGACAAAAATAACAGTCCGCGAATTTCGTATACGTTTTGCACTATACGGCCGTTTGTGCCGTATCCGCGACGACGAAAATTAAATCTGAATTGACTTAATTTGAAATCAAATTATGTCTTAAGTTAGTTGAAGTTCGTTGGAGAAGAAATAAGTTAAATTAAGCGTCAAGTTAATTTTCAACCAAAAGTAAGCCGTTAGGTTAAAAAGTTGAAATAAAATAAACTTATAACATTTAACTTGTTAATGCTCAGCCTTGCTATTACCTACGCACTATGGAAGTAAGCATGCATTTTAATTTTTAATTTTTTAAAGCGTAGTATTGAACTACTGATAATTAACTTAAAATCAACTCGTTAAAATTGAATACGAGTTAATTTATAAAATTAAAATTAAACAGAAAAAAAAAATTTAACGACTAAATTAATATTATTGACTTGACGTTTTAACTTTTAACGATTTGTAATATTATCCAGCCTCGGATGTATTGTATAGAAATAAAAGCGGTTCTTTAAAAATATACACGCAACACAATTTGTTATAGCAGACGATAGCGTAAAATGACAACTAAACAAGATGACGAATGGTTTAATGATATAATCCTGAATAAACAAATATTGGGAAACGGCAAAAGACGAATAGCTATATAACCTAGTTATTTAGGTATACCTAAATATACCTATAATATATGTGTCCTAAATACAAAAATTCAAAGTCACCTCACTTACACGCGCGTCTTATATAAATATATACGTTTTGTAGTAACCCGAAATGCATCCAATTTACAAAGATGACAATCCAAACAGCCGTCGATATCGTCGTTACAACAACGTAAAAGCCGACATCTGGACGAGTCTGGTCGAGTCCTTCTGCATTTTTACTCTTCAAGGTGATAACGTCTCGTCTGTTTTCGATCCGGTCGAGTAGAAAAATTAATCGAAAGCTTATGAAAAAAATGTCAAAACGCGCGTTTTACAGTGCACCTACGTTATACACGATGGAAATCCATTTACAAAGCAAAAATAACATTGTCTTGAAAAAAAAAAAAAACGTTAAAAAATCTTTGAATAGTTGAGTCTTTAGTAATCATATTACGTGTTTGAGAAAAAATGACGAGTTATAGTAGTATAAACCTCACAATATCACGTGGATGGGGGTGAATTAACGAACTTACAAAAAGATGTGTAACGGCTGGCTTTGAACGTTATAATTAATATTACATAAATTATGAATTTTATACATATTGTACGATATAAAATAATTTTTGAAAAAGTTTGACCAATTTCAAACGTGTCAATATTATAATGACACTACTACTACAATCACAAGAATCAAACGGACAAAATGTTCTAACCGTAGCACAAAATGGTTCTAGTTTTGTGTTTGAACAGTTCTAAATTTTGATTCAACCGACGATTAAATCTACAACCTAGGGGACGTTGAGATTGCGGATCTGAGGGGGAAGGTGAGAGAGAAAAGGCTTTATCCCCCCTTTTAGACGTAATTTAAGTTATTTAAAATGTTACTGTAACGATTAATATCTATGATAAATTCATTATATTTTATTAGTTTTTGAAAACAGCAAACGAACAATAACAGACTGACAATTTCTATAAAGCTATTTTATTACTTAACTATACCGCGAATGAAACGTCAAAATAATAATTTCTTGTGGATGAAACTGAAGCGTTTTTTAAAATTTGGATTATTTTTTGAGTTATGGCGCAAAAACCAAAAATGTTTTTGACCGTTCACATTTCGTAATCATTTTAACGGGTAACAGGTGACACGTCGTAAAAGATTGAATTTTGGTTTTAAAATACATTTTATTTGAAACTATGATTATTTTCTGAAAAATGTGCTTTGTATAAGAAAAAGTATATTATGTATACTGCAGAACGATCGGGAGAGAAAATAGAATATTATTATGAAAATGAAAGTGAAAATTTGTTAAGATAAAACGTTTGGTTGAAAGAAGGCATTGGAATAAGAAATGAAAAGCGTCACGGAAACGAAAATTCTTTAAGATGTTTTAGAATAAAAAAATATTGATTATTAACTGTAGGTTTATGGTTTAATGAAAAAAAATTTTAATTTTTTAAATATCAAATATGTTTTGTATGCTATTTTAGTAAAAATGTTTAGCCATTCCGACTATTTTTAAATAATTTAGACAAAAGTAAATGCTAAAGCGATAGCACAAACTATGTAAGCATTGCTTACATCAGAAGATATTTTCTTAAGTTTGTGATAAAAACGAATAAACTGTAATTTATATATGAAATTCACTCAGTCGAATTAACATTTGTTATTATTTACTATAGCGTGGGAAATGAACGTCAAGCTATACAATTAAATCAGTTCATTTTTTTTAAACCCGTTAAAAGCAAGTGTTCTAAATAAAATCAAGTTAATTTAAAAAAAAAAAAAAATGATTCGATTTATATAAAATAAAAACCACTTATTTTAATTTAAAAACGAAACATGTTTATTTGGAATATAGTGTGTAAAAAATAAGGTATAATTTGCACCAATGTAATTTTTATTTTTTTGTTAAGAAAAACACTGTTATAAATTTTAAACGATGATAGTATACTGACTACATTTTCAACACGATTAGTTGTACAATAATTATTCGTTGTTAAGTACGCGCGTACTCTTGAATTTCATTTAATTCGAAAAACTATTTTCGTACATACGTACTACTCATGCGGGATATATATATATATATATATATATATAAATAATAAACGGAACCGATGGTAAATATTCTAAATAGAAGGTACTACTTAGGTGTTGTTTTTACAGTTCGTCTAAGGATAACAACACGATTCGCATTAAAATACAAAAATCATTCTTGGTTATATTTTTAGAAGCATACAAATCCCGATTAAGAATAGGTGCCTAGGTATGCAAATTTACGTAAGAATTTATTCCGTTTTATACACGAAATCGTCGTGAATTTTTATTGCGGTGATTATGTTGAATTTATGTTGAGTAGATGTTAGGTGTTATGTACCTGTGAAAAAATTCGATGCAATTTAGGTAAATGTAAAAATACCTGTTGGACTACGTGTTAGCATGTACAAGAACGTGACACGACGTGTTGTTTAGGATCTTCGTCGCACTGAATTTTACGACGCAAATATGCTCGCAGCAGTCCCATAAATTAATAGATCAAACTTATCCGATTTTTATTCTGAAAACGGTTCTGAACTCGTTATAACGTCTATTATCTTTTTACGCGACGATTTTTAAAAACATTTATTCTTAAAGAAATAAATAACAAGCGAAATATTGAAATAATTATGACGATATTTGATCAAACTTAAAAGGCCGTTTTACGCCATAAAATTATGATAATCTATTTATTTGCAAAATAATCTTGTAAAAACATTGTTTAGGTTTCAATAGTTCATCTTATCAGTGTAGTCTCAAAAAAAAAAAAATAATAATAATCACAATTATGGAAAATATACAAAATAATGTTTTTAAAAATGAAATGTATGAGCACGACTCAAAATACTATTAAAATAATGATTAAGTGCTTCCAAACGTCTAGTACGTAACGTTTTTCGATACAATAACGAATTCAGAACTATTTTCAAAACGAAAATTTGAAAAATAGCAACTTAGTTGTATAGAGCGGCGACTCTCTTTCGATCCGAAAATTTTAATATGGTACATCGAACACCAAACATTACTGTAACGCCTTAAACTGCAATTTTGTATCTTTTCGATTGTGCTGAACGTATCGAGGAGTGTATTGATTTTACGAAATGATGTCTATAAATACGGGTAGTTGGTAAAATAATATGGTAGGTATTTTGATTACGGTAGCTTTAATTTTTTTTTTTTTTTCGAGTAATTTAAAGATCCAAAAAATATTGGATGTTTACGAATCGTTTTAATGATTTAAACGTGTTTGCTTTTTTTTTTTCTTTCAGCCGTCACAAACGGTTCAAATGCATTGAAATTTTTTCAAAACATCGGAGTGGTTGAAATTGAATCGCCATAGTAACATCCCGAAGAATGTTTACGATTCTTAGGTAAGTAGATAGACAGAACTTAACATATTATACAATTTGTCAAAACGCATATCGACTCACTGAGATCGTTCAGAAACGTAATTATTAATGTAAAGGCGATGGTTTATCGTTGCTCACAAATTTAATACAGTAAAACCTATGCACATCCCTCGCTACACTCTAAATTTAAAACACTTGTAACGTTTATGTAACATGTGTTTTTCGAGTAAGCTGAACGTGCAATCTTTGTCGCGTACGAGGTGAACATTACACAAGACAACTCGCATAATATGACGATTCAAATTTCATCATAAATTACAGCGTAATTTCGTACTAGTTTTTTTCATTGAATATTCAAATGAATATAATATACCATCCATAATATCAAGTTGTAGACTTGAAGTTGCAAAAAAAAAGAAAAAAATATCGACGCTAAGTTTAGTTTTAGACGTATGACTCAGACTGCAGACGAACAATTGTATTTTTATACAAATACGTAAATCGCACCTATATTACGCACGTATATTCGACGTCGTACGTCGTCATGACTCATGACTTGCGTTAGACAGAAATCTCAAAATCACAATGTTTGTGTGATACGAGTACGAATCGTTCGAGAAGAATTAGTTCGTTGGTTTTTTTTTTTTGTATTTTTTGTATATTATTAATACGTTGAAACTCGCGTGTTACATTTTTTATTTATAAATAACTCTGTTCAATAGTGTTTTCTAATATCGATGCAACTTTTTCTGAACTTGAAATATCTGCTTTTAGTTCAACAAAAAATGTAACGAATAAACCAAGCAATTAATTACCATATTATGACTAGTATAGTATAATATATTGAATAACGTTAAAATATATCGATGTCCCACGAGCCTTTCCGCTTTTTGTAATAATTATAATTGGTCAGTTAATTAATTTTAATTGTGTAGATTATAATTATTTTTTTGTTTAGTAAAAATTTTTACGCACACGCCAATAATAATCGTTTGATATTTCTTATATTATATAACGAACAATAAAATTGATTTACTGCACAACATATTTAACGACGTAGTTTTCCGTTTAAGGACAGGTTTTATAGTTTTAAAAGTCACAATTTTTGCCTTAACATTGAACAACAATATGAATATTGACGGTGTTTTGTTTATAGCGTAAAACGCGACGTATTGAGTCAAATTGATTAACTCGAGTCAATTTAGCCATAACATTATCGTATTATTGCGTTTATTGCGATTATATTTATTTTTAATTAAAAAAATTAATATTTTGAGTCGGATCAACAGAACTCACTCAGAATCGATTTCACGTTAGCGATAATTTACGTATTACTACGAAAAACAGCACTATCCAACGTAGAAACTCACCCCAAAACCTGTTATTTTAGTAAAAATAGTTTTGTTTATCCTTTCACTCGACCGAGTCGACCTTGTCAAATGGAACAGACACTTAATTTCGTGGTTTTTTTTTTCCTCCCACAAATATCAAACAAACGTTTTTCGTTGTTCGAATAGTTTTGAATTGAGAAAAACTGATGAGTGTTTTATCGAAACGTATCTTTATGTCATGACTTCAGTGAAAACGCTTTCTGCTGCGCACGAATCGCCGCGTGTATCTCCGTCCTAAGATAATTGGGAAAAATGAAAGCCATACGACAATTGTGACCACGGACCGTTAACAGAAGAAGTTAGTAGGTGTGAGAAAAACCAACCGTTAAATAGCAATTTTCCAGGATAGGCGCTATTTCAAGATTGGGGGGCACTGGAGGGCCTTCCAGAAACACATACAAAGTATAAAGCCCGAGAATTTGTAAAATGTTCACTTCGAAAGCAAAAATGTTATACTTAAAGTAAAAAAAAAAATGTTCAGCGTTAGCAGCCCCCCTTTCCCCCACGAAGGTACAATTTGAAGAGCTAAAATTACGACATTCGGAGTGGCGCTGATTTCGGCGATTCCGCACAACCACTTTTTATATACACTTTTTATGCACACACGATTCCGCTTGGCTTTTTTTTTTTTTTAACTTTATTTTAAAAACATACAATCTGTAATTTTACATTCGGAGTGGCGCTGATTTCGGTGAATTCCGCACAACCACTTTTTATGCACACACGATTCCGCTTGGCTTAAAATGCCAATATTGCGATGTGATCGAATGGTCTCACACAGAAACACAAAGTTCAATGTTATGCGGTTAAAAAATATGTCAACTAAAACAGATTCAAAGCAATCTAGACGTTGAAATATTACGTTTTATTGTTATTGCAGGCGATAACACTAAATTAAAACAATAATTGTTTCTACCGATTACAAAAAAAAAAAAAAGAGGATAGACCCCGTGGTGTACACAATATTACACTATGCACAGGTCGGTTATTAATAAAAACAGAACGAATTATTGCAATTATTTTGTAGTTGTTTGTTTGGTCAGAAAACAATATTAATTAGGTAATTAAATCTCCTCGTGAAAAATTATTACAACTTTAGATAATCATGGCATTTTTAATAAAGCGGAATCGTGCGTTATAGCCGCTGATTTGTGTTTAGCCCCCCCGAGATAAGGCTTTTCTGTGAGTTTTTCGTTTTGAAAAGTCGGCGGGTTTTGAGACTGACCAAGATAACCCACTGGCCACCACGCCGCCCAAACTGCGATCCCTAAAAATTTTTCACTCCGCTCGCGCCAACGCGGTTTTCACAAAAAACGTCTACAACTGTGTTGTATTGATCGACACGGGTCGCACGCGACGATAGTAAAAATAATTTTACGCTACAAAATGTGTGTACTGCCAAAGTATATCGAAGTAGTAAGTTCCCGGCAAGTTCGACCCAAGTTTTTCTCCTTCGTGTCGGCGGCACGTTTCGCGTGTTTTAGCACGTTTTTCTACCCAAACTCGTACGAAACGCGCGTGCGTCGGTCATTTAGGTCCTACGTTCGCGTGCTAATGTCTAATAATCAATGATTTTCACTGGTGACGCTGCTGTCGCATAATACAATATAATATATAGACCTGATAATGGCCGTCTGAAACGTTTTTCAACGTATTTTTAAAACACGACCGACGAACATTTTCTTACGAGATCGCCGCACAGAACACGATGAAACGTTTTCGCGTACTTTTAAAACGATTTTTAGAACAGCGACCGAAATGTTTACGATTTTCAGTTTACTTCGTACGACGACAAAGGTGTGTATGTAAAACTACCCGATTGTTTTCCAAAAATTGCGGTTGATTCGTTCGCGATTTCCGCGAGTAGTACGATTGAAATACGCGTTACACCTGTGCGACTAATTCCGCTTAACGTGTACAGGAAGCTAGACGATAGAGCGATCGTTACTGAAAAAAGGGTTGGAGCGCCCGCAGGTTTAACAACTTTTAACGTTTCAACATTTTACGCTAAACGTGTATCTTACGCATAAAACAAAATCGTACTACGCTTGGACAATATTAATTAAAACATTATCGATAACGAAATTTGTATACATTGAAAAAAAAAAAAAAGGTTATCGTTTCAAAATTTTAAACGCATACATTATAATATTATGACCTCGGACTCGTACAGTATACGTGCGCTCAATGCATGATCTTTGATAGTCGATGTTGTATTGACCATTTATCGGAATCAATTTATTTAACAAACATCGCGTTATGGTACGAACTACGCGTGTGTGTCAACTAAATATCGTTTTTACCGACGGTAAGATTTTTAAGTGCAATCGTTTTTTTACAAACGCGCGGTATTACGATGCGTAGGTACATAATACCATACCGAAACGATGGTATCGTCGTTATGTTTTTTACAAAGAGCAAAATTTTAAAATTATGGCCGAAAATTCAACAGTGTAGTTGTTTTTGTAAATACAACACACGGAGATCATAATATTACATCTGCAATCAACGATTGTTTAAAAAATTACATAAAATAACGAGAAAACATTGAACCTATTGTTGTTTTATTTTTTTTTTTTATCATCCAATTACATTGAAACTCGATAAAATATACTATACTATATTAGTACGGCTTATAATATACAATAATTTTATTTTTACACATTATCATTTATTGGACTTTATTATAACATACGTATTATTTCATATCTTGTATATTGTACTTTTATATGAATGGCAAAAGGTTATACCGTCGTTAATCGTTTATAACCGTTGTTTTTAAGACCCGAAAAACACGTATCATGGCTCAACCAATAAATTTCCTCGTGCGCAGAAAACGTTTTGTATTTTCCTTCGGAATCGGGACAGAAATAAAAACAAACTCTACACCTGAATTTGATCACGAGACCTCCGGAACCGGTAAAATAAAAAAAGCGCCCTCTCTAGTGGGAGGAAATATAATCGCGTGGAAAGAATATAGAATAATATTTTACTGAAATCCGCCATTCAAAAAAATTTAATTTCACCCGCCATATCCATCCACCCCTCCAATACGCCCCCCTCGAAGTTGAAGTATCATCGGTAATGCGCTTATTGAATCCGGTATTGTTCTATAGGACGCTAACCCGGAACAGTATAAAAATTAAAATTCACATGGGCATCGACAGTGTGTAAAACCCGTAAGTTGATGTGGATTCTCGACGGATTCTCGCAATAATTACTGCGGATAATAATAATTAATACTCAATATCCGCCGCATTCGAACCCAGACCCAATCTTTACGTAATTACTTAATGTGTTCGTCTACCTTAAGCCTCACCAACTGTATACACCTCGACACCTCTAGTAGTCTGGTTGAAGCTTTATTGAAGGAAAACAACGTAAAGAGACTGTAACGACCCTAACTAACCCCACGGTGGACTCCACGGATCTCGTACGCTTTATAAAAAATACATACTATGTATGGGTGAGTTACTTTGCCTAAGGTTACTCAGACATTCTATAGAATACCTAAGGGTTCTGTAATTTGTACGGATTTCCGGTGTCCCAGTAAAATCACACCCACGGACCATCTTACCGAGTTAGGTTACCCTTGGAGTATTTTATCCTTTCGGTAAAAATATCCTAAGCGGGGGTGTGAACATCCTAGGAAAATCATACACCTCTCGGTATCCTGGTATAATCTTACTCCGCTAGGTAATAGGGGCGTTAGAACTTTCCCAGGAAATCATCCTGGGAATATTTTACCCCCCGGCAAAAAATGTTTGGGAAATGTTTACCCTCCGGTACGATTTTTTCGGGAAAAAGTTACCCCCTTCTACAACCTAAGGAGGTAAGATTATACTAGGGTAATCTTTCCGTGAGGGGGGGGATAAAATTATCCTAGGAAAATTTTACTTCCCACGGGGAAAACTAAATATTCTATAATCCTCCCGGTAAGATTGTTCTAGGCAAATCATACACATCCCGGTAAGATTATCCCAGTATACCGGGGATAAAATTATCCTCGGGAAACCTTGTTACCCGCGGGGAGCGCGGCGAATGTCCTAGGAAACTCTCGACCGGTCCTACGAATATCTTACCCCCTACGGTACGAGAGGATCGGGAGCGAAATTCGCTACTGCGTCCAAACCTAGACACTTAGTTACGCGATGTAGAAGAAAAGCGCAGTGGTCGGTTCATCGCTCTCGGTCACTTTCTCCTACGGTACGCGATTTTCCCGGGAAATCGTTCGCCGAGGCGGACGATTTTCCCGTGACTACTCCGACGGGGAAACGCTGCTCTCCTCCACTCACCTCGGTGCAGGTACGTCCGCGCGGTGTTGGCCGACCTGGCGTGGCGCCCCGGCAACGGCAGCCCCGCGGCCGCGGCGTGGTCGTCGTCGTCGTACTCGTCGGACATCTGCAGCCGGTACAGCTCCAGCATGGCGGCCGGTATCTCCACCCGGGACTTGTCCACCACCGGTCGGCGTTTCATGCCCAGCGCGGCCAGCAGGTGCCTCTCCGCCTGGCCGGCGTCCTTGAACGCGGCCCTAGCGCCCGACGGTCTCCGCGGCGTTTCGCCGCACACTATGCCTGATATCACAGCCACCGTCAACAGCACACCGCTTATCATTGTCGATCAAGCACCTGCGTCGGACCGACAAAACGACACGCGGAAAATTATTACTGTCCATCATCATAGCTGTAATTAATTATACTGTCGTTTTTTTTTTTGCTGCGGTACAACAACACAATATCATCGCTGCGCCGCGGATATGGGCGGGTGAATTTTTGTTCGACCGAAATATCAAGTGCACTTTAAAAAAAACCACCCCGATCGTGCCCGCGGTTTTTCGCGACGTTTAAAAACTCAGATCGAGTGTTCTATCTGTGCCGTCGGACGTTTTTATTTGTCTACTCGATACGGGGGCTCACGCGTATTATGAAGACAAAAATTTTTTCGACAGATCTCTCGCAGCGAAATTCACGCCTAGATAGATCCCCAGATAAACGTGCACGAGCGGCTACTACGGAAGAACCTATAGCTACTACGAGTATACCCCGATAGACGTTTATGAGACTAAAACGGTGTTCGTTTCACAAGTCCATTGTTCCGGCAGATTTCGGTCGATTAAACGATTCGGCTTATCGAGCGGCCAGGATGATCTGTAACGGTGAAAGGCGCGCCTTTATTATACAACGTTACCGCCACAGGCTTATAATATACAGGCTGTAATATTTATCTGTCTAGTATTCCGAATAAAATATTTGAAGAAACACGTCTCGAGAGTTCAGAGTACTTTTTTTTCAGCGCTGTGGTATTTCACGGGAAAAATAAAACATATTTTCTAGATATCATGTGTAATCATAACGCATACGTTTCCGGTATATTCGTTTATACCGTTATAATGTCGAACTTACCATCGAAATTTTTAAACGGAAACGTACAAATGTACAAATTTGCTCCCAACGTTAACCGATCGCTTGAGATCGCATTGCGTTTTTTGTGTGTTTTTCAATTGTCGCGTGTACGATCCTAATTCAGCGATAAGATTAAAGAATCTCAGATGCCTCGGACAGTACAATACGATTCGCACTTGTAATATAGGTATTTGAATCTACTGGAAGCTTATTGTACTCTGTATTATCTTTTGAACTTTCGTGCCGTCATATCAACAACTTCGGAAGAACAACACAAATCGTTCAAACATTTCGATACGCGTTTGTAATCTGCAGTCGAAAACGCGAAAACAATTGAAATTTTTTTTTTTTTTTGAAAATCGGCGCGTGAATAAAGCCGGGGTAAAATGTTTAGTCACAATATTTTCTAAAAAAAACACCATCATATTTTAACCACCGAGCGGCCGAAGCGTATCGAAATCTCTCATCGGACTTATAGGAACACGCTCAGGGGGGATAAATAATTATTATTTTTCAATTTTGCCTTCACGAATCTGAAAATACGTTATTATTATTTGCACGGATTAAACGATTAAAATCGCCATCTCGTTTCTACACAGTCTTTAAAACGAATTGCAATTTTTTAAACGACGAACTTCCCTCTTCGTCACCCCTTCTATACAATTATTGTACTCTGATCAAATATTGTTCGTAAAGTATGTTTGTTAAGCGTCATACGCTAAACACGTGTTAAAAATAAAAATATTTTATCGACTTTATGTACATACTATACGCCAACAATTATTCACAATAATAAATCGTAACATAATCTGTAATTATAATCCTTTATCGACTACACGCGGTTCCTAAAATATTATACAATTATTTGGTCGTAATCAGTCGTGTCTTAGTAAAAAGAACATTGTAAAGATTATTTTTCGTTTAATATTATAATACGAGTGTAAATTGTGTACGATTAATGACGATGTCCGGTCTCTATTTAAATATTTCGATATACATTCCATACAATATCAAAGGATTTCTGTAATATTTTTTCGTAGTATCACAGCAGATGTTCAAAACTGAAGGATATCCTGTAGTTCATGTCATCGTTTTTTTTTTTTCTTTATCATTTTAAAACGAAATTAAACCGGTATAGAAATAACTGTGGAGACTTTTTTTCGGGAGGTTTTCCGTATACCGTATAGTAACTATTGTTATTAGTGAACTGTATTGTCAAATAATAATATGTACACGTTGATTTACGAAAAAAAAAAAAAAAAAGTTGTTTAAATCTTTCGGAATCTATTGCGATTGCAATCGATAAAATATTTAATCTATTTTAGAGTGGTAAATATATAGAGTAATGCGTTTTAACAGCCGATTTCTTTTTTACGGCAGATATTTGATTATAATTGAACGACGGCGGAAAACAGTATCAGCGATCAATAATCGAGCTGTGATGAAGAAACGCTGAAAAAATAAAGACCGAAATTATCCTCAAAATTTATGATCAACGTACAATTTTGAAAATGTTCAGTTCAAAGAATTGGCCGACTCCGTAAACCCTAATATTCAACTTGCTCCGAAAAAAAATTCCGTAAATAGGTTTAGCGATAAATTCCGAATCGATGATTTTAATAGTTCGTATGATATTATGTGTACTCGATTTGTACACATTTTCCTAGAAACACGATGCTTGGAAAACAGAGATAACGTGCGTCAATGCGTCAGTTAAGATTGAAAATTATAAAACAGTAAATAATTATTTTTTGACCGAATCGGATATAAATCTATAAATCGAACGAACGCGTATTATTTTTATTCACGTGTATAAATACAAAGGCGGAAATTCGTTTATCGTTTTACGATAACCTACAAAAGACGAAAAAATGTACGAAATGTACAGTGAAACAAACAATGAGAATTTCAGATATCTGTTGTACAGCGAACCCCTTTAAATATTCACTTTTACCTGGCCTACCTGTAAAATATGGACACTGTGAAAAAAAGTAGGTATGCTAAATTTGTAAAGGGACTGTATTAACCGTGTTTAACTTTTAACACTTATTAACTCACTAAACAGTTCTATAAATTTGTAGATTATACGTAAACGTGTATTGAACACTCTGTATTATTTATAGGAACTACGTGATTGCAATTAGACGATAATTATTGTAATTTCTGAGAATTTCGAATTATATAACGACGTTCAACTATAATGAAAAAAGTAATACAAATGTTGTGATAGTAATTTTTACCTATAAATAGTACACATTTTAACTATTGTGACTAATACAGCAGATCCAAGTGGACAAATAAACACGCTCCGCACACTAAACCGCAAATACGTACTTATAAAACGACGAAAATAGGCGCGTTTCGTTCAAAAAAATCGTTTTTGGTTCGAGCAGAAAACTATGCGACGTGTTGGTGCCATAATTCAACCGAGGAAAACAACAGGTCGCACTGTGGCCATATATAGATTATGTGTAAATAAAATAATAACTAAATTTTAGTCGTCGCAGAAAGTTCCAAAGGTGGTTCGACAAATTTTCGCCGAATCATAAACGATTTATTTACACAATAATGTTTCGTGTTTATCGATTTTATAAAACGCGGTAAACTCGAACGGTTTTTGCGCTCGAATCGAGGGGACAAAAAGTAACCTGTATCGTTTTTACAAAATATTTTAGCACACACCCTTCAAATTATGTTTCATCTAAGTGGTCTGATATATATATTAGGAGAAACGTCCGTAACTGGGGGAAAGTAGGGTAAATTACCCTAAAGTAATTTATGATGTCAAACTTGGGTTTTTACTTATTCTCGTCGACAGTATACTATGTGACTTGTCAGAGATGATGATTGTTTGCAATCAAAATTATATTTTAGCTTATTTATTTAATTTTTTTAGTAAACGGGACAAGTCCAAAAGTAAATAAAAATATACAATGTTACAAAACAGTATAATTTTTACAAAAAATTAAAGTGAGATACGGGGATCAATGGTCAGCTGTTCGCACGAGACGAGCAATAGGGGAGTTATCGAGGAAATAAGATGAGGAGAGAGGAATACGCGGAAAGGGATAGAACAACGAGTGGTGGGAAATGTATTAAGGATAAGAGAAAAGGAGCGACGACTTTGCCAGAAAGAAGATTGGAGAGGAAGATTAAATCGGCCGACGGTCAGCCGCTAGAGAAGGAATATAAAGGGAATAACAGGAGTATGATTGTGAGGAGGATGAGGAATGTTAAGTCTGTGATCCGGAGGAATTTCCTCTGAACACGCTCAACCGGAGCACGGGCGTTAGCAGTAGAGGGATCCCGAAAAACTGCAGAGCCGTATTCGAGAATAGGACGGACCAGGGGGGCAGCAGTATAGGGGATTTGAGGGTGGATAAGAGATGAAATTCAGAGGACGAACAAATAATGAAGCCGAGAATCGTATGATCTAACTATAGTACCAGTTTCTAAACTGCGTATGAATCTGGCCACTTGGCTCGAGCGTAAATTTGTCGTGCCGCGTAAATTCATAGGTGTATAAATAACACGTACTATAACACCTGTGGTTATTGGTACAGAAAGATTATAGTGTAAAAATTTGTTTGGTATTTTTCTAATCGTATTTACTAACCTATTTGTAACGACCGCTATTCGCCCTCTTAACGGTTACTTTTTTTTTGACTACTGAACAAAAATCGTTTTGCAACGGAGAAAATATTAAACAAAAGTCGGCGGTGTTGTTGCGTTCTGCGAATACCTGCAGTTACGTTAATACAAAATACGACGGTGATTGGAGCGGGTAAGTTATTTTCAATAACACAATGTTTAAACGAAACTCTTACCCTACCCTGCGGGCGAAAAACGAACATTTCGCTGTCATTCCATCAACACCACTATCGTTTGTGATCTACCAATAACGACGATAAAGATACTATGTTATGAGAACCGCCGAATGGCCCCGACAACAACTCATAATAACAGAAATATAGTACTAATACGACATGACCGCTTCGCCAGCTATAAAGGTAGCCACCTTTCGGTAATATATTTTTGTCCAACAGCCCTTTTTCATCGTTTTTTTTTTTCCCTCCAAATCGATCGTCGCAGTTTGTGCGGTTTCGCTTATTACGGAACGATGGCAAGTGTTGTTCGCCGCAGTATATCAGACGTTGTTCTCTACACAAGCTGCTGCAAATCGCACACAAAAAGTGTGTATACTCGTCGAATGACGTTCGTTTTTTCGGACAGCAATAATGGTATTTAATAATATTATGGTACTCGACGCACGTGCCGGTGAAAATGAAACCTGTATATTTTTTAATCGTCCGGCTCTACCATAAAAGGCCCATAAGCCGTGTGTTGTCGTCGAGTCTGCTGCAAGACGTGTGTGTATATATGCTGCAGTCTTCGCAAAAGTACACGAAGACGCGAAAAAAAAAAAGTACGTCAGCAGCAGCACACCGCAAACGCACCGTGGCACGTGACCGTCATCGCGATTCGATGCGTGAAGTAGTAATAAAGTAGTTTTCTTTTATGTCATATTATATATACGTTATAAAATATACAATAATAATTGTATAAAAAAAAAAAACTTATTCGTAAAATAATTAGTATTCCGCAAAGCCGACCCGTGTGTATTAGGTATTATTATCTATATGTGTTGTAGAAAACGCGTAAGTACACGTTTTTCACGATCCTACCCACCGCGTGAGTAAGACGCCAAATTAATTTTTTTCGCACATCATTTCCATACGGACGGTAATGCTCATCAGCTGACCTCATCGGGAGGGAATTTTTACCGTTTACATCGAGTTTATTCGCATCGTTTTAATGTTAAATACTCCGCAAGCTGGGAACCTTCGCCTCTATATACAAGCTACTAATATTCGTCAACAGAGACCGCGACACCGCGTAGAACTGATCGGCCGTTATTTTATCGTCTATAAGTATATGACTGTTTCTTTTAATTTTTACCAGCATTGAATCGACAACACCGCGGTGCGTTTATAACGTCATACGTTGCACGCGCGTTTGGCGAAAAAAAAATTACGCTGGAAAGAAAATCGCAATTTACCAGTCTTTTTTTTGGTCGAAAAATGTCGTAAGAATTTATATAAAATGTGATTACACTATCAAAACCCTGTAGATGACGATTAAAATTACCTATATCTTTCATTCGAACTCGTATGTTATGCAGTTTTGAATTCACGGGGGGCATATTCCTTTAGTTAAATGTTTCGATATGACGTGTTTGACTCATATTAATACTAATAATACTCTCGAAAGTACAGTTTTTAAAACACGAAATTATAAAAAAAATAAGTTCTTTTACACCGATTATAAAAACGATCGTGAATTTTGAAGCTATCGTTCATGAAAAATCGCGCCAACAATAACGGCCACCGCCGCGAGTTCGGAAAAGAACGCATAGGAAACAGTGTAGGAACCTGAAAATGATATTTTTAATTTCTACCCGTACAACAAAAAGGAATTATTATGTACATGTGCTATGACATCAACTTATCATTGTGTATAATTTATAGGTAAATATTGAAATCGAACGAATGTTACGCGTAAAACGAATTTTTACCCGTTTTACGAGAACGTAAATACATTTTCGAATCCGTCGGCTAAATATACAGTTACGACGAAAAGGAAAAACGAGTTTTTTTAAAATTGTCGTCGATAAATTTAAGAATTTTTTTTCAGGTTTAACTATAATTTTTTTTTAAACGTTTTCGGTGTCTTTGACGAATAAATGGCTCTTGTTAATTTGTCGTTAAATAATTTGTGGCGCGCCAAGTATCCTCCAACCGCCAACTTATCGCGTCCGTACATCGGTGTTTAAATTAGAGACAATTTTGTCCCGCGGTACTGTATTTACCTTTTTAATAAAACTTTTAGAACTACGAATGGCGACTAGTTCTAAATCGGATGGTGATAAAACTTAAATTTATTGATTTTTACTCGAGGTAATTTTTTTTTTTCAAGTATTGAATGTTGCAGTATTTGTTTTTGTGTACATCTAGTGCGAGGAAAAAGTAATGTTGCCAGCTAAAGGTTACCTACAAACGTCCATTAATGAAACCCCACGTGACGAACGTCTCCGCACGTGCAAAGTATACTATGTCCCGTATTTTTTTTTATTTTGATCCCCAGTTTTAAACAACACGGCGACTTTACCACACGACTATAGAACCGACATCTTTGTAAAAATAACGATCGAACGGTTTCAAGGTGTGGACGACACGGACGACCTTTCGGAAAGTGACGAAGAACGAGACCGAAAAACCTATAACGGACGGAGAAAGGTCACACATCGCCGACTTCGGGTTAGATTAACGGCATTTCGGAACAGGTTGGTTGCCGCGGTGTCGTCCCGCGAGAAAACGCGCGCGCGTTCCCCGCGATTCGGCGGAAATCTAAAAAATAAATAAGGATAGACAGAATAAATCGCGATTTGTTTCGGCGGCGGTGATCTTTACGAAATTATTTTAATTTTTTTTTTTAGCGAGACATTATTACGGAACACGGGTCCTTTTTCGTTCGTCAAAACTTATAAATTTGACAAAGTCGAAGAGTTTTTTATTCGCGGCGCAAACATCCCCACGTTAAAAACGTTCGAACGCGTTTTCGAATTTCGTCAACAACTATCACGTGTACCTGTATTATTGAAAAGCCGCCCAAACAGCGCCTATATGAATGTTGAATACCGGGAAACGTTTCCCTATAGATAGGCCGCGTTTATGTGTTCTAAGTAAAAGAAAAATTGTAAATTTTGTGTAAAAGAAATTTTCGTTTTTCGCAAATCTTCACTTTCGACTCGAAATCGTTTTTAAACTCTACATCGATCTTGCGCGTTGTTTTAAACGCGGACTTTTAAAGCGCGTTAACAAAATCGATTTCTAGCCGCGGTGTTAATCGCGATTAACATTCGAAACACAACGTGAAAACTTTTTTTTTGTCTATTTTTTTTTTTTTTTCAATACTCATTGCAGGCAGTCAACGTCAGCTGATATACAGCGCTATATTTTTTTTATTAGAAAGTCTTTCGAAAACTCGTTACCCGCGGGGGGGTTGTACCGGGTAAAAATGCGTCCGCAGTTTATTTTTAATTGAAAGCCGACGCACCTAATAGCGTTCTCCACATTATTATGCTCCGGAAGTTGGTTCGGTACGGGGCAAACTGGCATTTTCGGTACTTTAGTGGCTACTCGTTGCCTTTCGGTGTTATAAAAAACTGTCTGTTCTCGACACGATCGGAGGTTACCAACTGGTCTACGATATTATTGTAGCATTATAGTTTTTAGTTTGTACAACGCTCTGTAATTCAGGGCGTTTTTTAAGTAAGTTTTGTGTGGCCAAAAGGCCACGTAGTGGCCTTGTTTGGCCACCCACTTTGAAAATTTTGGCCACAAAATTCCAGTTGTCAGAGGGGCGATAAAAACATGTACACAGTGCACAGTGTTTGTTAAAAATTGAGCATTGGCCACGTAGTGCAATTTCCTTAAAAAACGGCCTGCTGTAATTAGATTGAAAATCGTACGATCGGTTTTAATGTCGTTGTACGGGAAGCGTCGACCATTTTTCCCGCGCACATTCGGTTTCCAAAAAGGAGTACTAATCGTGCGAACCAAACTAAGAAAAAAATTCTTTCATTTTTGGAAAACTATTGAAGATCGGGGGGAAAGTCGACCCGGGTGTAGACGAAAAATATACCGTAAAAATCGTTCCTGTAATCTGCGCGTGGCGGACGGATTGTGTTGTGCGTACCTGCTGTTTGTGTAAATAACGTAATAATGATATTGTAAATCCGACCGGAAGAGAAGAAATAAAACGATACGGACCGAAATAATCACCGGTCCGATAACAATACACTGCGTTATTGTTGTTATTTTTTACTATTTTTTTTTAATTAATATACAATATATATTGTTTTTACACACGCGCGCGGGAAGTCGTGTACTGCACGCGGGCGACGCCGTCAAGTCTACTTGGAAAAAAAGAAACATTTTTTTTTCGTCTTGCGAAAAATCACGCGGGACGTTTTTTTGTGTCGAATAAAAATCCGCGCAAAAGTCGTTTTCGAATGGATCTCGCGACACACCGGTAAAAAACGTCCAAACGGTACGACGGATGGGATGAGGAGCAAAAAAAATTGAAATCGTAAAAGCGAATACTGATAAGAACAGGTCGTCGTCGCCGCTCAGACATCGCGGAGCCCATCGTTATCATCATTTGTTGTTATCAGTGACGAAAACCGCGTTTGTCGTCGTGTCGCGCACACGCAAATCCCGTTTCATCGCGCGCGCGCGTAATTTTTATTTCTCGTTAAACGGTCGATTTGAAAAAAAAAAAAGAGAGAGAAAAAAAAATTGATATGGAAATAGGTTACGATGATTACGTAGAAAACGGCAGCAGCACTACGTAATAATAGGTACTACCTACCGATCGGACGTCGTTCGCCGTACAGTAAAAACAAGTGGGTAACATTATCGCCGCGCGCGTAGCTGGGTGGGTGGGTGGGTGTACCTGTGACGCGGTCCTCGTCGGTTTTCATGCCGACAAATCTGGCCGGCGTTCGTACGTTCGTTCGTTTTTACTGTCGAATACTGCCGAGACGGACGAGAAAACGGTTATCGCTTCTGCTGCTGCTGCTGCTGCTGCAGGGCACGCCAGCCTGCACGCGCGAAAAACTTCACCATGCGCGCGGTGACGGAAACATCGCCGTTTACAAATACCGACCGTTCTGTTCTCGCGATTCATTAATGTCGCCGCGGTCGGGCGTGTATGATAACGCCGTGTTACGAGATGGCTGGCGCGTCGGGACGATTTTCGGAAAAAAAATTTCCGAGTTCGCGGATTCGACGAGACGCGAGCGTGACCGCACGCTAACTGTATCGTGTTGTAACACGGCCGCGAGAGAGCGAAAAAAAAAACGGAAAAAAACTCGGGCGAGCTGGCGGGAACGCGTGACCGGCGGAGACGCGCGCGCGACTCGAGAACGGCTCGTGAACTGATGACGAACGCTGGCCCGGTCGGTCGGGTTGGTGGCGAACGGCGGCTCCCACCGCGACGGCCCGCGACCAAACGCTTCCCGCGGCCGCCGGACGGGTGGGTGGCGACCGCCGGCCCGGTCGTGCCGGCAGAGGGGATGGTCGCGACCACCTATGCGGAACCCCCGCGGCCGGCACCCTGCCCCACCACCCCCCCCGGGCGCTTTCTTTACTCCCCCGACGACACCGTCTCGTACGAAGAGTGTACCCACGACGGACGAGAAAATTGTTTTTCTGGTTTTCCAAAATTTTTCTACCTTTTACCCCTTATAAATTTCAGGTTCAGAGACTTCGGCGTGTCGGGGTGGTCGTAATGACACGCCGTGGGTAAAAACCGGTGATTATTTTTGAATCGACGACCGTGAGCAGCTTAACTCATAATTTAAAACCTCGGTAAATCAGTAATATTTGCCTAGGAATTTTAGGTCAAAAACATAAAAGTGGATTCAGAAATAGCAGAGAGATTAAAACTTATTTTCCCAGGATTTTGTGGACGAATTTTTTTTTTCCCCCTTCAAAAATGGATTCAGAAACCCCATATTACTACTACTACCGTGTATTAGACGCGTTTGAGAGCGCTGCACGACGTTTCGTTTCAATAGCGTAAAAACGGATTTCGAGTCGTTCGATGCACTCGTTCTTGTAGATCAGTTGAAGTAAACGCTTTTCATGACGCCATTCGTTGTATCGATTATTGTTAATCGTTTATTTAAAAATACTTTTTCAAAAAAATGTCTCGTAAAAACGCGATGGACGCAGAGTTCTGCGGAACCGTTTTCAGAATGAAAATTGCACGAAAACCCCGCATCAATTCACGGGACAAACACCCTTGACGACGTTGCAGAGTAACACTAACTCTATAAACTCTATAAACGTTTGTTTTTTGAAATGTTACTCTTGAATCCGGCGTTTAGACTATAAATAACGGACACTCTGCTCTTTTGAAGTGTACAACACAAAATATACCGTTCATACGATTTACAAATAATAAATATAGCCGACTGCAATATTATTCAACGTACATTTTTATCGCCCGACTCGTCCAACGCTCATTTTTCTTATAAACACGTTGTAATAAATTCTTGTGTGTTTTTGAGAAAAAACACCGAAAAAGAGACGGATGGAAACAATAGTTATTGAAAACGACGTGCAAAGTGATGTGACGATGGCGACAAGCCGGTGGAGGTATAACAGTGCGTGGGTGGCCGAGTATAGTCGGGATGAAGGAGAAGATACAGTTTTTATAAAAAATGTACTATACGCGTGTTATATTTTTGTAAAAAAAAAAACAAATTCGTTTTAAACATCAATTTTCGTTGTAACTCCAACAAAAATCGTTCGCGTTCCAAAAGTACCTACTATTCGCCTGCGACCGGGCAAACTATGCTCGAACGTACATTTATAAAAGCATTTTTTTAACCGTTGGTGTGAAATAATAAACAACAGTAAAACATGTCCACTCTTCACCACACTCATCCAACACGTACGATCGCCACAACGAATCTTGCGATTTTGACAGTCCGTGTCACACGCGGTACGATTAGAGGCACCTCGATGGACTTCTCGAAGCCTCCGCGTAAAAATGTGTTTTTTAATTTTATTGTTTGACTCTAATCTAATTATGTTTTAGTCAGCTCTCTATAACTGCGCCCATCCAGCATTAGTGTATCTCGGTTAATCAATCGCCGATATAATATCGTAGTTTGCAGCAATTAACGTACACGGTGCCACTTCCAACATACTTGTTGGCAGAGATGAAGTGAAAAGAAATAAATCAAAAACGACGATCGTACTAACCGTTTATCGTGTTATGAACACTCAACTCTGCGCGTGCTTTTGGACAATACATCGATCGGACGCAGAGTATGTATAATATGAACGTATATGGCCTCGAGAACAACTTAAAAGATGTCTGCCGATCGGCTACAGCGTTTCGTTTATGCATTCAAACACCGTACATCATACTTTCGTTACCTCAAATTCAAATTTGTACAACGCGCCGCCGATTCGCCACTAGGGGGAAACACTAATGAGAAAACTCCGAAACGTGTAATTTACATATTGTAGGTATTACCCGTCGGAATCGACTTGAAAACAATTATAATAAAACCAATATGATATTATAGTTTGTAACGTGTTACCTACACGACAGTATTTTTCCAGTTGTATTATAATATTACATTTAACGTATTATACGCGGATCAAAAAACGTCTTACGCGATCCACGTGCTGTATAACATATGAGAAGCGTTCGAGGTAACTTGTTTACACGATGATTAACGACACGACGACGTTTATTTTTTTCGAAAAACTGGAAATAATCCGAAGGTATATATACAAGAGAACGCAGGTGAATTTCGTCGTTTTTATTTATTTATTTTGTGGGAAAGAGTGTATATTTTTTTTCGAACGTAGTGCAGTGTCGGTATAATCGGGCGCGAGAACAAAATAATAACGGCTCCGGAGGCGTATCTACGATTTTGGCGCCCTGTTTTCCACTGAAATCGTCCTTCCGCTCGTAGGGCTTTAGTGAAATATGCGTGCAAAAAAAAAAAATAGCGTAGTAGACGCAAAAACCGTAACGTAAACAACATGACGTTAAATTGAAACATTTTAATTTTACGCAAAGAAAAAAAAGGTTTTTTATAAAGAAATTTCGTAAAAATTGATTTGATTAATAACGAAAGAATATATCTGTCATCAATATTTCTGAGAAACGAGTGTTACGCGCATGAAATAATACGTACTAAATATAAATCCCGTCGCGTACGTTTACACCGTTTACGCGAAATGAAGCGCGGAATAAAACTTCTCTGCCCTACCGTGTGGGCACCCACTAATTTCGAATTATGGATGTCGCTACACGATAATATGTGCATTTTAAAATTGAAAGCATTTCATTTCGACTACCGTGACAAGGGATACCTAAGTACACCTATCTACGGTGTTTGTGTTGGATTAAATTGAGCACGTTTCAAAATTACCGCAAATACGGGTCGATCGATAAATTATAATCTCTCCTACGTCTTTTTTTTTTCGGAACATTTTGAAAACAATCGTACAGCAGTTTGGCCAGTGTGTACACCACCATCGATACTTTGGCAGTATACTATCACGCGTACGTGAAAATATCAAAAACCGCGCAATAAGCCAGCAAGCAACTGCACGGTCAGCGCGTTACCGTACGGATTACATTTTATCGAACGGCCGAGAAATAACGAATTAAATCGTTAATAAACAGTAATTCAGAGACTCGTATTAAGAACTCGAAACCCGTGTAAAAAATCAAAATACGTTTTTAAATCTCCCCGCGCTTGTGCTGCGGCATTATATTATATTGGCGCGAGATGTGTGCGTTCGCATTAGTGTCAATAGGTTAGATGTGTGTGTGCTCTCCACCGGCTACTACTACTACATAATATACCGCGCACGACTTGTTTACAACGTCGATCGATTGTAAAAATATGTGCTGACGCGAAAAACGAGTTTGTAAAAAAAAATAAAAAAAAAATCGTAAGTACATTTTCTGAATACCCACGTGTTATGTATGTACACGGTAGATACTTTCCAACGTTATTTTATTATAAATAATCGTACTATTAGTGTACCATGATATTAAAAGTATTCTGAACGTGCGCGTGACCCCTAAACTATACGCCGCGAATTCGGTGGCGTGCGAGGTTATATGCATTTTTTTTTTCTCCCAAGCGAACCCGTGACGACGAGCTAATAAAAATGCCGATCGTAATGCGCGCAGAGTATACGCGGACGATAGCGTATTTTAGCGTTCCATAACGTATGAAATTTTCTGTATTTTTAACAAACATTTCCTGCAGCGCTCTCGCGGGTCTTCGTAAATCGTATCCCGTAAGATACCATCCGAAGGCAAACAACTCGACCATTCAGTGCGACGGAAGCCAAACACGACTGTGTTGACATATATTATCTTCGTGAAAAAGACGTTAAAAACAAAACTTTCGGGCTATCCGTGGTTTTTGGAGGTGTTCACACATATTTACCGAGTCCACGCGATACTATAGGAAGTTACCTAAGACGATTTCATCCCTCCGTGAGGGGCACGCCACTGACCGCGATGAAGATAACGTTTTGATTTTGGGGGGTATAGGGGGTATAGGGAAAAATACGAATGACGACGGGTGGTGTACTGCAGTGATTTGTTGTGTTGCTCTAGGCGACGGAAAAACGGTCGTTAGTGTCGTATATTATAAGGCCAGTGGGAATCGTTTAGACTTATGTATATACTAAACGTGTGCAGTTTTCTTTGACGGTAAAACAAAACTAGAGCTCGATTTTTTTTTTAAAGTTTCCACATATTTTGTCCGTCATTTCGAACCGTGTATAACTGTTTTTAATTTTGAAGTTGCATTGAACTGTACCTTTCGGCCTGGCCCATTCGCTCTCCGATACGTTTGTAAACGTATGCGCAGGTTTTCTAACGGGACCCGAGAAATTCGGTCCTCGGCGTCGTACTGGCCCGTTACAATACATAACCGGCCCTGCGAAAATGTATATATACATAAGGAGTGTTTTAAATAACTATTTTTTTTAATTAATACACTACTTATAGGACCACCGTTTTCTCTGAACTACGCATTATGCGAGAGTCAGTAAAAAGGTCATAACAAGTCCGCGAGATTATTCCGAGAGCTCTTATAATGTACGTTTTCACAAACGACAATCTAACAAATAATTCAAATCGATCTGGTCCTCGCGGTAAAATTAATCATTTAAAACGCAATAACACGGTGTAAAAAACAATGTTCTAGCTATATTCGGTATAATATACGACGTTTATTTCTTATAACTACTGCCCACATGTTCCGGACGGCTGCTGCTGCAGCGCGCGGTATAAAATAACGATGTATGTCGGCACGCTCGACCTTGACGGTGTCAAAGTTTTTCGCTGCGGGGCCAAGTGCAAGGCCGTGCGGTACCAATAAAACTGAGCAAACTGCAAACTCCTGATTCGAGTAAGTCACAGACAAGGCGAAATCCGTTCCTAATTTTATACCCTGAACATTTTAAGTTTTCGACGCATAACATACAATAATATACAACATTATAATGTACGAAATTTCGTTCGTTTTTCGAGTTATGAACGGCGGAAATCGAAAGCCTCCGTCCGATCAGCGTAGTCTTATCTATATTTGCTCCGAGAAGAATTGTGTACTCGTACGATTTAAAGATCAGAAAGTTGCGTACAATAACCTTATTGCAACGCTCAAAATGTTGAAAAGCCGGGATCAGTCTATAGGTGTCGCGTGGGTAGTTTGACGGGGCTACGCTTTGGGTGGGTCACTAGTTTAAAAGTTGTGGTTTGAACGCATTATTTTACTACACCTGAAAGCAACGATAAATCATTGCATTCGAAAATACCGTTCTGAGCGAGCTCAGTTGTCCAGTACACGTCGTGGTAAAAACATTAACAATGAAAACTTTTATCGAATCTGTCTTACATTTTAGTAAAACGTAAAACATTTGGTCCGATGTTTATTTTGGATGTTACGATCGAAAAAAATCCAAATCTATGTGTAAAAAAACACGTTTCCCGTGACTATTATTGTTCCCCTCGTAAAATAAAATACACTGCCGCCCGGAATGACGAGAAATACGACAAAATAACAACATAAAATCGGCCACAAACCAAAACTTTGTTAACCGATTTTCTAAATTTTTTTTTACCGTGAAACTAAATTTTTTAGATTGTACTTAAGTTTCGAATCTAAAACGTAAAAACTAGAGGTTTTATGAAATACAATATAGCTGCGTAAAATTCAAAAAATTATCGAAATCGATTGAAATTTCAACAGTTGAACCCTTCTAAATCGCATATATAAATTTCAAGACGAACGGAGTAATTTCGAAAATTTGACTGTTTTCGTTTTTTTCCTCATAACAATAAAAAATAATGGCCTTTATTTTTCCCGACCGTAAGAAATACACTGCCGCCCGAAATAACGAGAATTTCAACGTTGCCTCAAAAACGATCGAAATCGACTGGAACTTCGGCCGTTATAAAACCCTTCTTGATGACATAATATGTGAATTTCGAACGGAGCAATATTTCAAAAATTTGGCCGTTTTTCCTCGGAACGATAATCAAAATTTCAAAAAAAAAAAACGCTTCATCGATAAAATACCGCCTCGGTATCTATCCTTCGAGGTGTCGTATTATACTGGAGCAGTTTTTCTACTAGAACTTTTGATCACAGAAAAAAAAAATAAACGCTTTTGCCCATCAACGCTCGCACAGTTAATGATTTCCTGTGCGCGTGCACACACTGTGCTGCTCGGTAAAATACGAAACATATATTATTTTCATGTTTAATAACGGGTTAAAACAATCGTGCCGTTACGATGGCTCGTAACGCTCGTATTAGTTTTTACGGCCAAAATTCGGAGTATTCAGTGACGATTCGCGTTACAATTTTACGTTAACAGTTTGTCGGTAAGTCTCGTTGTTTCTATAGAGAACGATCTCGGAGACGTTGTTTCCGGTTCGCAGAGTATACGTTTCGTCCGAGATTCGGTACCGTGTTTTACAAGTCCCCGGCGCACGTTCGGTTAGAGAGAATCTTGTTCTCTCATCAAATAGGAGCGGGCCGTGTGTTCTGAGAACGGGAGCTGCAGGTCTGCCGTTTTCTCGCGTGACGGAAGAGAAACGGACACGCCTACGGTTTGGTTCCATTTGGTACGTTCCTACGGTTTGGTGGACACGTTCCGTTCCGTCTGGCGTATTAGATGAGTTTTTCCACGAGGAGAACGTAACCCGAGACGAGGGCGGCTTAGAGTCTGCTCTGCTCGTTCTACGTCGCAGCGACTCGCCCCATCCTGCGGGATAAGAATGTAACGTTTTCTCCATGCACCGTTGAGCCGTGAAGCGGGTGGTGTTTTTCCTGACTGTATCAGAACACTGCGAAGGCCGGCGAGGGTGAACAGGGAAGGAGTGTTACCACCGCGGTCCACACTCTTGTGTTCCTGTCTAAAATTGTAAATATGCACGCAGTGTGAACTATCGTCGTTCCGGGCGCGTTTCACACGTAATCGCGAGAGCGACGCGTACGGTACGCGTGAGGGTACTGTCTCCGCTCTCGGTAGAAGATCCGAATCGAAAACCGCGATCGAGCAGTTTTGCAGATAGGCTTTTAATAGTTTCACCGACGACTGTCGCGCAAATCGAATAGTACCGATTCGAACGCGTCGGGCGATAATATGTAGTAACGCGGGGCCGTATGGGGACACACGCATCGCCGCCGCCGCCGAGCCAGACAAGCGGACGCCGCCGCCGCCGCCGCCGCCGGAGACGACCGGTCCGCGGTGTCTCCTCCATTCGATTGGCAGCGTGGGTGTGGTTTTGTGTGCGTGCGCGCGTGAGCAACCGGTGGTCGCCGCGGCGTCCGCTCTCGCCGTATTGTTATTTCTTTTTTTTTTTTTACCTATTGTTCAGCGGTTTTTTTTTTTTTTACGTACCGCCGGGACGCGCAACGCCACGCGTATTGTGTAGTACGCACGAACGTTACACGCCGAGCGCGCAGAGACTTTACGTATCGCTGTGAAAATAAAATACACGTATCGTTTGTCCTGTGCCGCACCGACGCCCAGGGGCGGGTTTTTTATCGCTCCGCAAAGGGGCGGGGGACGAGCGAAACGTTACCCGCGTCGCGGTATATATACCTACAACACCACGGTGCATCGGTGCTCGGAAAAAAAAACATAGAAGGGCGACGTTTGGAGATTGATAATTATATTATATATACGGAGAGAGAGAGAGTGGTGGTGGCCAATCGGTGGTGTGATGGCGGCCATTAATCGGGAAAACGGTTTTTTATTTTTTAAAAATTCAAGCGGGCGCAGAAAAAAGCTGCGGGTGTTCCGGACGGTTCCCGGCGGATCGTAGAACGCGCGCGCAGAAAAGGACGACCGTTTTCCGGCGCGTGTCGTTTGCGGACCGAAATCGTTTGTGTGCGAACATTTCGACGACGTCCGGGGTGCGATTCCGTCGCTGGTGCGGCGAGTGTGCCTAACCGGAATACGTTAGGACGAGTGGTTTTTTTTCTTTTTGTTAAATCGGGAAGATATCGTTAAACGGATTGAAACCGCCATTTAAAATCCGAAACGGCCGTACTGAACGTGCGTATTATTCGGCTTTAGTCACTGTACTGTCGTCGCCGTCGTTTTTTAATTTGTGTGCTCTCGTTTGTACGGCTCGTACATTTTATCATGGTCGAACCGCGAACGAGATGTTACTATGCGATATTATAGACTACAAGATTCGAATATTATACAGACTGCAGTTCAACACAGTTTCGGCTAGATGAGCTTCGATAAGTGTACAAAGAGAGAGGCCATCGATCCCGAAAACGCGTTTTTTTTTTAAATTTGAGCATTTGGGAAAAGCTGCGGTGTATTCTGGAGGCAGTATACTACTAACCCTTTACTAATCCGCGTGTACTCCGTAAAAATAACGTACAGTTACGGGAGTTTGCAACTGCATGTGACCGTGAAATATTTTTAAAAAAAAACCGAGATCACGTGCTGTGACACACGTTGCGGTGTATGTTTGTTCACTAACGGACCATTAGCTTTTCGACTCGCCCCAACACTATTTTTTTCAAAATTTTTACAACTCCTAACGCGTAGGTTTCGACCCGCGGAGTACCCCGTAACCCATCTTAGTTTGGTTACGACACGCGAAAAATAAGAACGTTATAGAAAACTACATTGACGCTGCGGCGATACGACAGTTTATTCCCGCAGAAAAATTTTGGGTAAGACTTCAGTGTATCGGTAAATCGATTTTCGACATCTGGGAGTGAACAAACACGCCGTAATAATATACGACGTGTCGCTGCAAGACCTGCAGACTCGTACAAATCATTCTGGAGGCAATAAAAACGTCCAAAATCGAAATATTACCGTGTAAACAATTAGACGTAATACGCGAATTCAACGCGATTTTATTCGATTGTACGTGATTCACCGCGTATTTAAATTTACCCGCTGAACACCTCCGAGTGATGTTTGATCAACAGCTTATCATAACTTGCCGTTTATCACATACTAGAGCGTCCTGCGAACGCGAGTTACAATTAATACAGTCCGATTAATTTCGCGCGTTGATACAATTAATTCTTGTTATTATTATTTATCACTTGTAAAACACAGTTATAAATAACAGACGTTTCGGTTCGACGCCGTATTGCACTTTGGCATGGGTGTATAAATAAATATACCAGGTTCTCACATAAACAACACCGTGTCATCGCGTAGACAACAGT
>CM029357.1:35887962-35918730 GCA_017140985.1 Hormaphis cornu | reverse complement strand
AATACACGGCCGCCCGGAATGACGAGTTTTACGACCAAATAACGACTTTGAATCGGCCGTGAACCAAAATTGTGTTGACCAATTTTCTAAACTTTTTAACCGCATAATGTGTTTAGATTGTATTAAAGTTTCGATAGGTTTTATGGAATAACAACTGCGTTCCGACCCCCCTTTGAAAATGATGAAAATCGATTGAAATCTCAACAGTAAACTCGTTAGACTCTTCTTGACGACCTATATAAATTTGACGGTTTTTTACTCACAACTTCGAAAATAATACTACAATGCAAATACTTGGATAAAAAAAAATTTTTTTCGAAATATCTTGAAATCTGTATCAGACCTGAATTTCGATGTTGTGTGAATGTTTCAGCTTATTCCGATCACTGTTGTGGTTAAAAATCGATTATGTCAAAAACACGTTCGCCGTAGTTTTTAACGTTTTTTCCTTAAATTTTTGCTTAGTTTTTTCACCGCGATTACTGCTGAACAACTCGCATGAGCCTTAAGAGGTAATATCCGACAGGGTTACTATGGAATTCCGACAGAGCGCGTTCTATACTGTTTCCAATTGGCTATGTTATCTTATTAGGGAATCCTAGTTCCTTCACAAATGAAACAACAATTAAGTTAATTTTTTTTTTTTAAAAATGATTACGATTCAGGTTACCTGTGTACTTACGCTTCGGAATTTTCATTATTAAAAAATGTATTCGTGAAATTTCATTTTCAACAACTATAGGTCGATTTTAAACCCTGTAATAACTTAAAAGAAAAATCGATTTTTAAACGTTTACCGACGACAGTAGATCGATAAATATGTACAGATTCAGAAGTAGTTACAGACTACAAAACTTGAGCTGGCGGGGAAAGAACTTAATACGCAACACTTCGGTTTTTGAACCGTAGTTATTGACTAAAACATGAATGAAATTCATTTTTAAATCATTCTATCGTAGACCTATAGTAGTGTTGACTGTGTTTTTTTAAGCATAAATTATAAAAAAAAAAAATACTGCGATACGCAAAGAGGTGTAAATTTTAACGACCTGCAGCAACGGGGTTTATTTGTTTTGCGTTCCACGCCATCTTCTGCTGCGGAACGGTTCAATAATAATAGTAAATACGCAATGTTTGTCGGTTATTTTCATATTGTGCGTGATGTTTAATTTATCTTTTTTATACCTTACTATTTGTGCGATTTTCAAAACGTTCGAGAGGACCAAAACGCGCAGTCCTGTACGTACGCAAAGACCACCAACGAACCGCCGTTCGAGTGGACTTGTCGATTACCGAACTAATCGCCGCGCGAGGTCTTCCAAACGTGTACATCTACATATTATATTTACGCGAATCTACTGATTTTACGACCACAAACACGGTGACGGTACACGCATAAAATGATAATACGTTATGGATGCGCTAAAAAAAAATTCCTTAGCGCATGTATACGACGTGTATTTTATGAAAAAAAAAAAAATTTTAAAAAAGTAAAAAATGTCACACACACACACACACACGTTAACGACCGGTGCGCGGCGCGACGGGTAAGGTTTGTTTAAAATGGATTATTTATCGTTCAATACGTCAGCGCGAAAATCGTCGTCCGTACGGTTTGTATTAACGCACATTAACAACAGTCTTATAGTTACAGAGAGAAAAAAAAAAAAAAACGATTTTCCAAACATCGAAAAACCGGTTGGATACAATATTATTATCATACCGCCAATGCCGGTATATACATTTTGGTTTACCGTACTGTTTTCGTGTTAAATAAATATTTGGCAAAATGTTTATAAAAATAAAGTTAAAATACAGTATATACAGTCAATTCAAGGATTTTAGTCGTACATAATCGCGTATGAGTTGGTTTAACCTCACGCGTGATGTATTCACGAAAACGATATGGTTTTTTACGCGTGTGCCTCTACGTTCTATTCCAAAAACACTTGAGAAACACGAAATCAAACGATTGACCAGCATCACTCGCAGCGACGTTAAATCCGTCTTAAAAACGAACAAATCGTGATTTACAGTGTTCACACGTCGTATCCGCACAATATCGATACCTGCAAAAACGATTAATTTGATGGTCTTAACGAAAGTCCTTTGGATCGATTATTTTTACACAAAGTCTGTTACCGCGGTACACCTAACCCGTTACGAGGCGATTTGTCGATTGGAAGAGTTTCTGAAGCGGTCCATTTATGGTGATTTTTCTTCAAAATAATTGAAATTTCGTCTCTCGCGCGGTTTAAAAATGAAAACGTTTTGTTTTAGTCGTTGATTTAATAAACTGCGCTAGAAGAAAAAAAAATAATATACCGACTTTGCGTAGCGTTCGGCCCGTCTCTGTTGGACAAAAAATACGCAAAATATCGATTTTCAAACTAACCGATTAAAAAATAAATGTAATTTTTTCATAATGTTCTTTAGGGTCAACCCGGCCAGTGTATATTGACTATATATGCGGGTATACTCAACTAATCGTCCGTTTAAGAAACAAAAAAAAAACGATGGGATATGATTCTCCCCTATTAATAATGATGGTCGCGTGAAAAATTTTCTTCGAATCGCAATGAATATAAGAAAATCGTTCGCGATTTCCCTGCGCACACGACTTGGCTCTCGATAAAAACAAAATATCTCGTTCAAAAACATAACCGCGGCGTCGTATGTAACATGTTTACGTGCGATGCAGCTGGATGACAACGCACGGCCGCCGATGTAATAACGATAATTATATTAAAATGTTCGGTTTTTACGAGCCGACACGTCATCGGAATAATGTGATAACGCGTATTTTTTTCTTATTTTTTTTTTTTACAACACATCGGTTCATTGATCCCGTTATTAAATCGTACAGTATTTATACGCCGCGTATATGCTGTTTTCGTCGTACGGTTGTAACAATATCGATACGTGTACACACACAGAAGAACTGCAGTGTTGTTACTGTCTGTGCTCGAACAATTTCAGAATATACGGTGACACTGTTGTAAACTCTAAACTAAAAAGGGACTGCGCTAGGGTAAATTTGTGAAAATCCGGGATCACTCTACGTCGCGCGGGTAGTTTACGGCGGATAGACGACCGCGCTTTGGGTCTACTGTCTAGGAGTTGCGGGTTCGAACGCATTATTTTTGTCCGAAAGCAATGATGAATTAGAAAATACGTCGGTTTCAGCTAGTACGCGTTATGGCAAAAACTTAAAATTAACAGTAAAAATGGTCCGAAAATTCCGAACGTCTACGTGTAAAGAATCTTGATTCAAACAACGCGAGGAAATTTCAAACCATTCGGACCATTATTTGAGCAGCAAACGCGATTTCAGTATCGATCGCATTTGACAGAAAAAAAAAACATCATTGTATGAACAATTATCATCCCTCGCTCGTCGCTCAGAATCTAAAACAAGTCGAATAAAAACATGGAGAGCTAATGTTTTTTTTTATTATTATTATTATGACTCTATTTAACTTGAAACCTGTATCGAACTTTACGAAAATAGAACCGTATGTTACTGTTTACAACTCTCTGCTGCGGCAGTCAAACTACTTACATCGTTTGCGCGCGCGGTAAGTAGCTGCAGCAACCGATTTTATTCTCTCGACATTTTTGATGCGCAATATCTTCAGAGGGTTCACTTTTCGAAAGAGATCAACACTTCTGTACGCGCATGATTTTATAGTTATTGACGGATCGGTGAGCCGTTCTTAAAAGTACATAATATTATAGAGTTGTAAGCATTATACATAGGTTAAGCTCGCAAATAGCTGTTGATCGGCGCGGGAGGGAAAATCGCCCCCGAAACGTCAGGAAAAATTACAAATGCATCGAATCTGTACCACGATAAATTGGAGAAAAAAACGTTTTTTTTTTTTTTCTCTACAATATACGGTGCCGTTGCGTATAGTATTTTTTTTTATTTCAGAATATTTTAAAATACGTAATAAAATATTTCGCGACGTTTCGCGCACCAATTTTCGTTGTACACGTATCTCTGTAAATATACTGTACGCGAAAGCTGAGGAGGGCCAGTAAACCACTCGAATCGTGTCGATGAATACACAACACACTTGTATGGGAAAAAAAAATAAATAAACATCGGTTCGCGTATAACAATGCAGTGTGTGTTAATCATAATACCACGTATTTCGACAAAACTTTACCGTAACTACCGGGTTTGTGTTGTTTCGTTTTTTCTTTCGCGCGCCGAGGTGTATAATTTAACATAATTTGTACAGTTTACGTGTGCCCGTTAATAACGGTCGTCGGCAGACGGCGTGGCTACGTTTACGCAGTTCTGTACGTCATGCGTAACACAGCAGTACACGGTAATTTTTTTTGAGCGCTAGCGAAGAATAACGTATTGTTTTTACAATGGTTTTTTTTTTTTCTGTGATCAAAAGTTCTAGCAGAAAAACGTCTAACGTACGACACATTAACAGAAAGATGATTGACCCGAGACGGTACTTTATTTGAAGCGTCGTTTGAAAGTTTGATTATTTTTGGAGTTAAACGAAACGAAACTTATGTACGTCGTTGAGAAGCGTTTAACTGCTGAAATTACAATGGATTTCGATCCTAATTATAAAACTTGGATACATTTTTGAATTTTACGCGTTTATTATTCCATAAAAACTCTAGGTTTTATGTTCAAGTCTCGAAACTTTATTACGATCTAAACAAAACAGTTGTACACACATGTGGATAAAAAATTTAGAAAAATGGTTCGCACGATTTTGGTTTATAGCCGATTTTACGTTGTTATTTCGTCGTTAATTTCTCGTCATTTCGGGCGGCCGAGTATTTCTTACGGCGGGGACGAATAATTTTATTATTTATATATATATTTATTTATTATAATAGTTTAATTACACATCGGTTTAGATTTTTTTTCAATTTCAAAAAAAAAGAATTTTAATTTTTCATCTTGGGAACAAAATGATACCATCGGGGGAAAGAGGGTTTCGGAAAAACGGCGGGTACCTACTCCGATTTTATGCCGTTCGTTGTATTGATTTCTCGTGGATAAGTATTTATCATTTTTAGATTCTGATCATTGTTTTTATAATTGTTGTTTTTTTTTTTTTTCCCCCATGAACACATTGACGGCCAGACGGTGTTGTCCAATCGAAAAATGTCACAGCACTAAAAATTACGAAAAGCTTACCTATACTTAAATAGTAAATTACCCGAAGCTTTTTTCGAAAAGTTTTTTCGCTTTTGAGTTATGGCCCGAAAACATTTTTGACCATTTTTGGGGAAAAAAAAAACATTAACTCAACTTAAAATAAAGATATCGTTTTCACACGGTTTCGTACTAAAAGCATGACGTTTCCTCCTTTTCGAAAAACCGTTTTCGTATTTCCTTTCGAAATTTTCTTCTTACTCGTACTTTTTTTGTTTTTTCCAAGAAGTTTTACATAAAAGTTTTGATTATTTTAGTTTTACTGTTGACATTTAACCGATCGAGTTAATTTACATAATTGAAATTATCTCAACATTTCAACGTAATTTAGCTGTTATAACAAGCGAATGCCTCCCAGCCTTGAAAACAATAAATTATAGCGTTATTGTGCTTCGGGTTCTCTTCGCTCGTGTACCACCCACCGATCGTCGTCGTGTGTGATGCATTATCTGCGTGAGTAATATTATAATAATATAGCGTGTAGGTACTTACGTACAATGGAAAAAGTCAGGACGAAATTTACGACCGAAAATGGCAATATTTTATGCAAATAGAGTTATAAAAATAATACGTTTGCTGCAGCGAAAAAATATTTATTTATTTTTTTTTTTGTTTCTTTAGAGTAAGCCGCCGACGCGATGCGAGCGTTTTTTTTCCAATATCGTATATTATTATATTGTTTCAGTGCCTACGCTACCGACAAGAATTTTCTCGTTAACATGCTGCAGTGATCGTAAATTACACGTGAAATAACACGAAGTATGTACGTAGTAGTATTTACTTAGAACAACGCCGAGCGCACTAATCCCGCGACGTTTTTGACACAGTTTGCTTGGATGAAAAAAATGAAAAAAAAAATAGCGTATTTTTTTTTTAGATACCAGCGATGAAACGTATTGTTTCTACAATGATGGTTTTTCTGTGAACAACATCAAGGGCGTAATAGAAAGGTTCCGATTTTTAAAGCCAGTACGAAGTCTGACGAGAGGTCCCCGAGAGTTCAAAATTGAAAAAGTTACGCGTGAAACGGAGGAGAAATTAATTGATTACGGAAAAAGTGTTTTGTTCACGTAATATGTACTAAATGTGTTTTGGCCACAACATCGATGCAATGACGACGGAAACAAGCTGAAACTTTTACACGATATTAAAATGACGATACAGGCTTGATAAAAGTGATTTCGAAAAATCAAATTTGAGCCGACCGTGGAAATTTTCGAAAACCTTACCGGGACGCGTATACGATTAGACGACCGAGCTCCATCTTTGTTTTCAGATAATACGTTTGAACCACAACTCCCGACCCACCCAGTCGCGACTCCGCCGGACTATCCATCCGACCTAGGTTGACCCCGGCTTTTGAACATAAAATGCACCGTACGGTCAACTCGTGATGGTGTAGTTACATTTCAAACAAGCGAACGGAACCAAAAACAACAATCGGCAGCGAAACCGGAGAACTTTTAGAGACTTTGGTGCGATCGAAAAGTGCACGTCTAACTGTGAAAACGGCAAGAGCAAAATTAACGGTTGATAAGCTAATTATTACAAAAAGAGGAGTACAAAAATAGCATGAAAAAAAACCTCTGGGGATCACTATGGGTCGCGGCGCAGAGTTTGACGGACTACGCTATATTATGTGAAAGTTTCAGCTTGTTCCGATCGTTATTTTGGATGTTATGGTCAAAAAACTAAATCAACTACGTAAAAAAACACGTCATCCGTAATTTTCAACGTTTTTCCTTAATTTTTGCTCAGTTTCATATCGTAATTTTTACGATTTTCAAATTTAAAACCCGACAAAGTACCATCACAGTCCATAGATCTTTTAAAAAAGTTACCGATTTTAAAAAAATGGAGCATTTTTATTACCCTTTAAATTGTTTACAAAAAACAAAAAATAAAAAATTCTATCATTTGGATCGTTTTTATATTGATTTCGTGCTTACCCGTATTCACCTGATAGTATAATATTATTATTACGAATTTACCGTAAAAAAAATTTATGATAAAATTTTATGGTTACATTTGTGACGAACTAAACGTCGAATAACTGTAGAGTTAGCTGAAAAGAGGTATTTATTCCATCTATATATTACAGCGGAATAATTCCAGGTCGCTTAATCTAATGAGATTACGAATTGTTTTTATTTCTTTTTTGTGCACTTTTAACTTATAAAAAAATGTAAGTTTACTCTCTTTTTGACCATTGTTATTACCAAATGGGTAAAGTTTTGGACTGTTTTGGACAGCGTCCAACTTTGTAAATATCTGGGTTCTAAGATCAAGAAAAAAAAAATCTTTTCCGTTTTTTGGTTTTAGTATCAGTTCCCGTGTATACTGCGTAAATAAAACTGGCCATTAAAATATTTTGAATTGAAGTTAATACTAGTAAAGCGATAAAAAAAAATGATAAAAATCAATCCCCGGTAAACTTTTCAATTATACATTCGAAACACGGAACCGAAATCGGTAATATTTTAGTAAAAATATAAAAAGTAAGAAGTACAGTCTGCAGTGAGTCTCAGACTCGAGTAGGTCACTGTTTTGAATGACGTGGCAAAATAAACGGTAAGCATAGTCTATTTTTCGAAACTTAAAATTTCAATCGCACCAATAAAAATTTCGATTTTCGAAAAAATGGACCCTTAAATAGCAACGCTCCTCCACCATTTCATTTTTGACATAACTTGAAAAATACGTGTGCACGATAAATGAGCCAGCAAGTGCACAAACAATGTTTGCTGTGTTTCAAAGTAATAGCGGAGCATTGAAATTGGTTCGATTTTTACAATGTTCAAAACGTTCAAATTTCGTGGTTCGATTACCATTTATACGACTATAAAAACCAAATATCATTTCGTCGTTTGCCGTCAGTTTTTAAAAATTTTTAGCCGATTTTTCGGTGAAGATTCATGCAAATATAATATCAGCTGTATCGGCTGTAAGATCGATACGAGAGTATAAAGAGACCAGGAGCACCGCTTTTTTTGTAGGTCTTTTTTCGGATATTATATTTTATACGGTTCGAATTTTTACATCAAACACAGTTTTTAAGTAGTTCAATAAAAGCGCGTGAAAAACGAATTGATTTTGTAACATGACCAAGTGTGTAGTCAATTATAACTCGTATCGTATGTGCACACTGTGCTAATATTTAATATATATTATTACACTGCAGTCGAGTGTTAGTTTATGTGGTAATTGATTACAATTATTTATAATGAGGCATTGAAATATGTATGTTATAATAATATAGTAGGTAACTACTATAATAGTTAAGTAGGTAGGTACGCTAAAAACATAATCAAATATTATCAAAAATTAGAACGCAACCAAGGGCACATATTAATATAGAACGATTGAACTTGAACGCGCGTTGAACAGATTAAAACGGTTTTGTAGATATTTTTACGAGCTTAAATATATAATATTAGATTGAATAACATATTTCAATGAAAACAAGTACTAGTAATAATGACCTACGGGAACAATGAACAATTTTTATAGCAGTAACGCAGTTACAAAAAAAAAAAAAACCATCGTTGATCCGTATGATATATAGCGAAGCAAATTTTAAAATAATATTACATAAATCATTTTAAACAGAAGCGCTATGTTTGTAATCTATTCTGTGTATTATATATAATGTCTCGCGAATAATATATTTGGCCTCGAACAGAAAATAATTAACTGTCTTGGAACCTTTTATATCTCATACAACAGATTCGAATTAGGAACCGAAATCGAAACAATATTATAAACAGAAAGAATGAAACGCGTAATGTGATTTCGAAAAGGCTCCGCAGTATGTATATCGAAAAATTATACGAAAAACACGGAATATATGTAGGTACTATCGTCGATTTGAGACGCTCTGTACTGTTGCGGGCTGCGCCCGTCTTAAAAGCTGAAATAATTTTTTTCTAAATTAATATTCTGTGATAACTTTTCTATCGAACACTGCAAAATATTATAATAAATAAATGATGGTCGAGAAACAGAGTGTTAAAAATGCATCGTTAATTTAATTACATGTATAAAAATAAAATGATAAATAGTTATTTAAATAGAAAACATTACTAATGTTTATTAGAAATTGATACGGAATGCTTAACATCGGTTTTACATTGTGATGAATAATGTTTTATGTACAATGTTGTGTATTAAATTCACTTGTAACTCACATGTCAATGACCACCAGACGCTGCAGCAGTAACAATTGTTACTGATTCGTTTAACCTGGTTTGCAAGTATGTGCTTCGACCGTTTACATATTACTACACCGATGTGTACTGAGCTTATTAACGTGTCGTAACTCTATTGTTTGGAACGGTATTTAATGTTTAAATAAAAAATTGTTTAAGAATTTTCGGAATAACTTAAGCGTCAATCAACTTTGTAATATGGATAGAACTCTATAAAATAACGTTTTACGCGCACGCACGTGTATTTTAATTTACATGTTTCTGAGCCAAAATAACGAACTAAAATTTAAATTCCTCCTTCCTTTACTATCACTTCAAGGCTGTAAACTTAGACTTGATATTACGTCTCAATGTCTTCGTTACCATTAAAAATTCGGATTTTTTTGTATCACCGTTTTAATTTCGGTAAAGGGAACGAACCCTAAAACGCTACTTCTATGACTGATCGGAATACAAAACGTTCTGCGTTAAAAAATCTCGCGTCCATTTTGCAGACATCTTTTTGGTAAGTACACCATTGCCGGTTAACAGTCCCTTTGGAACCCAACGGTGATTAACAAATCGACCATTTTAAATAATTAATGGAATAATTAAAGACAAATATTCAAAAAATAGATTTAAGAAATAAAATGCAGTGTTTGAAATAGGGCTTAAAACCGGTACCGTAATAGATTTCAAATACCGGTTAAAACCATTAAACCAACCGTGTCAGTGTATACCCCGAAATAAATATAAAAACACTAAATAAGTAAAAACCGGTAATGAAATGAAAAAATCAACGTAAGGCGATACATCCGTATAGTAAGTTTCAAGCAAGAATACGCTGTTGAAAAAAAAAAAAATATTGGCATAGGTCACGATGGAACATAATATATTATAATATAGTTTTTGATAGATTGACATTTAGTTTATCTAGTATGAAGATCTTAAAAAATGAATTTTTTGACTCATACGAATAAGACCTTTTTTAGAGAATTTGAACACGATTTGGCCGATCTAAATGTATCAATTATTCAAAGACAGAAGAAGTTACGTTGACTATACATGTAAAACGTGTAAAAACAAACTACGTATACTCATTGAGCTTTAAATATCTTCTAAAGCACAATCGTTTGTCATACTGTATACAGTCGTTCATGCAGATATTCGCTCAATATCCGTTATCACAACGACGGAAACTCGAATGCTTCCAAAAACGTTTTTCTAGGGTCGGGCCTAGGCAAGGACCCGGATCCTTCACTATATTGTACACAACGGAATCAATAATATGTAGAAATTAGACTTTTGCTGTACATAATATTATTCCCTTATTGTATGCGATTCATCATTTTTGCAGTGGCGTTTCCGGGAATTATTTTTGGGATTTTTGGCCGATTGCAGGTGAAAAACGGTCCACGTTGACTCGTCAAACGTTAAAATTTTGTATAGGGAAAATGAGGATAACCCCTTAAAATGTACTTTTTATACGATTAAACGAATTTTATAATTCTCATATGCATTGCTATAAAATTATTGGTACACTGCAATACTTTGTTTTTGACCAAAAAAAAAAAACTAGAGATTTTAAATGAAAAATGTTAGTTAATACAAAATTTGGAAAATGGCTAGAGCACCCACCCTTGCAGAACACGCCACTTTATTTTTGTCAATCTGACTTTGTACTCTGCAGATTTCCTGCGTTCGGTTCCAATTTTCGTTTATTAATCGTGTTCCTATAAATAATCAAGCGACTTCAAAAAAAGAAGTATGTTTTAACCAGGGTATTTTTTATGTATCTTCATCGATTACTCCGCCAATTATGATCCGATTTTGATGATTATTTCGAATAAATGTCATCGAAATTGTTTCAGTGATTTTGGAAGAAATTATCAGAAAACCACGAAAAAAAAAACGTTACGATGACAAAATACTGTTTTGAGTTGACACGGTACGTAAACTAAGTGAACACAAAAAGTAATCACGTTTCACTAAATGTTATTATAATACAAGTCTCGAGTGTAACACGCGAAATGAAAAAACGACATTCCTTGAAACTTTCAAGTATATTGTTGTTATTCTACATTATAGTATTATAAATACTGAATTTGTGTCGGTAGACTCCAGAAAAAAGTGATTATTTTTTTCATTTCATACTTTTTTTTTTTACCAGAAAAAGTGCACCGATTTCGACGTACAGTACTTTTTCTTTTAGAAAATTGGATCGAGGTGGTATTTTAGACGGGTAATTTTTCGATTTTCTCAATAGTTTTTTAACGCGACAGGAAAAACCACCGAAAAATTGCGAAAAACCGTTAAAAACGGCGTTTCGACAGTAACTCGTACAGTTATTTCTCCACAACTCTTCGAAAATAACCGTCGAGGAGTCACGCGAAATTTTACACGATCTTTGCGCTGTACAACATCGAAAAAGTTTCGTTTAATTTTAGGCTATTTATAGCCATTTTTAGATTTTTAGAGGTTTTTTGTTCACAAACGGGTTAATCTTGGCCGTTCGACTTGAAATTTGTACACGACATCAGTCGGTCAAACTATACCAGGGGGATCCAAAGGCCTTTTTATAGTTGGTTTCGTATGTTTGTAAAAAAAAGTTCTCGTTTTCTTCTATTATCGACAGCAACCGTCGCACGTTCGTCGCTGGCGATCAGGACGAAAGGGCGGGGTGAGTCGGCGTGTTGAGTGCCGGTGCGGCCGGTCCGAGATCGCTCGCCGTCGTCATAATAATAATAATAATAATAATAGTAATAATAATAATAATGATAATAATAATGATAATAATAATAATAATAATAATAATGATAATATTGTAATGTTGCCGTCGAGCACCAAGCAGTCTGCGGCCGATCGCGATTATTATATTAACACGTCGGCTGCTGACAGGGGGACGGGGGGGGGGGGGGGGGGGGGGGGGGGGGCGGTACCGCGTTTACGACGCGTTCTTCGAAGGTCTTGCGTCCCCCTCCCCCCGCGCCCCCCCATAAATCGTTATTACCACCTTCGTGCTGGCGACTACAGTGATGGGCGCGTGATCAAATTATGTAAATCGAGGCACGTCCGTCCCGATTGTGAAAACAATCGAGATACATCGATTATCAAAACAACGATCATAACGACAATACATTATGATCGAGCGAGATCGCTTCGCGCGATGTTTCGAAAACAATCGGATTCTCGATCTCGAAATGTGCACCGAGTGAAAAATATTTCGGACGATGAAACGACGTTTCCGAAATCCAAGATAACACAGCGGAAAATCTGCATTTCTCGTACGCACCAGTTGAAAACCGAAAAGCCCGTTTATTTAAAAATTTGGTTTTGAGCGATCGTCGTCTCGATAACTAACTTCACTCGAATTCCCTTCGCTGGCGTATTCGATATCGATTCTGTTATTTCGATCGAGTGACGACCGATAAAAAACAACGTTAATCATAAAACACATTTTTAACGTTAATACAATGTATGTATAGTACACACACGATTGTTGTTATGGTGATATTACGTTAGCATAACGGTTTATTGCAATCAATAGTAGTGTGGGTTTTAGGCAAAAAAAATCACTCGCAATTTAATTTAATTTAAAATAAACACTATATTACATAAATACGCGTGAATATAAATGTGAAAAAAAAAACAAATATCAAAATATACGTTACAATGACGGAGGAATCGCGGAATATATCGCGGAGAATGTCGCGGAGTGTGTAATTAACGGTGTGTCGCGGAGTGTTCTCACGGACTGACTAACCGACCGACCAGCCGGTATATATATGTATAAGCGTCGACTGTTCTAGAACTTTTTCGAAATTACCTTAACGAGATAATTATAGTGTATATTCTAGAACATGGGGTTTCCCTTTATTTACTGACAATATTGTAAACAACTCGGACGACTCGTGGTGCGTTGTTTACGTCGCCACAGTAGAGTCGGAACACTGCAGAAATACAATAATTAAATGCAACGAATTATAGTTTCAGCGAAACGTTTTATATTTTCATTTTATCAAAGACGAATATTTCTAATATATATTGTACTAGAAGTACGAACAAAACAGAAAATAACAGTTTTAAATAATACGTTTGTACAGACGGTCGCATCTAACTCCGTATCGTGTTTTCTTGTAAATAAATCGTATATTCTCGTACAAATCAACAATAAACTCCGAAAAAAGTATTGCAGTAAAGCGATTCGACGTATTCGAGGTCGGCAAATTATAAAATGTGCGGTAAAAATTGCACTTTTAAAACCGTTTAGTTTGTACACGTATTCTGTCATCGAGTTCAAATAATTGACCGTTAGGACTCATCATATATATACATATTATACCTTACGGGCGACCAAACAAAAGCTGTCGGTAATTGTAGGGTATTGTTTCGTGACCGTTGTGACTGTCTAGTCTGAAATAGCTGTAACCGTGTAAAATACTAAAAATTTAAGTTATACGAAAACACGATCGTCCAAGATCAATATTTGCGTGTAGAATATTGCATTTTGTGTACAGCAGCAGAAAAGTCGTTTACTATTCGTACCTGACGCTTAAACAAGTTATGAGTATCGACAGTGAAGTGCACGACGAATGAAAGACATGTATAAAAGACGTCGCTGACAAAACGAAAACATGTGCCACATGCTTGACAGATTGACAGTTACGGTGCGTATGATCAATAAATCACGAGAAATAAAAAGTTTAAAATGAAGTAACAATCTATAATTGCGACGATGCGAGGTGGTTACACACAAAATGCCAAGGTGTACAATCAAATCAACCTATCGTTGGGCACATAAATCAGAAAAGTTGTATCGAAATTCAAGTATGTAACGACTGATGAAAAAAAAAAAAATAAGTATGAAATGCTTGTATAGGCTCCAACAGCGTTTTCAGTACAATTAACAATAAGTAATTGACATATTATACGATAGCACTTTTTGTGCAGTAATCCGAAACTGTCCTTTCACTACCTACCGACGGTCATTATTTTAATATTATTGGTAATTTTAATGTTTTATAATTTTATACATTTTTATCCCGTACGTTGAAATGGTATCCGAACCGAAAAAAAAAAACCTTTTCTCGAAATACTGCAGATTTGAACCACAACACATTTTAACGATGCATGCGAATCGTTGAACCAAAAACCTGTTTATAATGATGAGTAACGACCAACTTACACCTGTCCGTACGTTTATATATTTTAAACTTAGCAATATTTAGACCGATTTTCTGAAAATCGTGGGAAGGGATCCCACGATCAGATCTCTCGAGTATACTATACCGCCCACTAACCTAACCTGGTCGGAACTAGAGTAAGTGGCTGTTAAGTTTTAACGAGTACAATTGAATGTTTCGCAACGTAAATTAAAATGTTAACTTAGATATGATTAACCAATTGTTGAAGTGCTTTGCAAATGTTAATTGTATTTCATATAAATTTGTCTATAAAATGAACTAAAAAAAAAGTTTAATAAATAATCATTTAAAAATACGTTGTGCGTACGGTTGTATCACCTTCAATCCGAGCGCGTGCGATCTTTTAATGTTATTTTGTTCATACAATTTATCGGATCAATATTTACACCACGAATTTACGCTAACGGTTAGTAGGTTTCTCCGTGTTTTTTTTTTGCGATAGGATTTAAACTTCTGCTCTAAGTGCAAATCGCGAATTTTTTGCTATTTTTATTCAGATTTTAAACCGATTTGAGAATTGTCAAATGAATAATAAACCAAAAAGACAATAATAATAATATATCGTGCGTTTCTTGATGAGTTGTACAAGAATCTTAATATTAACATAAAATATACCAATCTAAACGTATAAAATACGAAATTTATTTGCAAACCGTTTAGACTCGTATTCGACACATTCCCGCGCCCAATGTCCGCAATCTGCGTCAATTGCTGGCCACAAAAATCGCTGTTTAACAAGTTTCGCCGTGGCTTTAATGCCTGGATGTGCAGGCGATGTACATTATTGAAAACTGTACGCCGAAAAGGCTTTGTGACAAAAGGTCTTGCGGTTGAAGTTGATGTGTCGCAGAACACTAAAACATTCGTACCTGGCAATTGAACTTGCTTAAATCTACCTTGACTAATCTAACCGTCTCTCCACCATATGCCGAAAATGCTTGACAGCAAGATAGATCGCAAGAAGTTCTCGATCGTAAGCTCCGTATTTTGTCTCAGTCACTGTGAGCTTCTTAGAAAAGAAGGCGAGAGGTTGCCATTCCTCATTGGTGAACTGTTGAAAAGTTGCGCCAACCGTGGTGTTTGAAGCATCGCTTACAATAGCCAGACGAGCATTGTTGCATGGATGTGCGAGAAGCGTAGCTGTGACGAGTTCCTTCTTGCATTTTTAAATGCCGAAATAGCTTCTGGTGACCAGTTAATAGATGCTTTACTTTTTAGATTAGGTACTAAGAGATCACTTGGTGGTGATTGTGCATCTGAAGCTCTAGGTATAAAAAGACGATAGAAGTTTAACATACCTAAGAACTGTCGTAGACCCTTAGCTGACGATGGCCTTTTGAAGCTTAATATATCAGAGACTCTATCAGGTAGAGGACGTGTTTCTTCCTTAGAAATCATGTAACCCAAAAACTTTACTTCTGATTGTCCAAACACACATTTTTTTGGATTAAAAACCAGAGAGTATTCGCGTAGCCGTTCAAAAATGATTTGTAAATGTTTAATGTGTTCTTCTTCCGAAACCGATGCCACCAGAATGTCGTCAATATAGCAGAAACAGAAATCAAGTCCACGAAGTACTTCGTCAATAAATCGCTGAAACGATTGTGCTGCATTTCGAAGCCCAAAAGACATAAAGAGGAATTCGTAAAGTCCAAATGGTGTCACGATTGCGGTTTTAGGGATATCTTCTTCAGTTACAGGAATCTGATTATATACTCGGACTAAGTCGATTGTTGAAAAAATTAGTTTTACCATGAAGAAAATGCGCAAAGTCCTGAATATGACGAACTGCGTACCGATCTGGAATAGTCCGAGCATTTAGATCACGGTAATCCCCACAAGGACGCCAAGCATCCGTTGTGTTCTTCGATACCAGATGTAATGGTGATGACCAAGGTCCCTGGGATGGTCGAATAATGCCTAATTGGATCATAGCTTCAAACTCTTTTTTTGCTGCTTTCAGCTTTTCATGTGCTAAGCGCCGTGGTTTACAAGATACTGGGGGTCCTGGTGTCGTTTGAATAAAGTGTTTAGTGCTGTGCTTAATACCTTTAGTCGCTCCAAACGGTCGGGTGATCTCAGGAAATTCACGTAGTAAGCCGTCGTATTCAGTTTCTCCCACAACAACCTTAATAGATGGTATGGAGCATTTATCAGCGTGACCCCAAGCGGTGAGTTGTGTAAGTCCGTCTAAAAGACATTGATTACGCACATCTACCAAAAGATTTTAATGACTCAAGAAGTCAACACCAATAATGGGCTTGGATACTTCCGCAATCACAAATCTCCAAGTGAAATCTCGACAAAGTCCGAAGTTTAGACGCAGCGTGATAGTGCCGTAGGTGTTAATAGGCGTACCATTGGCCGCTGATGGGATGTAATCGGTTCTTACTTGATAGCCTGGAACAGCACTACGTGGATAAACACATAAGTCAGCGCCCGTGTCGATGAGAAACTGTTTTTGAGAAGTTCGATCTGTGATGAAGAGACGGCGTGGTAACGGACCAGGCTCACTGGCCGTCATCAGTGATGTCCCGTCCCGTTTCCTCGATTTATAGGTACAAGGTTCCTTGCACTTTCGCGATTGTGATCCATAACGCCAACGATACCAGCATAAACCGTCTGCGCCATGGAGAGTACGGCTTCGAGATCGAGATCTCGAGCGGTAAGTACTAGGTTTTGAGTCCGGATTACGCGACGGACGAGTATTTATCGCCGCTACCTCACTTCTCAAGGTCGAAATTTCCTGATTACTCAAACTAAGTTGAGAGATCTTAAGATTCAACATCGCTTCAAAAGTATCACTTCTCGAAGTCCCTGCTATTTGAGGTAGCAAAGGACCGGATGCGTCAGCGATATTGGACAGCGAGATCTTCAGGCTTACTGTCTTTAACTATTGCTAACGCTACTTGTATACTTTTCGGTAAGCGACCCGTCCAAAGTGTCTTCAATAATGTTTCCGGGACGGAAGAGTCAGACAGGCTTTGGAGATGGCGTAAAAATTGTGACGGTTTACGGTCTCCAATCTCAACGCGTTCCAAAAGTTGGCGTGTATTTTCCTCTTGGGAGGCACTAAGACGTTTTATTAATTCCTGTTTAATTTTAGCGTACTTACTGTCTGAGGGCGGCGTCATAATTATGTCCTTGACTTCAACTGCATATTTCGGTGGTAATGCTCCAACTACGTACCCGAATTTCGTACTGTCAACCGTGACTCCCGCGCTGGCGAAACTTCCTTCTACCATAGCAAACCAAAGTTCGGGATCTGACGAAATGAAGTCCGGTATCTTGACGGCCATTCGAGCAAATAAAAAAATCACTCACAATTTAATTTAATTTAAAATAAACACTATATTACATAAATACGCGTGAATATAAAAAAAACAAATATCAATATACGTTACAATGACGGAGGAATTGCGGAGAATGTCGCGGAGTGTAAAATTAACGGTGTGTCGCGGAGTGTACTCACGGACTGACTAACCGACCGAGCGTCTGACCAGCCGGTATATATAAGCGTCGGTTGTTCTAGAACTTTCTCCAAATTACCCTAACGAGATAATTATAGTATATTTTAGTACATGGGATTTCCCTTTATTTACTGACAATATTGTAAACAACTTGGACGACTCGTGGTGCGTTGTTTACGTCGTCACAGTAGTATACATTTCATATGAGTATAATGTACCAAACAATTTTTAGGTTTTTATATATTACACAAGATAATGCTAAATTTTTATTATTTCCATTAGAGAAAAAAAATGTGATTTCCGATAAGATTATACTATATAATATTATTGGGTACCTAAAAACAATTAAAACGTTTTCGTTTAGGAGTTTAGGTACAGTCTATTCTACATACGGTGTGCGAATATTGCAGTGATGTATAAAACGCATAATATTTTACGTACCGTAAATTAAGGATACCTTTGGGGATTAATTAAACCTCAGGGGATAAATGTGGACGAAAAATTGTTTTTTGTTCTCAACTCATCCGACTCCCAAACATTTTATCGAACGTCAAAATGTTTTAAACCATCTCGTCTCGGACGAAAACATCTAGGGTTATTTTTATGTATGTCAAGTACCACGATTTTGTTTCGTATTATGCCTTAGTTAATTATAAACAAATCGTGTTTACTAAAAAAATTTGGTGAAACTCATACATAGTGTTTGACACTCATATCACAGTTATTTGGTTTGTTTTACATTTTTTTTTCCCCAAATACAACGGTTTTAAGACGACAGTATAGTAGGTATATACTTTGCAACACGATTACCAAATGATCTACGCGTTATTCTAATACAGATTTCTGTCGATTGCGCAGAGTAATCCAACACATGCAACTTTTTGAACCGACTGTATTCAAAATACTTTAGATTGAAAAAAAAAATTAATTAATAAAACTCTTGAAAATTTTCACAGTTCTTACATAATGATGATAATATTATGCGTTGTATGACAATTACATTTTGAGTCACAGTGTTTGAAGTTAAATAGCCGGGATCACCACCGCTCTAGGTCGCGCGGGTACTTTGACGGAGTTTAGAAATCGTGGTTTGAACGCATTATTGTGTACCTGAAAGCAGCCTTCAAAAATACGATTCTGAGCGTGCTACCTACGTGCCGATAAAAACGAATTTAACAATAAAAACTTTTTTTTTCGTATCCTTCCTATTTCAGTGTTGTTTGATCCGATCTTTGTTCCGGATATTACGATGAAGAAAAAAAAAAAATCCGATGTGTGAATAACACACGTTCGCCGTAGTTATTCGTGTGTACCGTAAGAAACACACGGCCGCCCGAGATGACGAGTTCGACGACAAACCAACAACAACGTGAAATCGGTCGTAAATCGCGTGGACCAATTTTCTAAAAATGTTTAACCTCGCGCGTAAAACTAACCCGTTTGGATCGCGCGAGTGTCGAACGTAAAAAAGGTTTTACGGAATAAATAGCCGCGTGAGACTAAAGAACCCCATAACTTTCCCGTGACGTGCGCATAAATTTCGAACGTTCTCCTTTTTTTTTCACAAATAATAAAAAAAAATTTCAAAAAAAACGCTTCGAATAAGCGGTGTAAAGTGGTGTGTGGTGTTCTCGGGTCACCGTCACTTTTTTCAGACCATCGTTGAAACCGGAGCGGCGAACAGAAAAAGACGTGATCGCGGATACGTTATAACAATAATAATACTGTTGTTGTCTTCGCCGACGACGCTCAGCCGTGGTGACTTTGTGCACGAAAACGTGAAAATCTGTGCAGAGTTTAACGTATTTTTTCCTATTGATTTCCTTCCCTCCAATATCACATCGCACACACACACACACGCTAATTATTACACGTATCGTATTTTCCGAGTTCACACACGGCATACCGCGACTGCATAAAATTGTAATTCGTGTTTCCACTCGCCATCATTTATATTTGTCAACCGGTAGTAGAGAGAGGTCAAGCCGGTCATTAATAACGCGCGCGCATAACCCTGCTGGCGGTATAAACGTTACGTTATAAAAGCGTGGAGTAAATTATTGTAAAGCCGCGCATAATCAACCGGGGAACTGGTTTCGAACGTTTCCACGAGCCCGTATTGCATTACAAACGTACGCGCACGCACACGCGTGTATTGATACGTTTACATTCGGTGTATTTATTTACACCTATAATGTACCGTGTGTTATCGGGGCGTCCGAAAAACAAAATACACCTCGGTGACGTGTCGTTATTATTATTGTTATCCGCCCGCGTTTTGGAGTGCGTCTTGTAAAATTTGATTCAACTCTGCGCGCCCCGCCGCACGCTCGGGCCTATAATCAGTCTTTTTGTTTGTCACCACCGAACGCGACGCATTATAACCCGACACGAATGATGGCCGCACTGTTTCCCTCTATCGGTTCAAAATGTTTCCCTCGTACGGTTTTTCAAAATTTCGCATTCCCGCCGGTTTTCCATCCAGTAGTCACTTTCGAACGAGCCGCACACACCGCTCGACATATACGACGCCGCTGTCGTGCGACTTTTAAAAATCGAGTTTTTTTTAAAGTTATTAGTGTTAAAAACTGACCTCGGCGTTGAGGATTAAATTTCGCAAAATGCTTATTTCGGAAATACAAAAGTCCGAAAAAAAAAACTCGACGATGCTGCTGTCCTGCATCGTGGTGACTTTTCAAAACGAAAACCGCGTAGTTACCGTTTCATTTGTGAAGGAACTATATAGTAGGATTCCCCCCTATGTATGCACTACGTAGAAAACGGTACTTATAGAACGCGCTCTGGCGGAATTCGATAGCAACCCTGTCCGGACCCTCGTACATTTTGTGATCCCTCTGCGAACGGGCTGAAATTCTCAGAGAGTTTAATTTTTTTTATCGGAGGCCCGTCTTAAAACTATCTAGCACCTTGGTTAGCCTTGCAAACGCCCGCGACTCAAAAAGCAAATTTTTCACCGGCAATCGTTCAAAACAACTCGTAAAGTATCGTCGTCAACTCCGAGAGCGCTTCCAAAATACGGCATACAATAACGTTTTTAAATTTAACATACATTTAACGAATAATTTTGGGGTCGCAATATACGAGTTTTACATTTTGTTTCGATCCCAGAAATCGCGTCCAATTCATTTTTACGTTTTCTACTCGTTTCATTTAATAACGCTGATTCGATGATATTTTAACGCTTCAACGCGAACTTCAAGAAATATTTTCGTAGATTATAATATTCCCGTGGACAGTCGGTTAAATTTTTTTAAGACAGTCAATTGGTAAGTACGGTGTTCAACGATTTCGCTATCGTCATTGTTATAATTTTTTTTTTCCGGAGGGAGCAGTCAAATCAATTGAAAATTTTACACACCACTAGAACGAATGAAGTTCGAACGCGTTGATTAACTGCACTTTTAGATTTGCAAATGAAAATCTTAATTCTCGTATTATCGTTGCTTAAAAATGTAATAGAAAACGTCGATTCACACCTACCGAGTCTACCTACGATCCACTCAAAACAGTGGTCTGCCGCGTAACGGTGAAATCAAAATCACACTACGTTCTTTGAACGTGTAAAAACAAAATCGAGTTGTTGACAACACGAAGAACGAACATCGATCGCGCGTTACTCGTCAGCGTGTAAACTGATTACGAGAACTGCGATCGAACGTTCTTCCGTTGAATGTCCCGCGGATTCGATCGGTTTTCAGAAAATCGGTGCTCAACGTGCAGCAACGCGTAAACGATAAACGTAAGATACGACGTTCTATAAAAATTCGCATCAATAATCTGTGGTTCGAATCGCAGTCGTTTTTAATCAAAAAACGTAACTCTAGCGTTCGCACGATTGAAAATAACGGTATAGGTACCACGGTAAAGGCGCAGTAGCGACTACGCTTTGGGTGGGTCGTAATTGGTTCGCGGTTCGTCCGTATTATTGAATAGCAACGAAATAGAACACTGCGTTCGAAGAAAACGATTCTGAACGAGTGTACTGGATGAGAATAATAATAAAGATCGCAAATTCGGCTACTAACAACAGTAGGGTACCATGTGAAAACATAGCGGATTACCGCGTGGGGAAAAAAAGTGGTGCACCCAGAAAAGACTTTTTCCAATCGTTCATAACGCGTTAAAATAATGCAGTACACGTTTGAAAAAACGACGTAAAATAATTTTTTTTTTTTGTAACGATGGTGCCGTTTTCGGCGCACAACTCGGAAAATAATCGAAACGTCAAAAAGTGCTTGAAACTTAAAACCGAAATCCCAACTTTCGTGTGGCGTTCAACGTGACGGTTGGATTAGCACTACCCGAAAACGTACGTCGTCCGAAAATCTTTCAAAACTTCGACCGCAGACCTTTTTTTTTACATTGAAAATCCGGAGCGTACGTTGTTGGCGGAAGTGCCGACTGAGCTCAGAGCGCTCAGAATCTAAAACCGTTTTCCGTCCGACAACGTTACGCGTGAATCTCGCCGAATCCGGACAGACATTCGTGCCGTCCGTACGCGATACTGTATTGAAATATCCGCAAAACAAAAAAACAATAAACGTTCGTAACAACAATGTGTGCGCGGTTGGCACACTTACATTGAATGAAAAATCGTGTTTTCAATCGTCCGTAACGCCATTTACGGTGCGTTGTTGTTATTATTGTACCGCGCGTATTGTTATTTATTGTTATAGGTGCCACTGTATAACGTGGTGGATTTTCGCGTTTTTAATTTCACGCATCCCGCGCGATCTCTTCCGGGCCTCCGCGGGGAGAGAGAGACAACAGCCGCGCCCGGGGCCCCGGCGCCCGTTGTCGCGGTCACAGACAATTGCGAAAAAAGACAAAACTTTAGGACATCTCCGCGTGTCCCCGAAGGCGAAACACAATATTTGTTACGTTGTTACAATTGCCACGGAAGACCGCCGTCCGCTCCGCCCGCTGGGATGTGGCCGGATTTCGCGAAACGAAGAACACCACAATAGCCGCACGCGCCCCCGCCCGAGTGATAGTCGAAGCGATCGGGTACGATGTGTACAGGGTGACGGACTGGATTCAGAGAGATAGAGAAAGAGAGGCAATCGATTTTGCACAAACACGTTTTTTTCCACCGATCGAAAAAATCATCGCAAAAGGTTTTTTTTTTTTTTGGAAACAAGCGCTTGGATTGTGCCCGACTAGTGTTGTTTGTTTTTTGGAGATTTTGTTTCTGAGCAATACCGTCGAAAGATCAGTCTCGTCGTGACGTCCGAAATACCGATATCTCGGATCTGAAGCTTTACTGCTGCGCAATACATTTTGAACGAGTGAATTCGGTACGAATTCCAAAATATTTCAATCTTCGCTTTGGAGTGTAGAACTTTCGAACATTTTTCAAATTTTTTAGCGGTTTTTTATTCAAGTAGGAGCTTTCAAACTTCAACACAAGGTTAACACATTGGTTAACACTACGAACATGTGACGACGAATTTTTAAAAATGTCGAGTAATTTTTTTTTTTTTAGATTTAAGTTGGAAAGTCTGCAAACATTTTTGTAATGTTTTTTTTTATCAAAAACTAACAGCGTTCAATTATTTAAGAACTAAAAACAACGTCATGTAACACAATTGTTTGCAGTGACGAGTTTCGAAAAAATCCGACCGGTACGGTTTCCGAAATCGTATAGAATATAAGATATGATCGATAAAACGGCGGAATTATATTACACGGCGTCACAATTTTATGTATTACTCTTGTTGCTTACTAAAAAATTTTCGCTCACCATTAGTGTTGTTGCTAAAAACAAACGAGTTATATATATATGTTTACTTGGAACGGTGTTTTCGGGGATAAAAAAACGAACTTACAAAAGATATTGCTTCTTTGAGTCGGTCTTCCAAGACGCATTGGGTTACCGAGCTCGCTCAGAATCGTTATTTCAAAGGCGACGCCACTTTCAGACATCAAACAATACGTTTGAACCACAATTTCCAAGCGACCCACCACACCCAAAGCGCAGACGCTACTCGGTCAAACTACGCGCGAGACACGGTGATTCCGGCTTTTTTTTTTTTTTATTGTTATTGTCAATTTGTTTTTTAATCGGTTTAATAACCGTGTTCCGAAAGTATACTAAAGTGAAAATTTTTATAACGTATCATATATCATATTCTGTTTTGTGGACTATTTCCGTATGGAAAAAAATGAAAAAACAAAAGTAACGAAACTGCACTTTTTATCAGCGAAAAAAAAAATAACCATCCTGTATAAAATTTGTTTACAATGCCTCTGCGAATTCGATTTCGTCTTTTGAACATCGATTTTGTTGTTGTTTTGTATTTGAATAATTCACTGCAGGATCGCGTTTATAGAAACCGTTATACACGCGGGTACATACCTTCAATTTCGTTCATTGGCCGATGACTTGTAACCGTTGAAAAAAAGGCTTTCGCAGAATAATACGGATTATTTTATCGTGCGGTGGTCGTATAAATAACAGAACACGAGACTACGATGCGTCGTTTATTTTTCATTTTTATATAACTACGTGAAAGTACCCGCAATATGTCTTTTGGATCCGAGTATAGTTCCAAACAAACCGTGTGCAGCGCTAGCCTGCAAACGAAATTTCAATCATTTTTATAACGTATAAGCTTTAGGGAATGTATTGATTAAAAATTCTGTCGCTCGATTGAAATCTCGCTTTTAAATGAATCGAATTAGACACGTTGTTTATTAATTCCTTTTGATCATTTAGAAGAAATCCGATTGAAAATGTTAAGCGTGAAATCTAGAACGCGGATGCTGGAAATCATACGTAACACTAAACGTAGTTAACTAATTTGTATAAAAAAAAATATTTATAATAATATCTCACAATGTGTAAAACAAACTGAACGAAAAAAAAAAAAAACATTTGTTTTGTTTCAGATCACTATAAAAATATTGAATGTATTTTTTTTTTTTTTGTCTACGTCGTTCTCTGATTTACATGACAGTAAAAAAGTTGAATTTAGGATCGGTCTGATTCAAATTGTTTTACTTCTTTTATTTCGTTTTTCACTGCAGTGAACATACGTATTTTTATCCGCTGTTGAAAAAAATTTTAAAAAAAAATTATTCGATAACGATGCTCGCTATTTCGTTAACCACACACACAGCGAGCACTATCGTATAACCGTGTAAAATTAAACGTTTTCAATAAACTCAAGAGCAGTTAGTTTTAACCTTGTTTACGTATTTTCACACGAAAATCATACATGAAAAAGAAGTATCCGGAAGCACCGCGAAGTTGTTACGCACAAACCGGCTACAATACCTCGCTTTTGTAACATGATATATTTCACAAAATACGTAAACTTTTGACGAACGTGTTTTTCTTACAACGTATTAATAAAACTCTACAAGTCGTTTGAAATATTGTCCTACGGTAAGTCTTTTTTATCCTTTACGCCAATTACAGTGTCACTTTGACAGTATAATCATAACGACCGTGATTGATTGTATATTATAGTTTACGATTTGTGAACAAGTAGAAAATATAAACGTAACATGACGATAGAAATCAAATTATACAAACACACTCGGCTACGACAAAATATCGAGTACTTGCGTATGAGGCGTAATGTAAAAACAGAGTAGAATAATTATTATTATTATTATTGGGTAGCGGGTAAACAACAAAATAATTCAAACAATATATACTACCGTAACGTGAATTATAGGTACTCTTACAATTTTAAAATCAAAACAGCTGTTTCCGTGTATACTGCGTTTGATAAAACAAACTTGAAAAAAAAAATATGTAGATAATAATAAATTGTATGCTCTGATTACGCTGCTGCTGTACCGCGTAAAACATACGAGTCCATCAATCACGCATCGACTTCGTAACAACAATGTTTACCGTACGTAATAATAAATAATAATATATAAATAATAATCGACGACTCTACGTAATTGTTTACAAGAGCTACCTCGTTAACTTTACCCGCTTAAATAATAATCGTACGGTAGTTGAAGAAATTGTTTTAGACCGCGACAACCGGAGAAACGTTCAATTTCAATTTGTGTAGACAAAGCCGAGCGTATAACGGTCGAAAACAAAATTGTCACACTTGTGCCACGAACACGCCGCGTAACTAGTTTTATTTTTTTATTGACATCGTCAGAGCTGTATCGACTTTAATATATATATAGCAATCAGTATATAATTATAATGTATAATTATTAACGTCTTACAATCGTATGCAAGAATGCGCGAAACCCGTTATTATAATAATATTTTTTTTTCAAATCGATTTTTAACAAGGTGTTCGAAACGTTTAATAATATCGTAAGACTTCATCTATTAATACGATACACGCAATATATAGTTCGTCTTATTTCGTGACACGCGTGTTTTTCATACATCAATTATTCATCCGTACGTTTTGTTTTTATAAATAACTAATGCTCGTCGAAAATACCGTCACGCGCCGATTTATACCTTGTTCGTTAGCTTTGTCAAAACAAAAAAATCGCGAAAATTCGTCCGCGTTATCCGTAGGATAAATTACGTGTACGGTACCTAGAAGTAGGTTAGATATTGTGCAAATTGATTCGGCAGACGGAAGGTGAATAATAGGAGAAGAAGAAACAATAGTTGGTATAAGCAGAACGTCGAATATTTGATGTTGAATGTAAATAATAACAATCAATAACACATATTTAGGGGGAATATCTTACGTTTTTATTTTATTTTTTCATTTTTAGTTCATTTACAGTGACCCCGAAAAATGTTTAAAAAAATGTTCGTTTATTTTCGTTCACCTCGTTGTTGAATATCAAATCTCGTATCTATTTCGTACCTGTACAGGTATCCTGAATCATTTTTCAAATCAAAAATTAGTCGACTGTTGTTTCGTTCGTGAAGGAACTATAAGATTCCCAACTAAAATGACAATTACTATAGAAAACAGTACTTATAGAACGCGCTCTGATAGCAACTCAATCGGATATTACCCCTTACATTTATAATGATCGGCGAACAAAGGGATGGGCTATTTTCTCAGAGAGTTCAATTTTTTTCGGAGACCCATCTTAAAACTAACCGAGGCATTCGCAACTTTAATATTAAATTCTTCAGTCACAAACATTTAAACAACTCGTAAAATATCATGTCGTATCAACTCCAGAAGCGCTTCCAAAATACGGTTTACAATAAAATTTAACACATTTTACCGATCGTATAATGCGATCTACTCAGAAATTGTCGTAGGAGTACAAATATGTATGTAATAACAATATAGGCAAAGTAGATACAGGATTTTTACGCTTTTGTAGCTTATACGGCTTACGGGTAAACTTTCGTTTCGATTGTTTTTATTTAATTGGTTCACGCGTACGAGTCACTTTGGGCAACGAGGCGAAAAATCGCCTTTCTCGTGCGAAACATAACGATGATTTGACACATCACAGAAGTTTTACGGTACTACTGTTATTGTAATTATTGTCTTAAAGTGAAAGCATTTTTTTTTTTAAACGACTTTATTTTAAAAATAACACGCCCGCTGCATTACGAACTGTGCGCATAATGGTTCGTATTGATGAGAGAACAACAATATAGGTAATTATGCGTTATTTAGGTCAAACGAAAACGAAATGTTTGAACACTGTACATGATTATTATTATTATTACTATCGTATCATAAAGACATCTGTCTTCGAAATCGTTTCTCTTCCTTTTTATACTCGGATCGTTGACTTACATTACTTGTAATATAAATATATATATATATATATATATAGTCGTACTATATCAAAATACACCAAAATGACATGTTATCCTCCCGAGACCCGACCGTGTGACATGAATAAACAATGTTGATAGTTCTATAGAGTTTTCACATTTTGCTGGTCGTGATAGGTTCGATGCGCGGGACGAGTCATCGTTGAAAACGGAAATGACAAATTACAAAATCAGAAACGTATAAGCAAAACCCGCGGGGACTAAACAACAAGAAATTAATTTTAAAATCAAAATAATTAAAAATTAATTATTCTGCTGTCGTCTAAGAGGTTCTATCTGTAAAAATGTAAAAACACCGTGTCTGCACGAACAAGACTAAAATATCTTCCCACGGGTGATTTTCAATAATTATTCTATAAAAGGAACGTTTCTTTTTGTTCTCGCAATATCGAATCGATGTATTTTTTTTTTGTAATTTATATATAATACCAAAAAAAAAACCCCCGTCGTCTTTTCTGCAGTTGTTTTAAACGCGTGTTCTTTTACTCCTTACAAGAAATTAGTGACGGGCGTAATCGAGTCATCTCGATTGTTAAAATAATAATCGATTATTCGGAGTGATATGTCACTTTTATACTTGAAACAGTCAATTCTCGAAATGTACATCGGATGAAAAATATTTCTAACGTTCGGTACCGGCGGCGTCCGATTAGAGGCGTTCCGGACGTTTTCGGGGAAATTATTAAGACGCTACAGCGAAAATCTGTACTACTTACCCGATTGTTGGAAACCGAAAATCCCTACGGCCCGTAGATTTTATTTGAAAATTCGGTTTCGAGCGATCGTCTCGATTAGCTAATCTTACCGATTCTCAACAGTATTCCCATCGCTGGCATACATTATACATTATTCAATATTTCTGTTTGTTTTGATCGAGCGTGCGGACCACTCGTGATTACAAACATTTCGAATCGACGCCCATCACACTACGAGAACTCGTCCGTAGTGGTTACCTGTGTACGGTTTCCGTTTTCGGGACAAACGTCTACCGCACACGGCCACCCTTATTATTATGTCGAGACCCTCAGACGCCCTGCCGTCCAACGACATAAAAGTCACCCCCTCGATCACGTCTTCCTCCACGTGTACGACGACTGCAGGACTTGGCTCGGATTCAAGGCTTGTTTAAGTGGTCGCGGCGGCGGCGGCTTATGGAACACCTGTCTCGCGCGCGGTACAGTATACGACGCGCCCGTGTGTATGTGTGTCAGTTTGTTGTATTTGTGTGCGTGCGCGCGCGCGCGAGCGAGCGAGCGATTCCTCTCGTAAAAAATACCAGAGGTCATCGCGCCGCTACCATCTCGTTTGTGTGTACGTGGAATATCCACATTCTTTGGCGAACCATTTGAAAAATTTCATTCCGTACAATTTTTTTTTTTTTATTCTTTTCGTACACATAATATTGTATAACACTTATTGGTAACGTATTATAATAATACATACTACGTACGAACAATTATATAACAGAACGGATATTCCATCGATCACGCGGTCAATTGTAAAACTTTTATAAAATAATATTACACGTGAAAATCGCGAACCGATACGTACATACAAAACATCGTAATAACACTCTACTACTAGCCTATGATTAATTGAAAAATATGTTCCAAAACTCGAGGGTGTAATCGAACCGTGCTATTACTTTTTAAGTTTTTTTTTTCAACGCGATGCTGTACGATCTTATGCGTGTAATTGAATCAATCTTCTTGTTTTTCCTATTCACGCGTTTCGAACCTATAACTTGTAAGACTTTGAATAAAAATCATCATAACGCGCGTTATAATATCACCATTACATTCCTGAATAGGTACAGCGACCCACCCATAGCAGTGCAGACCAACTACACCCCAAAAGTCGCTGTTTTTTTTTGTTTTTTTGTTATCTCTTTGGTGCCCTTTCATTAAACATTTCTAACTACGATCCTTACTGACGCATTAGCTAAGTATGAGAACGATTACTGTCATTATTAGTGCTTTGTGGGAAAACGATCGGAGACAACTTTTTCTACAAGTTCACAAGATACAAACAAAGAACAAAATTAGGACGATAAGACGATTCTCCGAAAACCATCACGGCCTTCTCTAAAAGTACACATCGTATGCACCTGGGGTTTTTACTACGGATCGTTCAAGAAATAGATCTTCAACTAAATATTGTTGTAATCAAACTGTGAAAGTTTTTTTTTTTTTTATCACGCAAAAACCACAATATTCTAATTATTATAAACACGAGCGTTTGGGCGTTTATTGCCTTTTTGGAAATATGAAAACAATATGAAACGTTCACTTTTGAGTATCGACATTGAAATCGGGTGTGTTCTTTGAATTTACTAAAACTTTTCAGAACGATACGCTGAACACTGATGATGGGTTTTTTTTTTCCCGGGATATCTACCAAATTATTTTTCAACGGTAAACAATTATAGTTACGGATTTGGAGTTCAGTTCGATTTAACATTAAAATTATTTTTTTCTATTTTTTTTTTTTTTAGAAAAATGCTCTCGTGTCTGCTATTAAGTTGCGATTTAACCGTGATCAATTCGGAGCGAACGATTCTTCGAACGAGCTGTGTACGAGTAGACATTCCGCGCGCTGGACTGCACCGTTAATTAAGTTACGCGGTCTGCAGTAGTAAACCTAAATATGTTTGTACGCGTATAAGTCCAGGACAAGAACCGAAATGAAAAAAAAAAAAAAAACCGGTTCCATCACCGAAACATTTAAAATATTTGGAACCGGAACCTAAATTTGAAAGAAAATGAAAACTAAAACTTGTACATACTACCTATCCCGCGAACGTTTAAAGTCACTCTTCATGTTTTGTGTGTTATTTTCAAGGCTAAATCGAAGCGAATTTTCCGTTAAGTTTCACGTCGAAACCGATTTAATAGTAGAAAGAAGAAAAAATGTTTTAAACCCGTACGTAACTGGAGAAAAT
>CM029357.1:35829477-35877024 GCA_017140985.1 Hormaphis cornu | reverse complement strand
GAAGAATTGTCCACAAACACGCTATACACGCTTGAATATTAACTGTTGTAGCTGATCAAGTTTAATACAATTTAAAATTACCAATAATATACAGCGAGTTCAAACCAGTTTCGCACTTAATCTACGAACTCAAGAATCTAAAATATTTGTAAAATAATTAGACCTAACCAATAGGTTACATTATGTATGCGAATTAAAAATACCTACACTGTACATAGAAGAACCTAACCTACGTTTGAAAACATTCTTTTGTAATTTTGTTGAGAAGCAAACCGATTTTTGTTTTTATTTCTCTGATCGTGTACGTTTTAATAACGGATTGAACTTCACTTCTTTTAAACTTTGAGTGTGTGACAGTGAACGTTTTTAGTATAGATTTCACGGATATTTTCGTTTGCCCTTACGATTGTAAATGTCGCAAAACTCGTCTGATCTCAACACTCGTACGCGTTTTATCGTAAGACGACGATTCGGCGGCGTGTTATTTTCGTTTGTGAACATTTTTAAAGTCATGGTGCGTAAACTACCCCGAAATATCCAGTAAAATCAATACTATTTACAGCGTACGAGTTTTTAAATATCCCATAGGATAAGATCCCGGTAAGATTGTCCGGGGGGGCTCTGTATGATTTATTTCAGAACTCGCCGCGCTTTTTAACGTCGCCGGTCGGTCAAGTATTTATATTATTCCACGGACGGCCATTAATCCTTCTGTCGGCGGCAAAGGCTGCCGCAAAGGCGGCGGCGGCGGCGGTGGGGGGTCGTTGGCGCCATCCCGCGGAATGCCGCCGCCCCCGTAACACTAAAATAACGTTACACGCGAAACGCCCCCGCCACCGCCGCCGCCGGTCGATATGCACGGCGTGCAGTATGCGTTACATGTATACATCATCATTATTGTTACACGCGGCGCAGGGACGTTTCGGCGGCATTCCACGTGGGCGACCCGCCGAAAACTTCATTCATAAAACATATCACTTTCGGGACGGCGCCGCGCGTCTTACGGCCGCCGCTCGATTTCTCCGTTCAGCGGCAGTTCTCGTCCGATCGTAACGTTACAATAAAACGGAAGAAGAAAAAATGAAAACAAAAAAAAAAACTAGTTTAGAAGTAGTGGTTCAAACGTCTAAAAGCAACTGTGATTTGCCGTCGAAAATACGGTTCCAAGCGAGCTCAGTTTTCCAGTACCTATACACACGTTTATACCTTTTATTCCGAAAAGCGTATCCCGTCTACGCGTAAAGAATCTTAATTCAAAACGGCGTGTGGAAATTTCAAACCGTTCGGACCATTATATTTGAGGAGTTTTTCCGCGGTTTTACGTAGTATCGATTGCACAGTAGAATGATTGTTCTCGATATTATGGAGAAACAACGATGAACGCGATTCTAATAAAACCTAATAGGCCGTTAAAAATCTTAAAACCAATGTCATCGGTGGATCGAAAAATTGTACGATTATTCATAAACTCATTTTTTTTGTATTCACAACCACTTTTGGTTTGAAATGCGTTTATTTCTAACTCACGTCAGGCTCTACCTCAACGATTGCCAATTTTTATTTTAGATTCTCAGCGTGTTTTTACAATAAAAAAATTTTTTTTTGTATTGCTCTGATCGACTCGATACTTGTATATGTCATTTATGAGGGACTTGTGAGTGTTTCAAACTGAAATTTCAGTCGATTTTAATTATTCTTGAGGGAGTTTTGGAACTTTGAAATTTTCGTTATTTTGGGCCGTCGTGTATTTCTTACGGGAGGGACAAATAATTACGGGAAAAGTGTTTTTTCACAAAATCACTCACAATTTAATTTAATTTAAAACAAACACTATATTACATAAATACGTATGAATGTGAAAAAACAAATATCAATGTACGTTACAATGACGGAGGAATCGCGGAATATATCGCGGAGAATGTCGCGGAGTGTAATTAACGGTGTGTCGCGGAGTGTACTCTCGGACTGACTAACCGACCGACCAGCCGGTATATAAGCGTCGATTGTTCTAAAACTTTTTCGAAATTACCCTAACGAGATAATTATAGTGTATATTCTAGAACATGGCGTTTCCTTTTATTTACTGACAATATTGTAAACAACTTGGACGACTCGCGGTGCGTTGTTTACGTCGCCACGGGACCTCACATAATACTAAAATAGGAAAGATTTGATAAAAGTTGTTATTGTTAAAGTAATGTTTTTACCACGACGTATACTAGAGCAGCTAATAGTGACCCACCACCAGAGCGTAGTCGCTCAAACTATTATTTTCTTTCGTTTAAAAACATTTCGTCGCAGACGAAATTTCTTTTTTCACATCGCAATAACACGGTCGACTATAATGTGTCGCGCGCATTATATCATACACGTCGCGCGACAGTACGACAGTAATAATCATCATACTATACTATACGTATCCATCGAAAACCAGACGCCGCACTGTATATTGTTTTATAATTGTTTGAAAAATAATATCAAACCGATAGATAACCTCGTCAACACAGGCCAACGATAATTACTATCGCATGGCCCCACACGCGTACCAAACGTGGACACGGAAAACGAATAAGTAATAAATAAGAAAACGAAAAAACGTAGTAACCATCGTACAATATAATATAATTGACTAGCGGTGATCGCGGCAAACGTTACGTTCGTCAATCGTTCGTCTCCACGCACCGTACACGCTGTAAAACGTTTTTGAAAACACTCGACACGAAAAAAAATTTAAAAAAATAATATTGACCGCCCTATACACACCGTCGCCCGCGCATTCAAATACGGACAAACATGACGTAACAATATCGGTAAATTCGTTCGTAATCGATCGATTTTTTTTTCCGTTCGTACCACATCACGGTTCGCACGATATCACAATTGTACGTCGTTCGAACGCGCGTAATATGATTAACGGGCCTGACAGACGCGCGAAAAATACCGCAGAAAAGACGGTACTGTTTGTTTGTTTTTTTTACCATTTATTATAAAGTTAAAAAACATCACGTTGTTGTTACACAGGCAGATACGTCTGCGGGTATGTTTTTCTCGGCCTTTGTGCTGCTGGTCGCCTGCAGCGGCTGCGGCGCGGCGAACGTCCAGGCCGTCCGGAAGTCGGCCGCGCAGCCCATCGAGCGGGTGTACGCGTGTTTCGGCGGAGGAGCCCCGTCCGGCATCATGGTGCGCCGGAAGAGCTTCAGACCGGTGACCGGTTACGCGGTCGAACCGTTCGCGGCGCCCAACGCCACGGCGCGGAACCACTTCGAGCCCCGCGGCGACGGCCACCGGATTGCGTTCCTGGTGGTGCACTACACGGTCATGGATTTCCAGGCGACGGTGAAGCGCTTCACGGAGAACGCCACCGACCGGCCGTCCAGCTCGCATTACGTGATCGCCAGGCCCGCCGAGGCCGCCGGGGACAAGCAGTTGCTGCGGGTAAGGCGTGAAATTCGGGGAGGACGCGGGCACGAGCCCCCGCGACTTTTTAAAGAGACAGGTACGGCCTTGTCTCGGGGTTCCCGGAAATTATTTACTTGCCTCTCCAAATTTGTTGGACGTCGGTTTCAAACGAAATTCGCTCGAAAAAGGACCAGCACGGGGTTAAGTGGGTGTGTGTGTGTGTGCTTTGCTCTTCGCATAGTTACGTTTTCGATAACGCTATAAATCGTGAAAATCTTAAACAAATCACCTGGATTGTTTGACAGCGCGTTTTTATTATCACGTCGATATTTTTATAAAACAAGATGTATTCAATCACTTCCTCGACGTCAAGTTTTATATATTTTATATGGGCGCAGCCAACATCACTGTACAACAGTCCGTTCATTCGACCGTTCCTTTTTATCGCACAAACAGTAGTGTTTCATCGCGTTTGACATGATCACTATGAAACAAATATTGAAATTTCGGTGGTGTTTTTTAAGTACGTCTTTGCTCTTTTTTAAAATAGAAAACGTTCTCACGGGTTAGGTTATTATTAAACAACTCAAATTCGCGGTATTTCTACTATGAAAATAATCCCGCTCATCACGCGTTATAATGGTATCAACCGCAAAATGGAAAAGTACCCTCGTATACGCCATACCACTACACCACTCTGCAGGGCCGTTTTGTAAATACGTCCTGTGCTCGAATTGGAAGAAGATGGGGGGACGGAGGTCCTATGGAACTTTTCTCGCGTTTCGATAGCGCCCCTTCACAAATTATCGGGTCACGTCGAGTTGTTTAATCGTTGTAAAGGACGCTAATTTTTTTTTGTTTTCCGAAGTCTCGGAGTGGTTTATTTTTCCGATTCGAGCGCTGCCGGTATTGCAGGTAGTACCGGAAAACTGTACTGCGTACCACGCTGGAAGGTCAAAATGGGGCAATCACAGCGACCTCAACCCGACGTCCATCGGTCTCGAGATCGTCAACATGGGGTACAGTGGTCGGAACAATTCGTGGGAACCGTATCGTCCGACCCAAATACGCATTGCCGGCCTGATGCTGGCCCGGATGGTCAGCCAGTACGACGTGTTGCCGAATAACGTGGTCGGTCACGCGGACATAGCGCCGCAAAGAAAGTACGTGTGTGCACAGCAGGGGTGTAGTGTGTATAACAGCGAACCCGATAAATTATTACACGTCTTAAAATAAAATTCTCTTGTACACATGCCACAGAGCCGACCCGGGAGTGATGTTCCCGTGGGCCAAACTGTACAACGACTACGGCGTGGGCGCGTGGCTGGACGACGACGATCTGGTCGAGAAGTTCGTCGTGACCAAGTACAAGCCGAAAACGCCGTGCCCGAGCAAGCCGAACCGAAAGCTGTTGCTCAAGTATCTGCGCGCCTACGGGTACGACACCGCGGACGGTGCCAGGGCCATCAAGGCGTTCAAGGCCCATTACACGGCCAACGGAGAACCTAAGATGTACAACGACCGAGTGACTCTTAAGGAGATGTACTGGATTTGGGCACTGGTGGCAAAGTACGCGAACGGTCAGCGGGTTTAGGCTTTTACACGTCTGTTCTTCTGTTGCCGTCGGACCCGAATCCACGTGCGGCTCGCCCCAAACGTCCCGTCGGTGTATCGCATGAGTTAAAAACAAATACATAACGGCGAATATTTCTAGTTAGTGAGTTAAAAAAAAATTTTTTTTTTCCGATCTGTACAGCAATACCTAAAAACACACGTCCTGTAATCGACGTAAACTATTAAATACGATATATCTAGAGACTAGAAACTATCGGCGAAAGCTTCGTATCACCGTGTATAGATATAGAGCGCGGTAATGGAAAGAAATTTGCAAAATTTTGATCTCGAAAAAGGGTAAGTTTATAGAAAAAAAAAATAAAAATATATATTGAAAAACTAAACATCGTAACTGAAGGCGAGTTTCTACGCAAAATTCACATCGCGACATGGATACACATTATTATGTCTATGGCCGACTGGGAACGACCGCGACATCTCCGCCGACTTGTGCGAACAAAGAGATTGGGTGACAAAAGTGCGCCAATCGGTCACAATTGCGAACGAGAAGTAATTTGGGACGTTGCCACGTTTTATTTTTATTTTTTATAAAGTTTAAGACGTATAACATTATAATGACGCAACTGAAATAGGTATATTTTTTAACTTGACTATATAATAAAAAATATTATTGTGCTAACAATGTCAGAATTTGTAGAATAATTCTGAGAAAAATATTGTATTCGTAAACTATAAAACAGTGTTGTTTTATAATTTTTCAATCATATCTGTATGATTTCGTATTTTTATCGTTAAAACAATAGTGTTCTTGAATCGTTTACAAAATGTTATGGTTTTAGTTACCTAATTTAGTAGCTTGCGAATAATTTCAAAGGGCCAATACGATATTTATCGATAAAATACATTTTTAAAATAAAATATTTGTTCATTGTTATTATGCGCTTACAACAATCGGGTGTGCAGTATACACACGCTTGTACTCTATTTCGTACTTTACAAGTCGATTGTGATACTGTTGTTGATTATGTTTGGCAACAATTTTCAGAACAAACCTATTTCTACCATAAAATTTTTTTCACCGTCTCCTCTTATTTGTTTGTAGCTATTATTAAAAAGATAAAATCATCATTTTCAAATATATCACGACGTTATAACGCGTCAAACGAAGGAAGAAAATGCGAAAAACTCTGATTCTGGAAAACGCAAACACACGATAGAACCTGTACGAAAACGAGTGTTTATTAATCTATTTATAATGCAACGTGAAAAACAAAAGACGGTAGTATTAAATATAATCGAGTTGAACGTAAAACTTTGAATTAATAGTGAATTATGAAAATTGAAAAATACACGTATCAATGGCGTACTCATTGGTATGTTATAAACTATAATCAACCGCATTTTTTCAAAATGTTTTTCGAAATCCCCCGATTTAGCCTCCTGGCGGGTCAAAGATTTTGGTGTACGACTTCCATGTAGGTTTTGAGCAAAACGAAAAACGCTGAAACACGATATAAAATATGTTGAAAATAATCGTTTGATAAATTCAAAACAGTTTTTTTTTTTCCTCTTGTCGATATAATGTTCGGGTAACGTTCGCTTTGAATTTTTTCGTGCGTTAGTTTTTCATTTCAAATTTTTACTCCCGAGCCTTTGAAAAAATATTCACCAGTATAATATTATTATTAGTGTTGTACCTACGCACGATCCGTTAAAATAATATTATTGTGTATACAGGGTCCAAAATCAAAATGACCAGTTTTTTTTTATTTAACAGGATTTCGTTTTCGATAAACAACGTGTTTCGCTCGTCTCTCCTGTACAATATACGTAGTCTATACAACGTTTTATCGAAAGACCGTCGCAGATAGACAGATAGGCACATACGACATCTCGTACGTTTAGCTACGACGTGTATAGGTATCAACGATTGATTATACGTACTACACAGCAGTATTATTATAGTCTTATAACAGTTTTAAAAAACAATAAAATGATTCTTACCTATTTTTTTTTTTATTTTTCCCCATCATCAGCGATTCATCGCGCGCGTTCGAGACGTCAAGTCTCTGCGTTTTACCAGTCATTCTGGTCCACTATTGTGCGCCGTCTGAATACCGAAGTGCGTGTACAGCACGCGCCACCGATTGCGACGTACCAGGAAAGTACTTAGCGCCACAAAGGAATGCCACTAAACAGCCATCTATTATCCGTGGAACAACAAAAACATCAACACAATTCGTCCGTTCGTGATTCTTGCTTTTCATTCGGTGTCTACGTAAAATCAATAGCTCCCCCTAGCTATCGCTCAGAATTCAGAAAGCCGGAATCGGTAACCAGGAAGTTCATACCTCCAATAAACATTTTGGAGGGGTATCATTATTCTAGGAGTATAATACTCCCTGGAGGTACATATTTCCTAGAACTATCACACCCCCGGTAATAAACATTTAGGATAGTCATACCCCCCAAAAAAACACCGGGGGGGTTTGATTAATATCCTAGAAACGTAAATACCTAACCTAACCAAACTCGGGGGGTGTTATATACTGATAACTGTTTATTTTCTTCGGGGGTATGATAGTTCTAGGAAATCCGTGCTATAGCTATTTTCATGGGTATAATATTCCTATTACACCGGCTTTTTTTTTTTTTCATTTGAAATACGTTTCAATATTATAACGCACCCGATTTTTAGACTTTCATACAGGACATAAACGTTTCGAGTGAAATTATTAAACTCGTGTACTACCTACTATCTATACCAGTGGTGGCCAAACTACGGCCCGCGGGCCAACTCCGGCCCGCCATCATTTAATATCTGGCCCGCGAAAGTATTGTACACGACGTAGCGTTTTAAGCTCACATTAACAAATTAATACATTAGGAAATATTTTTCGTGAGGGTAAAAAGATATTTTGTACAATTTATATTTATTTTTTGTAGTTAAAAAAAAGCTGTTAGATTATTAATTTTTTAAAAATAATTTTTTGAAGCGTAAACCGATATCATTTTTTTCATTTGTATTGAGTTAAGTATTAAATAAAGCCATTAAAATTAGTGAGTAAAATAAAAACGTCGTTAAATACCTAAATTTCTGATGACTTTATAGTAAAAAAAATGTTGGCCACCACTGTACTGCACGATATCATATTTAGCACGTCTTACAGTTTTAATAATCGACTGCATTCTTGTATACGCGTTATTGACTCCGCGAAACGCGAGTCACCGAACGTCACCGCGCGCGTATCACACAATAATTGTTATTGGGAACGCATTACAGTGACCACGTTAAACGGTACCTAATCGAAACAACGGTACAATAATTGAGCCCCGTCGCGTACAATAATGGGTACGGAGATCAATAATTGTGCTTAATCTCCGAAAACCGCCGATCTTTCAACAACACGCGCGTTTCGTCATCTTTATTTTTCACAAACTGCTGCTGCGGGAGCTGCTGCTGGTCGCCGCGTCGTTTCGCACGCACCGCGTGAACCGGCGTGGGTTTTTGGTCGTTTCCACCCAATCGCAAAACTATAGGTGGTACTCGTCCGAAACAATACGATGGCGTAACACGTAACGATCGCGCGCGTCTCATTTTTAATCGTCTTAGTAAAAAAAAGTTCGCGCAAAACATGCACTTTGCCGGCGTGTCGGTTTCGGTTTTGGCCATCGTCTGCGGCGGTTGCCTCGCGAGCGTCGGCCCCGGCAAACCGGTGCCCATCGAGGACGTCTACCCGTCGTTCAGCGGACGGTCCGGCATCATGGTTTACCAGGAAAACTTTAAGCCGGTGACGGGCTACGCGATCTATCCGTTCGGGCGGCCGAACACGAACCGGAACCATTTCAAGCGGCGCAGGAACCACAACAAGGTCAAGTTCCTGGTGCTGCACATGACCGAGAGCTTCTCCTCCGAGTCCACGGTGAAAAAGTTCACGGAGAACACCACCCGTCGGCAGACCAGCGCGCATTACGTGATCGTCAAGCCGAACGAAGCCGGCGAGCACAAGCAATTGCTGCGGGTAAACGTTGTTCCGGGGGGGGGACCTGTAGGAAAGAGGGGGACCGCGTGACAGTGTAAATTTGAAGGGACAAAACATTTTGTGCTGACGAAGTGGGTGGGGGGGAGTACTCCGTTTCATCCCCCCCCTCGATCTGAGCGCTTGTATAAGCCGCCGAAGAGGTTAGGAGTAAACATAATATTTTTAGCGATTTTTTTTCTTTTAAATTTAGCGCGTGAATACTTTGTAGGTATACTTTGTAATACTGTACCATAACAATTATCATGGATCGTCGATGTGCAAAAAGTTCGTCACGCGCGAGGAGGCGAAAAGTACGAGAGAAAAGAATTCGGTTGGATTTTCTTGAAACTCGTCATTTCTTAGATATTCGTACAACGTGTTTGGCCCACAGAACAGTTAGGTGATTTTGAAGGAACACCACGTTTTCCGTGCGTAATGACGATTTCGAAAATCGGTTTAACTTGTTATTTTCGTTATGTTTTTCGTCAGTCTCCGCGAAAAACTGCCCTCTTGCGTATTTTTCCAAAAGATATCGACCACACCACGCAATTATTGATCATTTTTTATTATTCTGAATTGTTTTTATTTTTTGTGTATATTTCCAGATGGTACGAGAGAACTATATTGCGTACCATGCTGGACGATCGAAGTGGGGTAAATACTTAAACTGCATCAATTCGATATCGATAGGCATCGAGATCGTCAACGGGGGTTATTACAAAAATTCGTGGGATCCATTTCACAACGAGCAAATACGCATTGCCGGTTTGATGCTGGCCCGAATGGTAGACCAGTACAACATATCGCCGCATTACGTAGTCGGGCATGCGGACATAGCGCCGTACAGGAAGTACGTACCAACAAACATTTTGACATTTATTCATTCCTGTATGTACTTTGAGTACTTTACCAATAAAGTAATTGTAGGTATACAATCAGATCGTGATCAAACGTCACGCCGGTGGTCATAAGGCGAGTTGAAAAAAAATATAGATAGAAAAAAATATCGATTTTAAAAAATTGGCCAACTACAGTAGATCCGAGTAGTACACGTACGGACTGTACATTTTAAGTTACCGACTTAAAAACTTAAATTACCAGGAAAAAACTTAAAATGCAAAATTTCGATTTTTAAACTGTATTAACTGGCTAAAAAATAAACGAAATTTTTTTTCAAATATTTTTTATCGTAAAGCTACAGTATTGACTATATACACTCGTCCGATCCGTTTAAGCAAAAAAAAATAAAAATGCTGGAATATTCCCACTTAAACGGTAAAAAGTTGAGTTAAAAATAAAATACCTGAATCACAAAATAAAAGAATTTTTATTTATTGCGTATTTCGACAACCGTGCGTTGTCATCTTCAGCGCGAATCTACGACCAGGGCCAGCTACAGGGGGGGGGGGGGGGCAGAGGGGGCAAATGCCCACGGGCCCGGCACGGATAATAAAAACCGTTTCAAATTATTAGTGATAACGATTTTGCAAACTGATGTCATTTGAAAAGTGAAAAAACACGAGTGTGTTTACTAGAGAGTGTTGTGGGTTAATCTCTCTTAAAGAAAAGCATTAATTTTGTACAATAATTGGTCAGCATTATTAAATAAATCAAGCATAAATTTCTCTCTGAAAAGCCTTGAACTCACCATTTTACACCCAAATTTATAAAAATTTTCCGGGGGAGGACACCCCTTTTTGCTGGGGGGTATTTCCCCGGTCTTCCCCCCCCCTAATATTTCTCTGAATATAGAGGCCCGGAAATCTCAGTCGCCCGGGGGCCCGAGAATCCTGTCGCCGCGCCTGTTCTACGACTGTCGCACAACTGTGCTGCTGTGACCGTATGCCGTAACGGCAGTCGTAGAACTTTCGCGCTGAAGATGACAACGTATGGTTGTCGAAATACGTCGTACACGCGATTAAAAAATTGCATTTTTTTGTGATTCGTTTTTAATACAAAACGCGTCACAAGTACTCGAGTACGATTTGGGGAAAAATTGTGTTTTTGCAGTGTTTATTGTACCCTGCACGTGTATAACGATGATAACACGCGTATTATTATTTTTGAAACATGCATAATCGCCTGAAATAGCGAACTCGTGCGGCAGGGGATGGATTTGTCTAAGTAACTAGATACCCTTATTGGCTGTACGCAGATACGATCCGGGAGTGATGTTCCCGTGGGGCAAACTGTACACGGACTACGGCGTGGGCGCGTGGCTGGACGACGACGAACTGGACGAGAAGGTGATCGTGGCCAGGTACAAGCCGAAAACGCGGTGTCCGAGGAAGCCGAGCAGACAGCTGTTCCTCAAGTATCTGCGCGCCTACGGGTACGACACGAGGGACAAGGCCAGTGCCATTAAGGCGTTCAAGGCCCATTACACGAGCAACCTGAATCCGAGCTCGTACAACGAAGAATTGACCCATAACGAGATGTACTGGATATGGGCCCTGGTGGCCAAGTACATGTAACGCGTACTGCACAGCTCATATTACTGCTAACTGCGGTATGCATTACGGCAGAAGTTGATCTGTACAATTTTGTTTTGAACTTTCGGGAAAATAATGGTTTTGAGGTTGTTCAGAACTATGGAATAAAAAATACAATATCGTCGCATTCGTTTTTTTTTTTTTTTTTTAGGATTTATAATCGACGATTTACACGATTTACGGCCACAAACTAGTGTTTCTTTTTTCTTATAAACAACATTAAAATCAGTTGTAATCAATATTAATATTTTGTTCGATAAATTATAGAAACGTGGCGACGTTAACGAATTTATTATTCTATGATAAAATTGTAAATAATACAGTTATTATATAAAACCCATAATGACACGCGTGAAGTTTTGCCATCGCGTTCAAAAAATGACTTATCAGTTTTGGTCCTTGCACGTAGCCGGTACTATAATATATTATAATGTACTCGAGAGACGTGTCGTGTTTTGCCAGCCCTTGAAACAAACGATTTCTCGACTGTGGTACATTCATACATTTTTATAGTACCAATAAATTGTACGAATGGCCCTAGAAAAACGCCAAGTAATATGTAATTTTCGGTTACGTTTTTATTTCTATTCATTCCCATATCAAACATTTTAGAACGTATATTGATTGTATCGTCCCTTTTCATCGGGCTAGTTCTGTACACGGAAGTGTATTTATATTTGAATTTTTTTTAACGTCATTTTTACTTGAAGGTTGTATAGTCCAATTAAAAAATACTTAGCTATGCATGTTACGTTATTGATAAGCGTGATGTCTAAACATGTTTTCATTTTGTGAAATTCATACAATTTTATACTGTTCGGTAATGTGTGTGACATTTCGAGTTTTTAAATTATGAACAAAAAGACGTTAAAAGCGTTGATTGAACGAATAAATAAATAGTCAACTTCATTTCCATAATAATGGTGTTTTTTTTTTCACTCCGAACTTCAGAGTTAAAATAATAGATTGTAACTTCCAAACCGGTGACCCACCCCCAAAGCGTCTCCGTCAAACCACCCACGCGATGATCCCGGATTTTTTTTCCTCCCCTCGTCCAGAATATGACATATTATGCAGTGTGATTCATCCCGCGGGAGATCGAGCGATACTGTCGACCAGCGCGCGGCGGCGGCATCAGAGGCAATATCAGCCGCGAGTTCGCGTGCTCGTATTATTTTCTTATTACTATTATATCTATACAGGTTGTTTTTTTTGGTTAAACCGCAGGACTCCGGGAGCGTCCGACATCCATTAAGACGTTTTCCGTCGTAAAATCTATCGTATAATAATTATAACAGTGGACAGGCAGGATTATATACAGCGTGTGTCTGTCCCGCACGAAAAAAGGCAAACCTAATACGGTCGATTAGTTCGAGAAAAAAAATGAAGAATCAGTCTAAACAAATAACATTCGCGATACTTTTCAACAGGCGACAAACTCGAAGTATACCGACAATTACAGCCGTCCGTACCGCACGGTCGAACCGCGTCTCCGGTTCAGCGCTAATCTAAAATTTGGAGGTATGCTGATCTTGGTTCGTAGAAGCCTCTATAAAAATTAAAATCAATATCTACCAAGCACGCGCGGAACCAATACTAACTTACGCTGCTGAGGCCTGCAGGACTTTCCAAAACAAGTTGGATCCTCCAACCATGAAAGTGTTGCGAATCGTTCTGTACGTGGCGAACTCAACGATTCGTCGTCGTGCCGCCTCGAAATGAGACAAGAAACGTCCGAAAATAAACGCCAAAAATGTATTCGACCGTAAGAAAACCTCTACGGCATACAACCACGGTCAAAATTACGTCGACCAAGCACGTAAAATCCGACCATTCGGTTGAGCGAGTACGTGATTAAAAAAAAAAATAAACAAAGCGACCATACGCATTACACGAACGTATCACACACGACTAAACTTCATAGGCCGAAAAGATCGCGTCCTACGTGCAAAGCTAAAGAAGTCCCGCTCAAACGATACCTATATAATAATTTCGTCACTCGAGTTTTAAAAGAGAAAATTTATCAAAATAGACGTGGCGAATCGTGTAGATGTATCTAGGTAGGTACACATTTTGGGCGAGTTTTCAAAATATTATTTAAGTTTTGTCCGCAACAAAACCACGAGTATGCGGGTTCGAATAACATCGGCCCGCCGAGGGCGTGTTTGAAGTTTACGGGGGAGGGGGGCAAAACTCAAGTGTAACAATGTCGTTGAATGATTTGTTTGTTGTTAAATGATTTTTCATTTAAGTGTACCTATCGATAGCCAAACATAATAATAATTGTTAAGTACAATCAAAAGCTAAAGAAAATTATAGAGATGGGATCGATACACTATAGTTTTTTTATTATTAATCTGTGGCTGCTAACTTTTTGCTTTTAAATTTGTTTGAGGTGGGTGGGTTTTAGATATGGCTGTGGTTCGAGTTGGAATGGAAGTTATCGAAATCCGGCCACGGTGCGCAGTTGAAAAAAATCCTTAGAACGGACCCACGGGGGCGTATTTAGTTAACTGATGGTAGGGGCGCGAAAATAGAAAAATCCGCGATTTTTGGAGCGGAGCAGGTCACTTCTATAATAAACGTGCATGTATAAATTGTGGAAGCTATGGTGAATAATTGCTTTCAAAAAACGATTTTTGAGTATCTCGCCGTCGATAGTACCGACCGGAAAAAACATTACGGTTTTGTCCGTAGTAAATCGCCCGGTTTCCTGTAAGATATTACGGTTATCCGTGAAAACGCGTCAAGTCGTTCGGAGCGTTTTTGACGTTTATTATACGTTTTACATTAATTTAACGAACGAATAGGGACGAGAAAAACATAAACGGTCAGTAACGGATGGGTATTTTGTTAGGAGACGCATAAAAACAAAATCGAGTATGCGATCGTACCGCGATTCCGTGGAAAAATAAAACTTAAAACGTAAAAATACGGTTTACGGGGTGGCCATGCGCGGGCCCTGCCCTCGAACACACTACCCCACATGGTGTATTGTAAACTGTTAGCGTCGGCGTGTAACCTGTGTGGGCGACCGCTTCACCGTCAGCTGCCGAAAGGAAAAGAAAAAGAGAGAAGCGGCCGCGTCGGGACGTAAGAAGAGAGAGGTTCGAAGAAGTCGGAAAAGATAACAACGCAATTGTATATTTATATATATATACATTTTTTTTACGTGTAGGATACACCTGTACGGATTACAATGGAGAATACCACCCGCGATTCGAAAAACAGTTGAACATTCCGAACGCATTACGCGCATGCAGGTATTCCGAATTTTTTTTTTTTAATTTAAATTTATAAATCACGACGATATTGTATGCTTTTCGATTGTAAACATTACTTGTTTCGGGGCGAGACTTTTATCTGCACACACAGCAGATGAAAAGTTAATTTCACATATTATACAATAGGTAATGAACCTATTAAAAACTTCTGGTCGAAATCCATCAGCAGTCGAATTAAAAAATGTGTGTAGGTACCCTGAAACCCGATATTTTTTTAGGCCCTGCGGAAAAGATAAAGATAGGTGTGTTATACAACAACGCAATTGTATGTTATATATATTTTAAGATGTATATGGATTACAAGAGGATACCCGAGTGTGCCCGAGGACAACTATTTCTCTATTTATTTATTTTTTAAATCTAATTTTTGCAAACTGTTTTTGACACATGCGAGCGTAAAACAATTAATACGGCCAAAAATATGCAAGTCTACTTTTTCTAAACATTTTTTTTTTTTTAATCTACTAGATCCAAAAAGATGTCGAGTTCGTCGAGAACAAAATAACGCAATGAAAACGATCAGAAATTTCGGTTTTAAACGAAACGGTGATAATAACGTTTTCACCATAGATGTTTACATCGTTACGTAAATTATTTTCCTCATCTACTACAAATACTAACGTACATTACCCCCACATACGCTTCTTTTTGGAGTTTTTTCTACACACGTGTTTAGTAATGTGTTATTTGTACGATGTTCATTTTTGAGCGGATACCGTTGTTAAAAAAGCTGCTGGGGAAATGTTTCTCCAGCACCCCCGAATGTATACAATGACTACTTTTGATGTTCGTATAGTACGGAATTTGTGCGCCTCCTTGAAACCGATTCCGACGGTTAATAAACACGTTTCCTTCCCCGCCGAATTGACGGTTTTATCATTTTACCGTTTTCCCCAGCAGCACCCGCCGCCGGACAAAAAATGATTTTTTTTTTCCGGGAAAAACTACCGATATTTAGTACATTATAGTATGAATTCGTTCGAATAAAGTATCGAAACTTGCGCTTGAATTTTTCTCCATAAAAAAAAAAAAAACGACTTTTACTGTAACGATTTCCCGTAAACAGATTTTGACAATATTTAATAGGCGAAATGTTACCATTCAGGACACGTTGGGCACACGCGTAACATACGGGTTGAATTTTTAAAAACGCAAAAACACGCAGACCACAGAAAACCGCGAAACGTTCGGTCGTTTTTGCTGCACGATCACAGTTTGTTCAGAGTGCGAAACGCATGAAAATAGTCGATTTTTTTTTTTTTTTACTATTTGCAGCTCACTTGGGCACATATCACATTGCTCGCAGAGAAATTCCGATAAAATTTAAACAATTAAATTTAATTTAAATTAAGTTTAAACAAAACGTCTACCCATTACAGCTTTTAGCTCAAATCGCATTATAGGTACACACAGGTTTTAACGATATTGTTTCAACCGTACTGCCTACCAATAATATTGTAATAGTTTACTGCGAATTTGAAAGGTCGTGGACGCACACGGGAACACAAGCATATTACAACGGGCGAGCAATGTGTACAATACGTTCCGAGTTTTTCACGCTACGTTGATGCCGATCTTTACTCTATCTATGATTCATTGCGTTAGGAAGACCAGAAATTTCGAAAAAATTGTATTAAAAAAGAAGAAAAAATTCTTTTCTCGTAACGTCTTATTGCGTTTGACGCGGGCCGGCGCTTCCGACTTCGATCGAGGCACCACCACAAGACAAATCGAACATTTCGACTCGACCCGCAGCTATTCTGACGAGAGGGATGGTGTAACACAATAGCCCCGCCGACACAATGTAACAATGTAACGATGTAACGATACGAGTAAATGCAGACACGCTGCACCCCCGGGTCGCCGGACCGCATATCGAGCGAAATTCTTTTCGAATGAAACGCGCGCCGACACAACTATGTCTAATAATAATAATAATAATACACAACGAAATCGGTTCAGATTTAGCCGGATCGCAGTATACGTTTATCGATCTACCGTCGTCGGTCAATTTTTCCCTTTAAGAGTTTAAAATTGAGCACGTGTTGTCGAAAATTTAATTTCACGAACACGCTGAAGTAGTGGGCAACTCACGACTTCTCGCAAAATGTCCGACTTACGGTCATGACGACCGTTGCGATGTAACAATAGTGCATTTGAGTTGTCTTTTAAACGTCTTTTAAATAACCATTACAAAACTCGACAAGGGGCGAGTGCGACATGGGCCGCTTAAAAACATAAATTTCACCGTGGGACTAAAACGTATACATAATTTTAGCCATATAATACCGTTCGTTTTCAGAGCCTACCTACCTATTTGTTCGAATAGTTCAAAAACGATGGCTATTTCAATTGGTCCACTACTACGTTTTTGGTACGAACGTTTAAAACGAAAAATGATTTAAACTATCTTTCGTTTATTTATTTCATCTCGACTCTTTCAAATTTAAACTCGCATATAAATAAACGAGACTGTCGCGCTCACCCCGTTGGCCATATTGTACGGGGTAAGAGCATAATCTAAGTCTTAACGAACACTATTTGATCGTTGAGTACGTAAGTCTGACTAAAATCTTAAACTAGACAAAAAATAACACACCTTACCTTGTTTAGAAGTCTGCTGGATAATTTTTTTTGTGGGAAAAAAAAAATACTTTATAACGAGACTGCAACACAGAATAACTTAGGAAGGCTCGCTGAGAACAGCAGAAATGCTTAGAAGGAAAATGTTTGGGACATCAGTGTAGCCAGGACTTGTAAATACATAGTTAAAAAAATTCTCTTTTGCTGCTCTGAAACTGGTTCTACACGTTTTTGACGTTATCGTAATAGAATTATGTACAACATATTTATTGTATCGTCGTAACATTTTACCGCAGGATATTACGTGGTTGTACGATTAATTATCATCTCTGTACAGGCTACACTGATATGCCAACAGGTGTTGCTGCAATTAATCTATCCCCCATAACAACCCGCGTAATTCAAGAACGGTGATCGTTCTGGTTGTTCTGCGATTCAATACGGTAAAAGTGATAATAACGATTTTGACAGCTCCGATGGCGCGAAAAATAATAGTGTCACAAATTACACGTATAAATTTCCACAGAGTTGTGGAACAATATCACACCATAAAATCTAGAATCGCACTTACCCAACTTCACCTAGTTGGTTTTACAGCACCCGTTACACTCGTCGGGGAAAATACTTTGTTTAAAAACGTACTTCCACAAATTTTAAAATATCCTTGTACCATTATAATACAGAATAGTTCTGGGAACTAAAATAATCATCAATTTATTAGTTCTATTTAGAATACAATTAATTTTTTAATGCAATATTTGGTTTTTGGATTCAAATAATTTAACAGCTCCAAAACAAGAGTGTCTGACCGAGACTCCGTCAGAAATTCATATTCTACTACTAAGATTCACAAGACAAGTTCTTCAAAGAGTACACAATTAGAAAGTTGTTGCTCGTGACTCGTTAACATTATTTACCTTAATGCTGGAATAAAAATAATGAACGTTAAGCAAAAAAATTGCGTTGTAATAATGATAAGACAAAATAATAATAATAATAATACATAAACTTAATAAAACATTATTATAATGTTAATGTATCGAGATAATGGGATCAACATTTTTAAAAGTCTCACATTTTTTCAAACTACTATGACACGGTTAAAAGTAAAAAGAGCAAAATACATACTGTACAAAATTGAAAAACATATCTATCCAGCCATACGAAAAAACTTCAGATGTTATCATAACGTTTACTTTTAAACAGTTTTTGACACCGCTAATTACGTATACAACCACAAATTAATACATTGAGAAAAAGAATAACATCATAATGTTAGTTAGTAAACATACGTACATAATACGATAACTTATGCTGATTATTATTTCCATTGAAACTTATTGAATACGGTGATAATATTATATACGGAACTGTAAAATCAAACATTAATCTAAACCACAACTATTATGTAAAATATGTTAAATTTCATAAAATATTAAAAACATATTATGTATTATCCACTCAATTATATTTATAGATTAAAATTTAATTTAGTATCGTACTGTTTATTTTTATATAAATAATCTACAAAATAATTATAATAATAAGTTTTATATTACTGTTGAAAAAAAAAAAAAAAAAAAAACATAAATCGGGCAATACACAAGCTGTAACAATGTTAAAATCATTAATTTGGGCGTTGATTAGGGTGATTCACATAAACAATATAAACTTATTAGTTACACGCGATTATTGACATTGCTTCAGCTGCAAAGTATTTTACGTCAACATCCGTGTCCGTATTTAGTTTATCCAGAACTGGTTTTATTTGCGATTTTACGGCAGCTCTAAACACACAATTTATTTAAGAGTTATAAAAATATCTTGCATTTTAATGGCAGTTATTAAAAATTCGTAGATTTTTCCCAAAATACATACGATTGTGCAACAATTGGTCCAATTTTTTGAAGTGTTTTAGCCACATTAAAACGCACGTTCGCAACACTATCGCTTGCCATTGACAGTACAGTCGGTAACATTGTTTTAGCGGTTATTTCAGGACCACACACTTCAGCGAGTTCCTGAAAAGTAATCCACTCGTAATTAAAACATTTAAAAATAAGAGTGAATGGTTATGGTCTACTTACATTAATGCAAAATAAGAACGTCATTCGATGTAAATAATTTGGATCTCTAGCCATGAGAATAACTTTGGGTATGACTGAAGTTTGTGCCCAATCAGCCCCAAACTTCTCTACTAGTTTTTTTAGATTTAATGTAGCTGCTTCTCTGATAGCATACACTGTACAAAAAAAATGTGTTAACTGTTTGTACAATTATAATTTTAAAAATACCTATAGTAAGTATTAGAAACAATAAAGTTTATACTTATAATATAAACAGCTGATAATAATATAAGATAACAATAAACAAAATTATACCAAACTAGTGACTTAACTGCTAATGAAATTATTAGTCATACAACAACTAATGGTAAACATTTCAAGAGTAATACCCAATTTGATTTAATCCTACTTCTACTCAATCAAATCAATCAAGTATTTCAATGTCTGAAAATTTCAGTCAATTTAATCAACTTTTGAATGATTTCACTACCAAATATATGATTGAAAAAATAAAAATAACAATGGAAAATGTATATAACCAAAATCGTATTAACTGATACTCAAAATTTGAAAAATTATACATAGAAAAGTACCTATATTGCTTAAAAAGTATTAGTGTTCACAAATTCCAAAGTTCTTAATTGTTGAAACTAATTCAGATTTTGTTTGTGATCAAGCCCAATTACTGGAGGTTTTATACATACAAATTCAAAATTAGAGCAATCTAACAACCCAAAAAATTTATGACATAAGTAACCCCCCCTCCTTAAGCACATTATTTGGTATTCTTTAAATATAAAATTAAAAGTTCACAAATTATTACTTTATGATTGTTTAAGTAAATTTACCATGATCAATGAGCCACGTCATACACAAGCTGTTGAGTTTATCATCAAAGAACTGTACACCTAGTTGACTTGCTAATAAAGGCATGTACTCAATTATTGCTAAACGAACTCGCCATTTAGGATCCTCTGCAAGTTCAACAATTGCAGGTAAAAGTGTTTCTGAAAGCTATATTTATACAAAATTATAATACAGATAATTAACAGTGAAGTTTCATAATATTTCAATAAATGTGATAATTACTCGCTGAATTCCAATCACTTCGTTAACACAATCTAAATTTGAAATAATGTTTAAACGAACTTCAGGACATTCGTCTTTTAACTGAGTCAAAAATAAAGGTAACAAATGATCAAGGGTTCTAAAACAAAAACATATTTTTAATTCTAAAATATGTAGATATATTGTACAATTTACATTAATGTAAGGTCGGACAAGTGTTGGTTTTTGCATTGGTACAGTAGCTCACAATATATATAAAAAACGATTAAAAAAATTAAATAATTTGTAGACTGTATTTTAAACGTATATAACTTTTTTTACGTTTTAAGAATCAAAAAACAAAATATATTTTTAAAAAAGTGAGTAACAGTATCAGGTATGCCAAAGACCAACACCACAGCACCTCGAACCCATACAGCACATTCCTATACCAGTGTCTAAAAAATATCAACGTATAAGTCGAAACAGTCAATTACTAACAAATATTTTCAGTAAGTTGAGTTCAAAAGTCGATAACACAAAAATTGTTCAAGTACTTGCAAATAATTAAAAAAGCAAATACCAGATATTTATATTTTCAAACTTATCAATTTGTATTATTTACAATTTTTTTATGTATCTAAATAGAATCATATCCAACTTGTTTTGAATCAAAAGTTGCAAAAACTATTAAAAATATTTAGAAGCGTCTTTTTTAATAATTTGGTTATCATTTTAATCTGACAACAATATAACTATATAACAGGAATCTATTAAATATAATATATTTGACAACTATTGGGTCGTTTTCCACAAAACCTGCCTTTAAATCTTTAAATAAATTATTAGTGATTACTATAATAACAACTATACTATAACTTAACATTAATTTTGTTAAATGGGGAAATTTTAACTTTTTATAAAACTTTTAATATTGTAATAAAAAAATTTATTTATCTCATAATTTGTTGAAGCTTGAGTTTGATGCTCTCAGTCACCAGTTGATCCAGAATCATGAGCTTTGGTTGACAAAGTTAAATAATTTATGAACTCTTTATGGGGTTTTCTATTCATAATTAAGTCAAAATTGTGGGCATAATGCTAGATGTTTCACAAAATTTTTTATTTTCAGTTTGAAGATTTCAAATGAAAAACTTAACTAACAACACATTTGCTGTAAATGGTTTTAACATTTTAAAGATCAACAAAACTTTAGCATTTTAACGTGTAACATACTTAACCTTTTTTTACATGTGCCTATATTATCAACCCTTAATAATAAACCAGTCAAAACAGTCTAATTTAGTTCATAATATGGAAAGTTATTATTTCCAGACAGATAAATGATATGTGAAATAGTTACCTTTGTTTTCCAAGAATAGGAGACAATCCCATAATAACAGAAGCTAAAGCTGATTTAACATGTTGATTGGTATCTGCAACTAAACCTTTGACAACAGGTAAAATGGACGTCATAATAATAGAGTCTACTGCATTTGTTTGTGCAGCATTTGGATCATTCGATAATGCACCAGAAGAAACAGGGGGGCATAAGTTACGACAAAAGTCACACACTTTATTTGCAGCAGCAGCTCTCACTTCAGCTTCAGTATCACGCAACAACGATTGAAATGTTGGTACCAGATCATTCCGAGTTATTTCAGGTCCAACAGCTTTTTGCAACTTTTTGTAACAAAATTAAATAAATACTTAGTCAAAACAACTGGGCGCTAAAAATACAAATAAAACTAATAGCTGACTAAATCATGTATTTAAAATTAATAATAACGAAAACAAATATTCTAGGTACTTCTAAATTATAATTACATTTATTAATACAAAATTTGAAGAAAAAAAACATACATTGTAAAACTAATAAAAGTATAATTGAAATGTATAAAAACAAATTAAGCTATCACAGATAGTAAAAAAATACACAAATACCTCAGTAAATTTATCAGCAACCATATAACGTACTCTCCAAGAACTATCAGAAGTACATAAACGTAATGTTGGCATCACTAGTTCATTAACGTCTTCATGTGTAAGTAATGAAGCTATACTAACACAAGCTTCAATCGCCAAAAGACGGACAGAATCCTGAAAAATAAAAGTCAGAACTATAATGGTTTATTCTGTAATAAACCAATTTGAAACATTACCTGTTCATCTTGAGCAAGTGATGAAAACATTGAAATAAGATCATTTTTTAATGAATCTAATTCCACAACTTTTGCGAACTCTCCCAATTTTGCAGCAGCAGCTCTTCGGACCATAGGAGTGTCATCTTGACACAAATTACGGAAATAATTGCGTAATTCAGCTGTAAAAATTGGAAGTTGTTAAAAATATTGAAACAATGTCTATATTAATGTTTGCAGTTTTTGTAACTTGCTTTTAGTGGCACATTACACAAATACTACTAAAAATATCCAATTGCACTTTTTTTTAATCTGTTTGAAGTAATTTGGCAATCATTTTAAACTGTTTGATGACAATATTGTTTGACCAAAATAAAGTCTATTAAATATAAAGTAAAAGACAATATTTCAAGTAAAAATAAAATATATATTGTAATAAATAATTAGTGATTGCCACAGTATATTACCAAGATATACCATGGAGATTACCAAAACAACTATACTCATTATAACTAAACATTAATCTTGTAAAATATAAATATTTCAACTTTTTACAGAATTATTTATATTAGTAACTAACAAAATGTATTGCATGTCATTGCCATAAAGAATAATAAAGTTAACACTTAAAAGTAAAATGTAATATTCATAAATTTACTAACTAAAAGCAATAAAATGAAGTAAGCACTTACATTTGATCATTGGATTAACACGAGAATAGCAGACCGAGAACAAACCACATGCTGATGTACGTGATGTAAACCAGTCACCAGAAGCAAGTCGAATGACTAGACTAACAAAATGATTTTCAAGATCAGGTGGTGAGTGCAATACAGCTATTTGACGCAGTGATTCGACTGCCTTGTCTCTAACCACTGTTTCTTCAACTGTAGCCAATGATTCTAATGGAGGCTACAAAACAATATGATATTAGATATAAAAACAATTTTACTCGTAGCCAATACCTAGATATATGTATTAATAAGTATTAACTAGGTATTAATACTTACAAGTAATGTGTAAGCAAATTCTGGTCCTCCGACATAATTGGTGAAATTGCCTAGTTGTTCAGCAAGTGCCAATAATACTTCATCTTCGTCATAAATAGTTTCAGTCAAGAATGGAATAAGCTCCACTCTTGTACGTTCAACGCCAAGAGCCAAAGCAATAGTAGATAGTTTTTTGATAGAATTTAATCGCAACTATAAAAATTAAAGAATGAATTAAAACCTTTACTAAAACCAACAAATGTATAAAGATTAAATAAGTAAGAATAAAACAAACATTATGTGCATACAAAAATATATGAAATTTACTTAGTTAAAATTTCTCTAAATCTAATAATTGTTAAGATATTGAATAGAAGTAGATGTCTATGTACATTGAAAAATGAATTAAATTGAATTTTAGCTACAATTACATTCAATAAGTATTAGCAGCAGTTATTAAAATGAAAAAAGAGCGACAAAAAAACCAAAAATGAGATGGTTGAAATTGATTGAGAATTAAATGAGAGCTGCTGCTGTGTATATAAGTGAAAATTTGAGACAAATTAAAGTGGCCAACACAAAATAGTCAAAAGAAAGGAAAGGAGAAGAAGATTCAATAGCTATTAAGAAAAATTCACAAAAAATCTCTGGAAAAATCTAAGCTTTGATGACTAAAGGGTTTAATATGATAAAATACCAGTATTTACTTCTACACAACAATATTAACCCATCATTAATATTGTAGTGAGCATGGCATTTACATTATTGGGATTTTGGAAACTTTTTTTAAATTTTTTACTTTATTGTTTTGATACCTTAACATGTTTCTTATTGCATACAAATGACAATAACAATTACAACCATATTTTCTAATTCCTAGGCACGTAAGTAATAGTAGGTAACTATGAAGCTCTCGGGTATAATTTTTTGCAATATGCAGTACTTGAACTCACACAATGCAACTAATTTATGACAATTTTAAATTATATATTTTACATATATATATATATATATATATATATATATATATGTGTATTATATATATTATATATATATGTATATATATATAATACACTTCCATTTTATAATTGTTTTAAATTTAGTTTCAACTTTTAATTTTAATCAAAATTTGCATTTAAAGTTTTATAATTAAAATTGTACAGACAATTTTATGTTACCCATATAAAATGCCTAAAATCTATATTAGTAGTTATGTTTGTGAAATCATTACTTAGATTCAATGTATACCTTATTTTAATTAGGAAAGTATTGGGTATATTTTATTTTTCTATACAAATTAAAAACTATATGGGCAAAAAATAAGTATTTGTGAACACCGCCATTGATTTTATAATAAACAGATAAGCCATACCATAGTATTTTTAAGCAACTAAGTGAATGCTATCATTAACTGTAAAGCGCTATTAGCGTCCGCTTTCAATAGTAGAGATTTTAACGTTAGTTCAAACATATTTTATTCAAAACTATGAATTAAATTATTATTTATATCAATATTGCTGTACAGTGGTGGGCTGATGGAGTTTCTTCTAAGACAGACTTTTCTCTACCATTGAAGGCAAACGCTGATAGCTCTCTACAGCGTCTGAAAGTATGAGATTGATCGCCAAAAATTAACATAGCACGGCTTATCTGTTTATTATAAAATCAATGGCACCACTCACCTAATATTAACTGTGGAATAGTGTTATTTTTTATTACTGACGGGTTAAGTAACAAAAGTATACTGTTGAGGTCAAAACCTTTTAAAATAAAATTATATCGGGGAACCAGTATGGAACATTAATACATAAATGTTGTATGAAAAAAGTTGTGTTATTAAGAATGTTCAAGTAAATTATTATTGACGTAAAAAGTTAAATTAAATTTACAGGTTCTGTAATCTTAACCAACCAATAACAGACCCAAACTTCCTAAGTGAACTGTTTACGGACTCGTTTAATAAAATATTTCTTAATGCAACCTAGGCACTGATAACAACGTATACTTGAATTTGTAATCGTTAAATCTAAAAATGAAATTTTAACTGCTTCTGTTTACTAACTCATTCAGTTCAGAACACTAAATATGCATTTTGCAGTGATAAACCACCTACTAATTTAGTACCTATCTATTATACAAAAATAACTTGATATATTCCTGCTGAATAAGAAGAAAAAAGTAGGTATGATCACGGAATTCAATACTATAAAGCATTGGCCACTCTTAAATGTAAGTTTGGACGTTCAGTTATTTTTTACAGGCAGATTGGTGGCAATGTTGACTTGTTTTAGACTTGGGGATAAATCTTACAAACGCTCCCGTCGACTGTCGAGAGTATCGGTTCGAATGCTTCACAATCGTTGTAAAGAGTTCGGTTTGATTAGCGAAAGTATTTCATTTCGGATCGATATACAAATGATTAATGCGATAAATTGTTTTAAACTCGAGGGGCGGGAGGAGGGTATCAAGCGATCGCGAACCGCCGCAGAAAATGTCAGAAATATTGCGTCCTTCCGGAAAAAAATATCGTCGCGTTTCCCATCCGAACCGTACGTGTAGCTACAATCAGCTAATACAAACTGACCTGTACGTCTTCGTTTTTCAGTTCGTCGATGAGCACGGCGATGGGGTACAGGGACGTGTCCTCGGGCGCGGGCTCACCGGACGGCAAAGTAGTAGCGGCCATTTGTTGTTCGATCGGGGAAACTCGTTTTTCTCGCAGACGTATACACGTCCAATATACTAATTCACCAGATTTACGATCAACGCTAAGATATCATCCGAGCCGGGCGGGTTCAGGCGAACGGATCGGCGTTTGACGGCAAAAGGCGACCAAATCGTATCGGGTCGGACGGCGAAAAAAGATACATTAACTATACAGTAACTACTAAAACAAGTAACACCGTGCGAAAGAATCAAAACAAACGGGATTACAGCAGTGAGGGAGGGGGGCGTCCATTTTGATTAAACATTTTTCATGGAACAACAGCCGCGGTTCCGTAGCCCGCGATCGAGGTTATGCGCATGGAAGAAATAACCGACTGAGGTAGGTCGCGGCCGCGGCTGGTTACAACGTCCGGTCGCGGGTTTTGAAATCTCGCGCGTTTTTTTAAAATATTTCGTTTTCGCGGTTGAAAAATGAAGCAAGCCCGGCGGCAAACGCCACGGGCCCTCGGATGGACGGAAACCCAAAATAGGATCGCCGTACGTACCGATTCCCGAACAAATGTCTTGGGGGACACTGATCCCAGCTGACGTAAATTCTAATTGATAAAACACGTATTTTCAATGTGCAGAAATATATTATATCGTATTTTTCACGAAAACAAAATTTTCTATTATTTAGAGTGCGATAGTCTGCATGTTCTGTTTTTATACATTATTTTTTTGCGCGGTAACTGGTAAGGCCCCAAAAACGTTGGTAAGAATTCATAAAATTGATGCAATCAACTATCGGGTACCCACTAAACTGAGAATGTATCGATAAGATGAAGAATAGTTGTTTACATACAATTCTTTCGACTTTCATTATATTTACCAGTGGCGCCGAACCCTATACTTAAGTATTGTGTATGCAATACGTGATTTAGATGGGTGGTGGTAATGAATAGTAGTAAGAACATGGATACTACCATAAACATATTCATGTCTATGGATACTACCTTTATTATATTATATCTATTATATTATCTACTATGCCAGAGATGAGAGAGAGCGTATGACGGAAACAGGCAACAACGCCATAGATATCTATTAACCGTGGCAACAACGTACAAGGGATCGGGCCGCAACTCACCGACACCGCCATAAAAAAAAGCAGTAACAAAACGCCTATGGAACACCCGTAGACGTCCTTATACAACCTTACACCTTAGTCTGTCTATGGCAAATGGCAGTGACTATACCACAGCTGCCCTAGAAAACATCAAATAAGATTATGTTAGTTCAGGCTACTGTTATATCCATGGTTTAGATTACAAAATGAAACATGACATGATGTCGGGAACACAAATTTTTTTCTTATCAGCTATAAATAGCTCTAGTATGTAGAGCATTATAGTCATGATTCACTTTCACGCAATTACTTTGTAGTCTGTGTTCAAAAACGGCTAAAATACGTTTCATAGTATATTATATTTTGTGCTATGCAGTTGTTGGTTGTTTTGATTATTATGTACTTCGAATTTTCAATAATATTTAAAAATAAATAAATTAAAATTTGCATTGAATTATCCTTGAAATTATCATTATGATGTGTGAGTATTATGGTCGTGCACGCAACAGTATAAATAAAACAAATTGGACAAGACATATTCAACCTAACCGTTTCACAGTCTACACACACACACACACAAATTAATATTAATAATAAGTGATCGCAGAAAAAATCATAACCGTTCACGTCTACAAAAAATTTGAACATCGACACGAAGAAAAGACGCTCGTTTAATCTAATTATAAATATATATTATGTGAATAATTTAATCTTCGATTCTATTTCCTAAGTGGTATCTTAAGAATAATAGTTCGTCAATCCCACAAATTTGTTATTTAACATTTTAAAATTAAATAATGTGTTGTGTAAAACGAAAATTACCGTTCGAATAAAAATATTTGAATTTCGAATTGCAGAAAAAAAAAAATCGTGTAACGAACGAGCCCGTGCACGCGGCCGGCCAATCGGAACGATCCGTTACACAGATCAAAGTTCATCGCCAGCCTTCTCCGTTACCGGGGAAAGTCGAGCCGGAAAAACCCACATATTGTTATTATAATAAATACAAAATAATTGTCCACAACCGCACTCTGGCCAATCGGAACGATGTGTCACACAGTTCAAAGTTCATCGCCGGCTTTCTCCATTACCGGGGAATGTCAAGCCGGAAAAACCCACACGTCGTTTATAATAGGAAATGCAAAATAATTGTCGACAACCGCATTCCGGCCAATCAAAACGATCCGTCACACAGATCAAAGTTCATCGCCGGCCTTCTCCATTACCGGAGAAAGTCAAGCCGGAAAAACCCACACGTCGTTTATAATAAGAAATGCAAAATAATTATCGACAACCGCACTCCGGCCAATCAAAACGATCCGTCACACAGATCAAAGTTCATCGCCGACCTTCTCCATTACCGGGGAATGTCAAGCCGGAAAAACCCACACATCGTTATTATAATAAATACAAAATAATTGTCGACAACTGCACTCCAGCCAATCGGAACGATGGGTCACACAGTTCAAAGTTCATCGCCGGCCTTCTCCGTTACCGGGAAAAGTCGAGCCGAAAAAACCCACACGTCGTTATTATAATAAATACAAAATAATTGTCCACATTTGTTCTCCGGCCAATCGGAACGATGCGTCACACAGTTCAAAGTTCATCGCCGGCTTTCTCTGCTACCGGGAAAGATCGAGCAGGAAAAACCACACGTAATTAAAAATACAAAATCACTGTCAACAACGACTTTCTTGGGCCCGCGGCCGCAGTGCAGAAAACGTCACGAGTGACTACTGACGACTTCGGAGAACTTCCTACGTCGCGATCGAACATTACAAACCACTGGAAAAGTATTGCTTCAGTTTATGCTTAACATTATTGTAAGTTTTACAATAATTATGTTTTGTGTAAAAACGATAACTTGGAGAGTATATATATTAAACAGTTATCAAATGTATGTTGTTGCATGTTTTACATTCATTAAACACCACCAGTGAATGATCAAAAGCACAAAGTAGTAGGATTTTATTTAATCTTTTAAAAATATGTTAGTATATAATTAACAAGAATGAGAGAGAATAGACTACTTCTTAAACTTGGTTTTTGCATGTGAAAAAAAAAAGGAAATTTATTTATTATAAGGGGCTATGATCTGATAATGAATGTTGTTGATGTGTGGAAGAAGACTAAAATTATGAGGAGAGTAGAAACTGAAGCAGTAATAGTGATTATTAAAATTAACGTTGAAGGAAAAAGAGGTAGAGGAAGACCGAAGAAGAGATGGTGGGACACAGCAGAGTACGAGGTTGAGTATGATATCAGGATGTGCATCAGACTGTAGGGGATGTGGAGTATCAAGACAAGTGGCGGTCTAGGACAAGGGTGGTCAATTCCAAATAGTTGAGAGGAAGATGAATTGGATGAAGAAGAGTGAATACTAACAGTTATCAGTGACGCGTCAAAATCAGGGACTGCGCCAAGCATTTTGAAAAATGCCACCTCTTTACACTTTTATGTATGCCCAAAACCAAAACTACCCTGTGCAGTTGCATGTGTGCCTTTTGCCATCCCCGGTCAAAAAATTATACAAGTGAAACATCAATTATATGTAAATATACATCACACCTATATATATATATGTAATTTTTGCATACATTTTTTAATTATCTACAAATATTACGAATATACTATATACAATAGATAATATTACTGGGAAGTAAAAACTGAACATTTTGAAAAATATGAATTATATTTTAAATTAGGTAATAATAACTTATAGTATCTGTAACTGGGAAATTCGTCAGTAAACAAAAATTCTGATACTATTGCAACCACAGTATCAGAAAAATTATTTCAACCCTGTGCGCTTCCAATACCATGTAATTAGGTAACTTTTATTCAAGGTTAGATAAAGCCGAATTCTCAAAACACATTTTAAGTATAAATTCACGCAATCTATTTTCTTAACATTGATATAATAACTAATTCTAACTTATAAATAATTAATGTAATGTTTTCCACTTTCCATTCTACAGCAATAAAATATATAGTTATCTAAACTTTACAAAATATATTTCTTATAAAAATATTATAAACTAATAAAATAGGTGAATATGAAAAAAAAAATTCTTAACAATAAAAACACAACGCTTTATAAGTCTCACACATAAAAATGCAAAATTTAACAGTTTTAGATGTTTTGAAACGTGATTAATTTTTAATCCTAGTGATTTTGATATTTGGTAACGATTCTGGCCGTAAAATTAACTGTGCTCCTATTACAATATCGTCTTGACTTCCTAAAGTTTCAATTTTCATTTGCCTTATGACGGTAGATATAACGGTTTTCATTTGATACATCGTGTATTTTTGCCCTAAAAATATTAATTCACGAGGTAATTTTAGAAAATACAATGTTATAATAATGACAACCTGCAATTACGATTACAATAATTACTAATATTATAATCAAAGGGATTGGACGCAGCAATTTCTTTACCTGTAAACTAGACATAAAACAATTTAGACGTTTTCTTTTTCTAACAAAATTCTAAAAAATGATTTATTTATTGTTAAGTTTATTTAAGAAAAAACTGTTTTTTATTTTTAAATTCTGAGCGCAGCAAAAATTTTTTTGTCTGTGATCACTTGATTGTGTAGAAGGAGTGTTTCGATTTGTTTGTTGAGTACTACGTACAGAAAAGTAAGGAATTTGGCTTTAAGTTCTTTATATGAATTTTTTCTTTAAGCAAAACTTTTTTTTTCTCAACATTTTTTGGTCAAGCTAATATATTCTAGGTCCTTCTACCTAGAATATATTAGCTTGATTGAGATTTTACTTTAAAACAAGTCATATGGTGGAGGGAGTAGTGAGACGTTCAAAGATCTGAGTGGGTCACTATTTTGTATGCTGTAATAAAAAGGTATAACAAAAAAAAAAAAAAAAAGGAAAGAAAGTAAGGAAGTAACTTTAGGTCGGGTGGAAAGCTCATCGGAGTAAGTACCTAGCGGCTACGCTTTGGAGTAAGTCACAGCTTTGGGTGAGTTTGATGTTCACATTAAATTTGTAAGCAATTGCATACAACAATTACGATTCTGAGCCAACTGGGTAATCTAAATCATCTTCAAAAGAAATTCAATTTTTCTTAAAATTTTAACAGTTTTTACATACCTAGTGAGCTATACAAAAATTGTTTTGGATTCGAGTTTTATAAATGAAACTTACACAGAGCACGCAAAAATAGCAATAGTACTATCATAATATAATAGAGAACAGTCAATAATACAGATTGTTTAAAACTTATCTTAGAAATATAAAATTGTGTTAAAACTTTAGTAAATGTAAACTATAAAAAAAAAAAATGATTGACATTAAGTAATTAGATTACCGAGCTAGGTCAGAGTCGTAACTTTTGTAAGCAAATCGCAATCAATTGCTTTTACATAAACATCCAACCAATTATTATGCCCACTCAAAACTGCCGTAACCGATTCAAAAAAGACGTCGTATAGTCACATCCCACCCGACCTAAAATGTACTCCCTTTCTTATTTTTTCTCTTAAGTTTTCCAAAAATCAAAAAAAATTTTCCAAATTTCATTTGCAAAAATTAGTGGATAAAATCTGAAATGTGAAAAAGTCGTTTTTAAGTATAGACAATTCCAATAAATGTATCCCTTTCAATCCCCATAAATGTTTCAGCAGTGAATACCTATAGTAGGTTATTTGTGTTACCTACCAATACAGTTCCTCGGACCAGCGCTGAATGGAAGGTAAGAATAAGGATGCCTGTTACAACAGTTTTCTGGCAAAAACCTATCCGGGTCGAATTTCAACGGATTCGGAAACAGTTTTTCCTCCCGGTGCAGTAAATACGGAACCACTCCAACCACTGTCAGAGGAGGAATACGGTGTTCTCCTAAAAATATTAACAATTTTTATAACAAATTTATAAAAACAAGTTCATCAGAAGACATACGGATGTCAAGACTCTGTCTAAGCGTTCTGGTAAAACCAGGCACACTCGGGTAAAGTCTTATTGTTTCCTTTATCACCCGTTCCAAGTACACCATGGACTTAAGGTCTTCCATTGTGGCTTCTCTTGCGCTATCTCCAAATATTGCATACAGTTCTTCCCTAACAGCGTCCTATAAAATTCACGTTTTTAAATTTTCACAATAATAATTCTATTGGGTAAAATAATATCCTTACACACATAATATACAAATCAGTATAATCACACAATCTTTAAAAAAAAAAAAATGTAATTACTTGAATATTTTGATGCAACCCTAAAAGAGTCAGAGTCAGTGTCATGGCAGTCGACGACGTGTCGTGGCCCTCAAATAGAAAAGTGTCCACTTCTTCCCTGACATCTAAATCGGTCATTTCTTCTGGTTTTTCTTTAGATATCCCGATAAGAAGGTCAAGAAACGACTTTACTCGTTTTCGTCCTGTAAATGATAAGTATTTAATACAATATTACAACCATAAACGTGTGTGTAGTTTTACCTATATCTACAATTATGAATAATAATAGTATACAGGTATTTAGATCAGTGCTTGGTTTGGGAAGATACATGGGGGCTGGGGCCCCTTCCTTTTTTAAAAAATATTTTAGTTTCTAATTTAGTACACTTAATGGTCTATTATAGGCACAACGATACAAATTTAATTTTCTTATTAACTGCGTCCTAATACTTTTTATCAAAGTCATGCACAGATTTAGATATATTTATATGTTATTTAAAACGTTCGCTATTTGCTGTAAAAAAATGAGTAGTTTGTAGCTATCGGAGTAGTGATAACAAAAGAAATTCAGAAACGTTTCCAAACTTCTTGAAAGATCGGCCGTTGAGATAGGATCTAAGACTTTACATTTATGCGGCGATCAGGGATTGAAACCGTGGTTTTTACTATTATACTTATAGGAACCAAAATCAAAATCTAATTCAATAATCTTAAGAACTTGAATTCGAACCAATACTCTTAAAATAAAATTCAAACAAATCTATTCTACTGTTTTTATACTACTTATATGATAATATTATTTTGTTAGATTCTGAGCGCAGCAAAGAATGTATTGTTTTTATAATGATGTTTTTTTTTTTCTGTGAAAACTTTCGGGTAGAAGGAATGCTCCAATTATCCAAGTCAGTAACGATTCTGATAGGTTTATTGGGCTGAGGTGGTAATATTGGTCTAACTTTTTTTTTTTGAAATTTTGCTTAATTTTTGTGTTGTAACCCAAAAACAAAAAAAAAAAAAAAAAAAATGAGTATTTTACGACAAAAATTTTGAAATCTTCAGATTTGTGAAGACGTTTTTGTGTAGGAGTGATCCGATCTTTACATTGAATACAACAAAATGCGGAAATTTTGGATTTAGATTATATTTTGCTTGAAAGCTGATATACTGTGAACTTTAATTTCTGTTTAGTTCATATAATTATGTATTGTGCTCATCGTTTATATAAATTACCGACCCATGGTTGCTTCTTCGATTGCAGCAGCAGGATAAGAAGTTTCAAACTTGGCTCGCTTTTCTTTAATAACCTAAAATCCAAAATTTTAATTTTAATTTAAAATTTATGTTTGTTTAAAACAATAGATTTCATTAAAGTGTTTTATTTTTTCTCACATTTTCAGTAAATGTGTGTAAAATCTTCAACGACTTCTTAAAGTCTCTTCCATTTTGGCTCAAACTAAAAATATATTTGTTCCAAAGCCAAAATTTGAAAATCCGTTTAATCATGATATCAGTTACACTAAAACAGATTTTAATTTCCTCGTTATTTCGAACATTCGTGTTTTATGCATTATTATTTATTTATGTGGCAAAAAAATATACTAACGTGTATATTGCTTGAACATATTCTTTCGATCTGCCCTCTTGAGACCGTAGTTCAGTGCCCATAATCGTTTCTTAAACATAAAATGCACCAATTACTATATATTCTGGGTTATTCAATATTAAATATTTAATGAATTCGTATGATAGTTTTATAAATGGTCATATGTTTGTAAAATTTTATAGTGTATCACTCATTTTACACACAAAAAAAAAAGAATTTTTTTCATAACACCTATAGACAATTGACAATGGAATATAATAATCGCACAGTCAATAATTACTGAGTTCTGCAAGTTATAAATTAGAATTCCACAGCCATTTATTATTGACGATTTTATAGATGCCGAAAATCGTGTTTATTTTTTTTTTTTTTCCAGTAAATATTGTAATTGTGTGAACTAACCACCAACAATGTCCAAAGCGCACAGGGTCAATAATGGATAAACCGATACTTGTTGGGTATCGTTGGCCATCTTTTCCAATTTCTGCGAGAAAAGCCGAGCATGTTTGTTGAACGTGGGAACATACGTTTCCAGTATCTTAAAATGGAAAGTGTACGTCAGCAGTTTCCGTCTTGCATGCCATTTCAAACCTTCATCAAAATAATAACATAACATATTATAATAATTACTAAACATTAATTCAATATTAAATTAAACACATGGTGTTGATTTATCTAACACCAGGCACTCATTTTCTCATTCTCTAGTACATATATGTTATTATTGCTTTACGCAAATAGCTTATTTTAGTTATCACTATATTCAGGGCCGGCGCAAGGCAATATTTATACATAGGCAAAATCCAAATTTGCCGCCCTCAGGGACGGATTTAGGGGGGGGTGCTGTGAAAATGCCGCCCCAGGCAAATGCCTGTGTTGCCTGTGCCTTCCGCCGGCCCTGACTATATTACCTACTTATTTGTAAATATAGGTACCTACCTTAAGTTCTTCGGGAAAAAATAAAACCTAAGTTATAAATTTGATCATTTTTTAGGTGGGTATTGAATATCAATACTTATTTTTACTATTGAGCATCTTATAAATTAAAGTTTAGATCATATCGATGGGTACATTAACATCTAATATAGTACCAATAGTTGATGTTTATAGTTGGCAATGTAATGTAACATTTAAAATCCGTGCTTGATTTGGAAAAAATAATAGGGGGACGCAATTAAATGTGTAATATGTTTTGTATTGATGTGCCTATATAGTAAACCATTAAGGGTACCAAATAACAAAGAATACGTTAAAATAGTTTTTATTTTAAATAAGGGGATACCGCCTCTAAGTCAATCACTGTTTAAAATTCTGAACAATAAAGTATAAGAAGAAATACATCTCTGTCAACTGCCAAAGCATGTCCGCCGTCTAAAGTTAAACTTCACATACCTAATGCAGTTTTTTATTTTGTAAAATATTTGTTTATATAACGTTCATTGCAAATAACAGGCTCTCTCAATTTTATATTTTTACACTAGGTTCTAGAATTTATAATTACTTTTAGTGATTGTCTCTAATCATTGTAAAACCTTATCTAAATGTTTTGTAAAAACAAATACTTTACGTTTGCACAGATAAGTTAGATCTATATAAGATAAGTATTTAATATGACACATTAAAAATGTGACAGTAGAGATGAGAAGTTAACATTTTTACTTTTTGAGTGAATGAGTGTGTTTAGTGTCACAGAACAAATGACCTAAATAATAGGTAAGTACATGTCTTTTTTTTTTCAATTTACCTCCACTCGTTAGAAGTCCTCTATTTAGCCAAGGCTTGAGCATGCCGTACTCCGGTCCTTTGTTTATATGTTGATTGCTGGACAGCAGAGCCTGAAAATATGTACGACAGTAATTACGAGTGTAGTTTAATTATCGACAGTAAAAATACATATTATTATTTTTGGTACCGAAAAACGGTATTACTGTAACTTTGGTCTGTGAATTAGTTGTAGTTTTCTCGGATCAACATGAAAGGACCGTTTGAAGTCAGTGGAAATATACAGGAGAGAACTTTTTACGAATATTATGTACGTTAGTGTTTTATGTAATACCTGTACTATGCTTAATTAAAACTAAAGAATTAAAATCGGTGAATAAATGTGTATACTTTTATATCCTCTGGATCGTTCAATAAAACGTATGAATGGCCTAACACATTCATATGAACCACCGGTCCATACTCTTTTAAGACTTGACCGAAGTATGGAAAAACATCTGAAAAAAAAACCATTTATATGTTATTTCAAAAGATATTCTGTTAAACTTCAAGGAAAAACAAACAATATGACGTGGTGTCCATTACTTATATATTACAGTTTATGATTATTGGACACTGCTTTTAACACGATGAAATTTCGAGGGTCGGTACGTTTTTAGTACAAAAATCATTTCTCACGGGAAACTAACTGTCACTTCCTACAGAAGTTTAGGATTTTGGTTTATTGGTTTTTTTTTTTTTATTATTAAAAACTATAGAATTTTTCCAGGTCGGATGAAAGGCCGTTTTTCAAAATTATAGCTAATAATAGTATAAATAAAAGCAAAAATATTAGTTTGAACCATGGCAACGTTTTGTAATTTTTAATTGATTTTCTTATCAACATTAAAATTGAAACGAAAATTTGGGCTTCCATCTGACCCACAAAATGTTCTTGCCTTTCAAATAAAAAAAAAAAAAAATCTTCAAACAAACTACACTTAGTAAACGAGATGTAAGAGTTTTTACAGCAAAGACATTTTTGTATTATTATATTATAATAGAATGTTTTTGAAATTTTCAGTGTTTTAAAAGTCATAATAAAAAAAACTAGGTAGGTACTAAAAAAATTTGAAATTAACTGTAAAATGTACTACAAACATGCGTTTTTAGTCATAACTTCAACAATAAATAGCAAAAAAAAATAGTAATTTTCAAACATTCTTCTTCTTTAATTTCTCCTTTACCTTCCTTCCATGTCCTAAACTTCCACTTTTCATGATAAACCACATCCCTTACAAACACGACACACACAAACAGCCATCATATCATTTTCAATTGTTTCCAATTTCCATCCATCTCTTCTTCGGTCTTCCTCTATTTATTTTTCCTTCAATCTTTATTTTCATATTCTTACTGTTTCAGTCTTACCTCTCTCTTCATCACATGCCCGAACAGTCAATTCTCTCGCCCATATTCTCCACTATATTTATACGACGCCAATTTACTACCTTTGGAGTTATAAACAAAAACCCAAATTATTTTTGAAAAAAATAAAATTATTATTATTTAAAAATAATAAATTTTTACATATAATGCCGCAAAAAAAGATGCCTGGGTATTTGGCCCTATATTGTTATTTTTTTGATACTAATTGGATTTTTTCTTTGTTTTCTTGTGGTTAACAAATAATTTTCGCCTCTAAAAAGGATGAATTTTACGTTTAACTTAACAATTTTATAATTACTTATTTAGATATCAGCTATACCTAGCAGTATAATATTATTATTATTATACCTAATATATAACAACATACGTTCGCGTACTATTGCCACTAAAAATTGGGCGTAGGTATTCGATTAAGCTATTGTTGTGATCTACAGGAAGTATAATATGAGTATTTATAAAAAAACAATATTTAACTATGTGACTATAATGACAAATTCATGTCAAGTCAACAACATATCGTACGTACAAAATTTATTTTCTCAAGATGTGCAAGGTCAATGCTGTACTTATTATTCATACAAGCGCTTTGAATTTTATAGTAAATCATTTATCTATACATAACTTCATGTCGTATCCGTATAATAATATGGTATGCATCAATACTGACTCCTTTGGAAGATCATTTACCTCTCTCTCTCTCTCTCTCTCTTTGGAAGAAATCTCACACAAAGATTTGACAAAATGGTCATACATTTAATATTTATAAACTCAAACATCAAAATATGCTTCTGAATATATTGTTATAGTCACAATAGTCATCATGATATTTATGGTGCCTAATATACAAATCATGTACCTACATACATGATAATATAGATATATATTAACTGTAGATGTAGTTTTTTGTTTATAGTTTATAGTCTTTTGTTCTCCAAACTTCAGCCCTCCAAATAACACAGTAACATCATCAAAATAACGATAACAAAAGAAGAAATAAATTTAACAAGTTTTTCAAAATGTTTAAAACAACATAGATATTATCTTGTAAATTAATTAGGAATTTTGAGTCATAATTATTCTAAATAGTAAGATCAACAAACAACATTTTAAAGTAGGTAATAATATGTACATACTTGTGCTTCGGTTTTTTGTGTTTTTGCAATTAATTTTTTTTTTTTTGTAATGTATTTCAATTGTATGGTTTAAAATTTGTTTTCAAAAATTATTTCGTATAGCACTATTGTATAATCAATGTTGTTAGGAAACCAATATGATGTATGAGGACAGAGTAAAATGCATAGAAAAGCACTTTGATAAAACTCTCTAGATATTTTAACACTCTTACGTAAAAGTGTGCCAAAATGTCTCACCATCGTTGGTTATTTGTAAAAAAGAATTTTTACAGTGAATCGTGAAATTAAATCACCTGTAAAGCTAATAAAGCAATAAAGTAATAAAATCCACAACGAATTTCACGTAACTTATAGTAGATACAGTATTACTAAACGATTATAAAGAGGTATATGATATGGTACACACTGGACAATGCGTATTTTAATAAAAAATATGTAGGTACACATTACAAATTATGAACGAAAACTTTAACACATTGGATTTAAAAATTTTAAAAAAGTGAGAGCTGCGAGTGGAGTATTATAGTCGCTGTTCCTAATGAGTAAGTATACCTATAGGAACTTATGTTTTGAAAAGTTACTTAAACGTTTTATATTCAATTTGAAAGCAATAAAAAGCATCGCTTACAAAAATAACGATTCTGAATTCTGAAATGTTTCTTAATTTTTAACACGTTTGTGCTGTAACCACTCTAACGATTAATAACGTGTACAAATTTTAATTAATTGCATTATTTTTTTTTTTTTTTTTTTAATACAATAACAAAATTAGAACAATGTATAAAACGAAAATAAAACGGTTATCAAAATCTTCTTGAACATTTTTCGTTAAAGTCTACTTAAAATGTTGTGCCTTCAATACGAAAAATATATGTTTTATAAACAAATGTTGCAAAAAATTTAAAATTTTTATAAACCGCATAATCAAGTCTAAAATAGAAAAACTAGTTTTAATTTTTTTTTTTTTAACACTGTCTATTCTAATATTACGTTAAAATGCCAATTAATTTGAACAATTTTTGGAATTATTAAAAACACAATTTAGATATTCTTTTAGACGCTTGTAACACCATATTATAACATTGTTTGACTATGATTATAAATTGTAATATTTGATTCTAAAAATTCACTATCGGAACATAGAAAATTAGCTTTACACTATACATTATCAATAATCGTTATGATGTAATCAAGTTCATTTATTAATTTTTGTTAAAACATAAAAATAAGCACCAAGTAGTAATGGAATATTTTTTATTGTATTTTATACGTCCAATAATGATAGAAAGATGATTTTTACAAATAATGTCATCGCAATAGACATTTTTACTTATTAGAAGAAAATTGTTTAGTGCAACTACAATTTAAATGTGTTGCGGTTATATTGTATGACACGTTTACAAAAACAATCAAGTAGATGTTTTTTAATCAAATTTAAATTCCTTCTAAGTTAATTTAGAAAAACAAACTTAAAACTTTTCTTAAATACAGTAGGTATGAATGGTTTATTTTGCTGCAAGACTGGGTCATCAGGTTCACAGTTTATTGGAATCATGACTTAAGTAGCCCATTAAAATCCTATATTATACTCCCTATAGGCACTATTAACTCCTAAACATTTTAAATAAAACGGTGAAATGATTGTTCTGATAAACTTTGATACATAGGCATACATAAAAAAAAAAAATTGTTTGTAAAATTAAACGTCCAATAGCAAAATAATTATTCGGTGGGTGAATTGTTGAACCCAAATGAACAAATTCTGAGGAACAAATTACGTCGTCTATACGCCATCGTCTAAAATCAAACGAAAAACAAAATATACACGCATCGCAGTAATGAAATCATTGATGCGATGCATTGCTTTTATAAGAAAATTAACAAATCACCACCACAAATAGTATAAATAAGTGGAGGTCAATAACGACGAAAAATTTAGCTGTTTGACGTGTACAAACGGAAAACAAGAATGAAATAAACAGCTTCGTTAAATAGTAAACAATTTTAGAATAATAAATATTTACAAAACATAAACGTATTGCAATTCAACAACCATACAGAGGCTGAACAGTATATAGTATATGAAGAAAACTTAAAAAAAAAAAACAAGGACAATGCGTGATATAATCATTTCTGATACTGGAGAAAGCGGGAAACAAATTTCATGTAATTAACGAAAATATATTTACAAGAACAATAATTTAATTAGTAACCATGCTTAAAATGACACTTGTTGACCTACGAGTTAATAGTTACTAATTGGTAACTCGATTTGATCTAAAAACTACATTAAAAATGCATTAGATACAAATTTATAAGCCGGAAGTAGGTATTAATATTATTGTAATATTGGGTTAAGCGATTTATCCATTACTTATATAAGTACCTAATATAACGTGTTTATTTTTGTAAGAAAATTTCTGATTTTCGACAGTTTCGAAGGGACTTAAGTGCCCCAGAACTTCACTATGTATAATACGAAATGTTGAATGTGCATTACGAACTGAAAAAGTGTGCAGGTTAGTAGGTTAGTGATGCACTGTTTTATATTTCCTTCATTTTAGTTTTGATTCCAACTGTTTAATAACTTATTGGTAAAAATATTTGCTTATCAACAATTGAATTTGTTATTATTTTACCAACATTTTACTTAATGAAAATGTATAGATTAGCTCATAATTGTGAGTTAGCTGGTACCTACTCATTTTAATGTTGCGGAAGCTTTTAAGTATTTTAGTTTTTTTTTTTTTACTTCAGCAGTTTTTAGAAAAACAAAACGAACTTTTACCAGTTTCCAAATTTTTTTTCAGTTTCTTAGTTAGAACTAAAGCTAAGCAAAATTAAAAAAAAAACATTAAGTGTATTATCTATATGCCCGCCTTCCAATCTTTCGGCGCCACTTTTGTGGAAATTAAAGCTTTTTTACCGCCGTTCCGGCTGATCACATTTTCAATTTTAGATCTAAGTGTCTATATAACGAGATATATATATATGTCAATGATATTTCATAGTAATACAAAAAAAGAATATTTTTATCTCTGCTTTTATAGTAAATGGTAATTTGGTTTTAAATTTATTAAATAAAACTGTGAGCAATAAGTGACGTATAATAAGTAGTTATTCGATTGTACCGTTTTTACGGATGGATTAAATGTGTTGAATCTTTGACGTGCATTTACACTGAATCAATTAGGTAATAATAATTTAACTAAAACAAAAAACAGCCTGATTACATATTTTGTTTTTTTTACACAGATCTAACCAAGGTGCCTAATTAGCTATCAAATTATAAAAATATCATTTCCCTTAATTTTTTACTCACTTTGAACTGACAGTAATCAGCAGGTACACGAATAAAAAAAAAGCCGGAAATTTCGAGGTCGGATTAGAAGCGCAATAGAGTAGCAACAACTATATACTTTACAGTTGACCACTTTATAGGTGAGTTATCGTTCAAAGTCAAAATCTTTGTGAGCAATGATTATTCATTTATTATATTAGTATAATACAAACATCAAATTACCTTCCGAACCAACGGAGACATCCAAAATTGTAATAAAGTTAAGTAGTACTGCACCATAGCAGAATACTGTCTTAGATTTTAAAGACTGTCTTTAAAGAATGATGTTTAATTAATGACAAAACAAAATTAATAACTTATTTTCAATTATTTATTTAAAGCTTTGAACTTTAATAATCAACGTTTGGTTTAGTTTTATTTTCATAAAAAATATTAAAATTCTTATCCTATCAAACATATTTTAAATTTTAATTATTTCAAGGCTATACCTATTCAAATTTTAGGTTGATTAAAATATGTTTAACATTGAAAAAACTAGTAGGTTTTGATGATTATCACAGTATTTTACTGTACAAAACGTACAAAGACAAACATATTTTTTTTTGTCAGGGCTTATATATTAGAATCAAAATATTGTTTTGTGGGTTTTTAACGCTTCTCATGTTTTCGCAGTTAAAACGTTAATTAGGAGTTACCTATATAGGTTATATAGGCTATTCTTCACGTTTTCGGTTAATTAATATTTAAATGTCATGTATGTATATATAGTATAGATATTTGAATAAAATACCTATACTTATCTTGAATTAATGAATATTAATTATTATTTAGTATATAAAAAAATATTGCGTTGAGTTTTCAATTTAGATGTACCTATACAAGTATACATGATACATACATACTTACATATATTTTCTGTTAGGTTCATCGATTATCGTTAAAAATTGTATGTTATGCGTGCATAATGATACGATCGTTAAAATTAAATTTTTGTTGGTATTTTTACGGGGGTTCTAACACGCTTTTCCGTTGTTAACGTTCTCTACGTATATATGCGTCGTTATATACGTTATAAATTTACATTTTTCTCAAGTTCTATGTATAGTAGGTAGCTTAAAAGGGTTAAAATAAAACTTCCATCTATCACCCTACCGTTATCTGTTCAACAATATGTCAATCGATTTCTCCTCGTGCAATATACAGATGATTATAATATATATACATAAATTTAAAATAAAATATATATGCGCTTACCTTTGGGCTTCAGCACGGCGTGACGCAGGGACAGTTTTAAGTCTGCCACTAAACCGCGGGGCAACGATGGCAGTTTGGCGCACTCCCGATAGTGTTCCGAAGGCCTCTGGACGCAGAAGCAAATGGAAAAAATCACAAATAAGACGATGACGACGAGCAACGGGATCACCGGCAACAGGTATATCATTATTATCGATTGTAAAATACTGCGACCACGGTGGTATTGTCCAAGTAGGTGCGGTATAATAAATTTTCAATTTTGACTAAAGAACACTATAAACACAAGTCGATTTTAAACATTTATATTGTACGAAGATACCGTATAACGGATATTCAATAAATTTTAGAATCGTCGAACTGGTTTTAACAGATATAATATACATTTTTCTCGGGGTACGAGCAAAATAAATCACAGAAACCCCCCCAAACCAGCGTTTATTTCCCCTTTATACACTTGGCGTTGTTACAAGAAACAAAACTTTTGTTCAGTAGGTACTTATGGTAATAGGTAGATTTTTAAACAACAGGAAACAAATATGAACGGACAGTAACATATTTATAACTTTTATAATAATAATATCAAAATAATCTATTTTTTTTTTTTTATTTAAAAACTTATTTTTAAGAAGTTTAAATAAAACTTTATGTTAATACGTTTTAAGACGATGAGTGAAAAGCCAAGTTATAAGATAACAATAATATTGCGAGGTAGCAGATGCAAGATTATATCCAATCCGACTGTCAAGTCTACATAGCCGCTCTTCGAACCACAAACAACAACATATTATAATTTCATCCGACCGCACTCAATCACTAATATTTTGCATACCCCACTTGCAAGCCCCCGTTCCTATAGCAACAAATTACAAATTGCTTTCGAAAACCATAATTTTTGAGTGGGCTCAGATTAGAAAACAAAAATCGAGTCGTAAGAATGATGATTTTATTTCAAATAGAAAAACTTACAAAAAACCACGTTGTTATCACTAGAGAAAAAATTATTTGGAGAACTCGACATTTTTCAGAAACATTTTTTTTTTTTTTTAATTACTAACGCATCTATAACTAAGAAATATAAGGAGAGTTTAAATTGATGAGTAATATCAAAATTTTTTGAAATTTTTCAATTTATAGCAGCATGAGAAAGCTGTTTAATTCTGTGACTAAAATAACCCAACAAAAAAATCAAAAACCACCGATTAATAATTATACGTTCGATTTTTAGAACATGACTACTTAATTGTATTAACCCGGTCCAGTCGCGTTAGTTTTTACGGTGGCTCACAAAACCATCTTGGCTAATTTTTCTTAAATAAGCTTTGTGGAGACATTTTGTAGCCGATTTCCAAAGTTTAAAACGTCAAACAACGAAAACTTTAAGAAACGATTTCCAAAATGTTTAAACAATAAATGATAATATATTACAGTCATGATTGTGTCAAAGTTTTATGACTTAATATTATAAATTTAAATAAAAGTATTTATCAAACAAAACGTGTCAAATGACAAGTATTTAAATTTATCAAAACTCAGTATTTAACCTAAAAGTTGTGAAAATGATTGGAAACATTCATACTCGGATACCCCGCTTATGGTTTAAACGTATTAAAAACTTGTATACTTATTAAGAGAAAAGTTTCGGTATTTTGGACGGTTACTAAAAATGTTGTTATGAGTAAAACAAAATCGATAGTATCATTTTAAGTTTTAAAACATTAAAATCAAACTGCAAAAAAGTAATACTATTTTAGATGTCTTTTCTTATGGCTCCCCCCTTTTAAAGTTCCTGGAGTCACGTCACTGATTGGTCGTAAATCGATCGTTCTTAAAAATTCAATAAAATTATTTTACGCACTGTACTAAAATAATGATATCGTCAGTAATTTTTTTTTTTTTTTTTTTTGCGTATTCTGAAACAACTGAACGGATATTTTTCAATTTTTTTAAATACCGATAGGGAATTTAATTTTGAATTTTAAATTTTCGAGACCAAAATAATTAAATTGTTTTAGCTACATAAATCACAGATATTGTCGATTTTCCTACCTTAAACAGACAAAATTCTGACCTCCAGTTTTTGATTATCGTTTACCAACTATAGATACATTTATGTTTTTAAGCTTGTATTCAATTTTTAATGCGGAAAGTTTCAATTTTTATTTTATAAAAAAAAAAACCACAAAAAAGTCAAATTTTCATAATTTTTGAAATTCTATAATTAGCTTAAAACGGGTTGGAAAACTTTGAAAATCACATTAAAAAACCGTGCAAAACACAGGAGCTACTATAAAATCGGTATGAGAAGAACGTCGTTAGGCCCCATTCGATCCTGTACTGAAACTCGACCCATGTCATTGATGTGGATCTTTGATCGGTGCGTTATTTTCATGCTGAGTTTTACACCAGTCGGGCCTAACGAACCTTTTTTGAAGAACAGTCGCAGTTTCTGAATGAAAAAACATGCACGCACACACACACTTTATGTTAAAACCGATACAATATTTTTCACTACATTTCTAAAAAAAAAAAATGTAAAAAAAAAAATGTTAGATTAAATTCAACTGATGTAGGTACCAACAAGCAATAGGCACACATAATTTTGAAGAAAAAACATTGCGACGAATATTTTGACAGTAAAAATTATAAGTATTAAATCGTGGTAAAATATTTGATGATTTACTCGGACAGTATATCGTACCTTGTGCTGCACTTTAAGCGAATCGAACTTTTTGCAGTGCGGGATCATACGACGAATAACAATTGATTCGAACGTTATACGTTTATGTTGGCAGAATGAACTTAATAATAACGAATCGATCCATACGAGATGATAAAAAAAAAAAAAAAAAGACCAACGAAACAAATTTTTTAACTGAATAACTTCGTAGGTCCGTAAATCGTATTTTTGTCGTTTTACACTATACCGACACTATTGTTTGTTAAGGGGATACCGATTAAAGGCGAACGGTGACACGCGTCAAGATCACGTTGAGGTAGTGATCGCCGTGATGGTTTTTGAAAACTGTAAGGTTCCGAGTACGATAATTAGTGTTAAATATTCGCTATATACTCTCGCAGGGTAATCGCTTTGTAGTCGGCTACTGCAGCAGTACAGCATTGTCACTGGCGGAGAGAGAGAGAGAGAGAGAGAGAGAGGGAAACACTTCTTCCCACACCAATCCCCGTATTTTGTCACGATACGATCATAATTATTGTACAAATAATCATTATACTTTTATGCAAGGCTGGGGGGGGGGGGGCATCAACTCGTTAAAAATTAAAATTAAGTTAAATCAAGCCAACCCGGCTTATTTTTTTTGGTAATTTATTCGTAAACTAGACTAATACGTTGTAATATCGCAGATCGAACATTAAACGATGCAAATGATTAGTCTTTAAATCGATGTTCAGATAATCTAAAAAGAGCCATTCTTTACTGACACCGTTAAAATTCTTTAGGTGCACTATAAAAACTCAGCTTCACACTAGAATTATAATAAATTATAATGGAATAGTACCTATTGCAATGTGAAAGAGGGTAAAATAAAATAAAACGAATTTAAAAAAATTATTTTTCTTAACCCGAAATGCAATAAATATGAAAAATAAATTAACCAAAAATTATGTAATGTTAAAATTTGTAAAAAGAAAACAAACGAGTGCTCATAAAAAATTATGGGTACCCACTTGTCAAAAAGAAGTGCTTTAAATCAACGGAGTAAGCGAAGAAATCTTGTCTTTCCGAGAGGAAAAAAACATATCATACATTAATATATGAATAAAAACATACACCTATTTATAATTATGCTTACATTTGTCAATGGCTTTGAAAACAACTCGTAAACAGACTAATATATTGTAATATCTCAGATCGAACAATTAAATGCTGCAAATAATTAGTCTTTAAATTGATGTTCAGATAATCTAAAAAGGGCTTATGCCACTATACTTATGTACACTATAAAAACTCAGCTACACACTAGAATAATAAATTATAATGGAATAGTACCTGTTGTAATGTGAAAGAGGGTAAATTAAGGTAATGAAAATCAATCTATCAAAATGATAAAACAATTATAGGTAACATCTAGGTACCTTATGAGCGCCAAAAAAGTTTTCTTTTTAAAAAAAAATGTCCACTAGATCATTTTTTATTATTTGGTATAAAATTATTTTTTATTTTTACTACCCGTATTTCCAAAAATAGATCAATGACAAATAAATCACCTAACATTTCATTGAATAGTAGACAGTAGTTACAGTTATTGTACGAGTGCGTGTTTCTTTATTTGGGCAACACTGCGACAATTTAGTAAACAATTATATTTTTATATTTTTTTTATAGATATTAGAATCTACAACCGTGATTACTATAATATATAGTAATTAGTGATTAGAGTTGTTTGCACCACAGAATAGATGAAACATTGAAACATAGTCTGTATAAAAAGAGTTATAGTTTCATCTATTCTGTGTTTGCAACCACAGATATACATAATAAGCAAGATTGCTAGATTAAGTGCTTAAAACCTTTTAT
>CM029357.1:35762426-35829467 GCA_017140985.1 Hormaphis cornu | reverse complement strand
CCTTTTAACTGCTTAAAACCTTTTAACCTTTTAACTGCTTAAAACCTTTTAACCTTTTAACTGCTTAAAACCTTTTAACCTTTTAACTGCTTAAAATGATTGTGCTGATAACTGATAATTTATTGTCAATTTATATTTTAAGCAAATACGTAATAGCCAATTAATTCCAACGATATAACGCTGGGGGCCAAGGATATTATACAGACGAGGACCGATTTCCCGGTGGGCCTATCCACCCATGTGACTGTGCATCGCTATATGCTATCGAGTAGTGGGAGAAAGGAACTGTCGTGACTGTCATTTCAATAAATACACGTGTAAACTAGCGTCAAAGCACATGGGCAAATTTCTCATCAAAACACATAATGGGTCAACAATGATGTTTTCAAGATAATAATAATTAAATTAAATCATATTAAATTGTAATTTAGGGATCAACAAATTTCAAGAAATGCGGCTTAATGATACCGTTACCGAAAGAAAAAAAAGAAGTTCGAAAATGTGAAGATTATAGAACCGCGTGCATCAAAAACAATAAACAATCAAAAATAAATGACGACTCGGAGAAAGATCAATTTGGTTTTAGGAGGAATATACTAAGGACGACTATTGAAAATGTGCATGTGTAGAGTAAACAAGCCGATGTATATTGCGTTCGTCGACTTGGAAAAAGTCTGTGACAACGTCAACTGGGAAAAATGATTCAGTATTCTGAAAACTATAAATATTGCTACTAAAGACAGATGAATTATTCATAAGTTATGTTTAAATGAAAAGCCTGTAATAACACAAAGAAAGTAAATAATCATGGGAAGAAACAATTATAGTATAGAAAAAAGAGTTAGACATAAGTTGTAACCATAGAGTAATAAAGGTGTAACTTATTAACCGCACTAATTAGTCTGTATACTGAAAATACACTATAAAACAATTAAGGGAAGAAGGTATTGGAGAAATAAACATTAATGGTATGCGCTATATAGGAGAAATTTGGCGTTTTGATGACGACACAGAAGTAATAGCGGAAAGTGAAGAAGAATTAAACAGCGTGTTAACAAAAATGAATGATAGCTGTAAAAGGAACAAAATGAAAATAAACGAGAACAAAACTAAAATACTAATATGATGCATTTCAAAAATTTAAAATACTCATAGTGGAAAGAAAAAAGATCAAAGCTTTTGAAACTTGGTGCTGTAGAAGAACACTTATATATAACATTCTTTGGACAGAGAAAGTTAAAAAAGGAAAAAGTAGGTACACCCAAAGAATGAACGAACGGAAAACAATCAGAGAAATTAGAAAAAAATGGATTGGATAAGAAACGATGAATGGGTAACCAGTGGACTTCTCCCAATTAAAACAACATACGAACATCCCCCAACAAATGATACTCCCAAAAAATAATCATCCCGATAAACAATCCTCCCAATGTTGGGACAAAGGTTCATTAGGAGAATCTGTCACTTCCCTAAAAAAATTAACAGCTGTGTGTTCTTGATCGTGATAGACTAGATTACGTAGATAACAAAACAAAACAAACAACAATAGAAAATAACTTTAATATTTAATAATTAATATAATAATAATAATCGTAGACAATGTAACTGCCTATAATATGTACCAATTATGTGCGTTGGTACATTTTTTAATGCAAATGTCTAATTTATAATGAAACGTAGTTAGTACGTGAACATTTAACTTTGACTGTTTTTCGTTTAAAAAAAAATGTCAATATCACGGTTAACCCGTTTGTGTGTTATTGTTTCGGCAACATTTTAAACACTCGACATGTCAGCTCAACTCAAAGCATTTGGAAAAGGCATCGATCTGACGAAAATCAAAACGTGTCTATTTGGATCGGATCAATCATGTGGTAGGCACAATAGAGCCAATTTTTTCACTGTAAGTTTAACGCCTTTGCTGTGTTTTGCAGTCAACGTCCTCAACGACACTGAGAATTGTGTATCTCCCGGTGGCGAAATCATAGTTTTTGGACACGGCAACAGAATAGTCACTTTTACACGTATGACGTACAATGCACATTTCATGTTTACTTTGTTCAGTGTTTTGATTGATAAACCTTATTTTTATTTTCTAGTAAAATGGTTGCCAAATCCTTCGGACAATATATGCCAAATGTACCCGACATTTTGGAGTAATGTTGCTACCCAAAGTGACGAGTACGTTTTGACTTGTTACTTAATTTTTTGATTACAATTAACTATCATACTGACACAAAATATTAAATTAAAATTATTTGTTTCGAATTGATCAAATTCATTTTGTTTGTATTCTTTCAGTGAAACCATCACTTCAGTTCTATGTCTTCCGATAGCTGCCGTCAACACAAAGCTGTCTAGACATTGCAGTCCTGATTGGTTTTGTATTGCTATTGGATTCTCAAGCGGTTATATGCGATTTTACACCGAAGTTAGTTTTTGATAATTTTACGTTGCGTATTTGAATGATCAAATAATACACTGTTTGTTATAAGGATGGAGACCTACTATTGTCTCAGCAATTTCATCACAGTTCTGTTATAAAGCTGCGATGTCAAACTCACCAACCAGCCAAAATCAGTCCACCAACAGTAGAACAACCTGAAGAAATTGCAATCATATACAACGCAGTTGTTTGTACTATTGTTGGCACAGTTTTTACTAACATAATTAGGTCTTGTAAAAATCAATTGGCCAAAAGTAAGAACCCATAATATTTAGTATATAAAAATAAATCAATTACTGATAAATACCTAGGTGCCTGTTGTGTGGGATTGATTTTTTGGTTTTTATCACAAAAAAATAATTCTAATCAAGTCTTATATTTTAGTTCAAGCGGAATGTGCAGATAGTATTTGTAGCCCTCCATTAACGTATAAAAAATGGGCTTTTGATGTTCAGAAAAAAGTTAATGACGCGGTTGTTGGTGCGAGATATGATATTACTAGTTTTCAACATGTAGTAGCTGCCAACATATGCAATGGTATTAGTGGTGACAAACAAAACTGTTTACCACAAATGACTCAAATTATAGCAGCCGGCCAAGAACCATATTTAGCATTTCATTATACAATTGGCAAACAAGCTCAACCTACCTTGGGAAACATAACTAAAGCAGTTGCTAGTAAATTCAAATCTTCTTTTACGCAATCCTTACCGTAAGAATTTATTTAATTTTACGTTGTGTTCAAAAACTTATTTTTGGTTACTTGGTAATTATTTTAGGTATTGGTTGTCTCATAGTTTATCATTAAACGAACCATGTGATCCACTAGAACCACATGAACAGCTTGTTTGTCGGTAATTTGATTCAAAAATAATTATTTAATTTTACTATTGCACAATGCACATAAACACATATTTTATATTAATACAAAAATAATATTAGTTTTAGCCTAAGTGATATGAAATGTGAAGCATTCAGGATTGAATTATCTCCTCAATTATCGATTGGCGTAACTTCTGATAATTTTGAAAAAGTTACACTTTTTGAAGTCAATGCTGGTGGCATAATACGGTAAGTTATTTTCTGTGACAGTTCAAGATTGGTGTTACATAATGTGTATTTAAAATAACTATCGTCTAATTTCAATATTTAGAACTTGGGATGGGTACAGAGACGTTCAATTTGGCTGGCTCGTGGTTAATGAAAATAAAAGTTCTACTTCTAAGCAAGCACTATTTTTAGTAATATATGTACCAAATAAAGAATCATTAGAAGTATGGTCAATGCTGAACTACGAAAAAATATTTGTACATAAAGTCTCCAAACATGGAAGGTTTCAACTTTCTTGTTGAATGTGTTAGAAATTATTTAACTATAATGGTTTATTTTTGTTTTAGATTATTTTACACAAATTTTGGTCTACTAGGAGCTCTTAGTACTTCAAAAATGAACATATACAATGCTAATTATCGCTGTTATTTTTTGGACGAGACAGAAATCATTACAGAAATTATTATACCTTACCACTGTATAGAGAGGTATTTTGATTTCTAACTATTACAATGTATACCTAGTATATTTTTTATACAGATTACAGATAAATCTAACCTAAATAAAATGCACCTGCAAGCGTTCAACTATTGTGTAGATATTTTGGGTGCCAATGACGTTGCCAACAGTCATTAACAATATTTAATTTGAAAGACAGTCATAAACAAAATCTAGGCTTAAGGGCAGTAGCAACACCTTAGAAGTCCCTGACTCATTAAATATCCTGTAAATTGTGGCTCCAAATTTCTTTAAAATTTAGAAAATTGTTTACTATGGGGCAAGTAGGATTTTTTTACTTACAGCTGGTCCTCCGTAACAACTTGATCTCCAATTGGCCAATCCTAACTAAAGTCTCTAGTGTTACTTGTTGCTACTGGTTCTAACAGGCATTTTATACTTTTAAATATTTTGGCCATAATTACTTAGCTGCAGAATTTATGGATGCTCTTTTAAAAAATTTTGTTCTGGAAAAAAATCCTCCTATTTTCATCAAGTCTATTGACAGTAAGTATAACTTGCTCAGCTATAATAGAAAGTTGACAAAAATCCATTCTTACTTGAAACTTATTTTATTTTTGATTGGTTGTATTTTTAACTTCTATAATGTTAATTATTTCTGTGTAATCAATATTTTAGTGGTTTAAATAATCAACTTTCACAAGATATGTATGCATTTAAAATGTTTAAGTCATTATGTAAAAGCAAAAATGTTGATGATGATAAAATATGTGAAGAAGTTGTCAAATTAGTTAATAATCTAATGACAAATAAAGTAAAACAACAAGTGTTTGATTACATTACAACCAGTAAACATATGACACAAAATACTATCGTTGAGTTTTTAAAAAACTTTCAAACAGTTTTGATGGAAAAAAGTAAACACTTTTGACAGTTTATTTTATAATTAACTGCATTAGTAATATCAGTGATTGCCTGTAAATATAAGATTGATTTATTAATTTGATTCCAGGTCAAAGCGACCCTAGTAATAATGAAGAATTATTGAAAATTGTCAATTATCATTTAAGACTTGTGGTATTTTTCACGTTCTTATTCAACTTTCATGAAAAACATAACTCTCAATTGTTGTCTTTTTCAACCGAGGATAAAATACAAGTACGTTAATCTTCACCAGTTTAATATAGTATTAATTTTTTCAAATTGGTTCTATGTTTAGGAGTTGTGTAAAAGACTTCGTCTTAGTGATCAGGACATGGATAGAATAATTTCTTTGTTACCTATAGAACCGAAAAAAAAAACTGTAGTGATGTTCTGTGATGATGCAAAGCACATGAATTTAACTGGACTATTGTCTTGTTTTGACACAACTGGTGATAATGTGTCAGTAAAAATGAATACAAATGTTGACGAATTATGTAAGATTTACCTTGTATTAAGTTTCCACATTGTACGTTGATGATAATGTCTTTTGTTTAGGCAAACAAATATTTGAACCAGTAATGCATGTTGATACCGATATTGGAGAATGGAATTTAGCATGGATAGCTAGTGGTATTCAAGTATCAGACATGGTTTACTTGGCTATTCAGTATTGGCTATCAAAATCTCTAACCTTAACAGTTGTTACAGAAATGATCAATTTTCATAGAATAATTGACACCATTTGTAACACAAATGGTATATGTTCCAAATAAAGATATTATTTTTACTTTAAAAAGTTTTAAACTAAATTTTTATTTCAGGAAAGTCACCTGATTGGAAAAAAATACAGGACCAATTTTCAAACAGTCCCAATACATTTGCATGTTTAACTGGAGCTATAATTTGTAAAACTATTTCATCAAGTAGAAAAACAGGTTCAATTTTATTATATTACCTAAGCCTTGAGTGTTTATTAATTTATTTTGATTATTAGAACCTAATTAATGTAAACATGTAGTTTATATTATATTTACTCAATAAAATTTTTGTTAATCAAACCGTTTTGATTACCAGTTAAAGTCAATAATGAATGGGAATGCATTTCTGGAGAAGACTACCAATGGAATTTATTGATTGAAAGACTTGAACAATTGTGTCATCTCAATGAAACTTTAAAATATTGTTCTAAACAATTTACTGGTACATTGCATTGCATACAATATGAACACTCACCAATTACTCTCACAGATCTATTGAAACACGGTCAAGGTAATTCTGATTTCTTATTTTCAATAATATAATAGTTACCAACTATAACTTGCTAGTGGTGTTGTTTATTATTATCAAACATTTTAGGTGGAGTGTCTACGCTTGTTAGTAAATGGTTGGCTAGTATAGGTATTGATCCATCTTTACTAATTGATGCAAATTTAATGATTTTCGATCAAACAATATCCAACTTTCCAAATTCAAGTAAAGTAATAATGGGTGTTCAAGAAGGTGTAGTTATAAAAACTGAAGTAGCGACTGAAGCTAGAGTTCTAAGTATGACAGAAAAAGAAACATTAGATGCATTAAAACGTCTCAAGTCCTGTTTCCCATACAGCTTAAATGGTAATACTCTACTAACTAATATTTTTTGGGAGTATGCAACAGTTTGGAAGAGTAATGTTGCTGATCTTAGACTATTAAATTCAGCTTTGGATGTTGGAGATCAAATTCCTTGTCCTCATACCAGACAAAGTTAGTAGAATAAATGTTTGTATAATTGTTGTAGAAATATGATGAATTATGATTGACATGAGATTTTTATATTTTATTTTAAGGTATTTGCTGTCTAGCATGGTCTTCGTGTAATTTATCTAATATATTTCTATCTGCTATAAGGCTCATTGACCGTGTTGGAAGAATTCCCAAAGAAAAGTTGTGTATTCAAGATGTAGGAATGCCAGATAAACATGTCTTAAAATTTTTTGGCTTGTGTGAACGCTTTTTTGAAATCATTATTAAGGTGAATGGTAATTAGTTACTATAAAACTTCAATGTTACTTTTTACTTGTTATATTTAATATTTTTAATGTTGGTTTAATTTAACGTTTAAGGCATCTTTATTGGCCGACGAAGTTGAACTTGCCGAAGTTAGACACGATTTATTTTGGGAAAATTGGAATACCAAGAAGCAACATGCACTTACTCTTGTTCAAACCGCCTTAAATAAACCTAATCCCGATCAAAAAGTTCTTTTTTTGTCCCATCAGTTTGTACGAGCATTTCATATAATGGCTAAATTTTCAATACACATTAATAAGCCACTTAATTGTCTGTTTGACTGTAACGTAAGTCGGCAAAAATTGTATGTTTATAACTTATATTGTAATTTTAAACACAAGTGTATTTTTTTTTTTATAGATACATGAAATTAATTTTTTAAATTTTAATCACTGCACCATCAATGAAGAAGAACCAAGAAATAAGGTTAAAAAATCTAGATGCGATTTCCTTGCTAATTCTGTTACAACTGCAATTGATCTTATACAAAAAGATTGTGAGGTAAATATTTAAAAATAACAAAAAGAAAAAAGGGAGTAAATCTTAGGTTGGGTCAGAAGTTGGTTGGAGAAACAACTATGCTTTTGAGTAGGTCACATCTTTGAGTGGGTCACAGGTTTGGAAGTTGTGGTTTTAAACATATTATCTGGAAGCATAAAAACAAATCTAAGAGAGTTTGGTAATCTAATACATTCTGGAAAAAAAGCATTTACCAAAATAATTAATTTGCAGGCCACTTCCCCTGTTTAGCAATTACTATAGGTAATTGAAAAACAATTCAGAACGAGCACGTAAATTTAATACGTCATGGGGGAAAAAAAAATTTAATAATAGATATCAGAAATATTAATATACTTAAATTACCTAAAATAGGATTTTTTTAGGTTCGAGTTTATAATATGAAAATAACAAGTAAATGATCAATGTAAAAAAAACATGTGAAATAATCTGAAAATTCAAATTTTCTAAAAACAATTCAATTTGAGTAGTATCTACGTCCACTTTTCAAACTTTTTAGTTTGACTAGACTACCACACCTTCTACCAGAAAAAATGTTTACTGGAAAAAAAATTTGTTGTAAATCAATACGCTTGGAATCTAAATTAAATTGGTACATAGGCATATCATTCATGTTTATCTACCAAATGAGTTTTGTCATATTTTATATGTATTTTTAAAGCCCTATGGTTTTACTTCAAATTCCCAACTTTATTTAACACTTGTAGGCAAATCGTAGCTGCCGAAAAATTCCAATAATAATGTACATGTAATAATAAACCTATTATTATTTAAAAATTATTTTACTATTTTCTTCTAAACAAGAGTAAACAAGAGTATTTACAATAATTTTTTTAAGGCTGTTGTCAAAATAGTATATGTTATAAAATATTATGTTTACATTTAGTTTGTTTGAATACCAAACTACAACTAAAAAAACTTCAATACCTTTTAGGGTGGTCAGTATGAATTTGACAGTAAAGAGTGTATGTTTTGGATTAGTAAAATATTTCAACTGGCTGTTGATTGGAAATTAAATTTGGATTATCTCAGAATTCATCAAGTTGTTTCGTTATATGCTAAAGGATATGATCAGTTAGCGGAAGAAGTAAGCAATTCACTTAACCTTCTCTGAAAACCAAAGTTATTCATGATTGTTGTTTTGTTTTTAACAGATTGTGCCAGCTGTCAATAACAAAGAAGACCTTGTAAAACATTTGTTAAATATAATTAGACACAGGCTGAAATTTGAAGTATGCATTAGTGACTTAGACTTTCATGACAAAATTGTACACTTTAGTCCAGAAATGGTGTCTTGGTTAAACGGACCCGTACGTTTTAAAAGATTGAATAAATACTAAATAGTAATAATATTTTAACATTAAACATACTGCATAAAAAAATTATTGATTTTAGGCAACAATGGGCGTAGAAAAGTCTTCACTAAAAGAAACATTAGAATTGATACAAATTGTAATAACTCTATTACATGAAAATGACAATCAACTTGAATTTGTTACTAATTTGATGGATAGTGTAATATCTTTAATTGATAGCTGAAAGTATAATTTGTTTATAATATCTATTATATAAATATGTACAATAATTGTAATATAATATGTATATTGTATATGTATATTGTAATAAAATATGTAAAAGTTGTCTAGTATTAATAAATGTTTTTTTTTAATAATTATAAACTACGATTGTATAAATTTGTTTTGGTTGATTTGTTTTCAAGTCGTAAAATAATAATAATTATGGCACGATTTATGTGCTCTTAAAGACATGGCATTTATGTACTACAAATGATTGCATACTCCTCAATAATCCAGTGGCGTAGCTACTCGGAGGCGCCTAGGGGCTATTTAAATGATTGCGTCATCATTTTGGCTAAGAGTTACTTGGAATCCTCAGGTTTAAATAAGATGCACACAAAAAGAATGATTTTATGGCGGAGCAACTGTCCCTGTTACCCCACAATAGCTACGCCCCTACAATAATATCAATATGCCCTCTTGAAATAATAACATTATTATTAGTATTATTTTTTTTTTTTAGTTTTTACTATGTAGTGTAATACAGTACATGGAGTTTGGAGGAAGAAACCTAGAAGTTGATGGTACAAAGAAAGTAATGGCAATCAACAAAGACGTAATATCCTTTGTACAAAGGGAAAAGGCTTTGTAATGGTTGAAAAACAAACAATTTATGTGATATTAAAATACCAATGTCACTGAAAGTTAAGTTAAACAGGAGTGTGGTGAGAGGCCATAGGAGAATAGAACGAAGCATGAGTGTTGCAGAAATGAGAATGCTTAGACGGATGAGTGGACTGATGTGAGGATATAGAATATGAAACAGATGTGTTATTAATGATCAATATGAAAAAGAATAAACTGAGATGGTTTGTGATAAAACAGAAAGAAAAGTTATAAAAATTAAAGTTGGTGGAAAAGAAGACCAAAAATTAGATGATTGGATACAATTGAAAATTATATGAGGGCTATTGGTGTGTACGTGGGGGATTGTTGTCATGTGTCCAAGCGGTTATTAATGAGTTTCTAAAAATGTTCCACTTCCCACGATAGAGCGGGACTTCAATAAAAAACGTATACCATATCATAAGATTTGTATTATTATTAGAATTATTTCTATTTTAGACCATTGTTAAAATTTAACAATCATTACCACAATATTATGTAATAATTCTTCTTATATATCTGTAATTAAAGCCGTACAAAATATGTTTTAAAATTTAACTAAATCAATGGATTTTGTTTTTTTAAACAGGTAGTATGTTTTACCATATTATATTTATGAGATTTCCTGTACAGATTATAAATAAAATACCGACATTACTACAAAATAGTATATATTAATATTCTCTGCACTCAGCAGCCATGATTGAGTTTACCTAAAATATTTCTTATTGTTAATATTGATTTTTTTAATCCAATACTTTTTAATTGATAAATAAACCATTATTATACATTTAAACAAAACTTTTCACGACTGGAAATATAAACTTGTAACTTTTAAACATGCATTAAAGTGTGCATGTACTGAGTCAAAATAAAAAGATATTAATCATAATAGCATGATAGTGACACAAGTGGTGGTATTCTTTCCAACTCCTTATTCATATTTTAACGAACAAAAACATTTTTGGACAATTCTTTTTTTTGTAGCCATATACAATTTTATAACAGAAATTAAATATAAACAGTAAAAGTACGATATTTTTTAAGCCAAATTTCTATTTTTATACTTATTACTACATAAAAATCTATTAATTACACTACAATAAAATGTTTAAAAAATATGGCCAAAGATAAAAGTCTATTACATTCATTCCCCACTCAAGTGAAGTTAACGACATCTTATGTAATAAAAACTTTAAAAAGAGGGTAAACAAACACAGAAAGAGTGCAAAAAACATTACAGTAAGATAGTTTGCCTATAAAAATAAACATAATGCCCAACAACATTGTGTATGGATGAGTTTTGACTTTCTGAGTACCGAGACTGTGCATGGGTAACGGCAATTTACTCAAGTCTCTGCAATTTAATACCGAGTAATAATAAAACATATTAATACGGTAAATATTATTATAAATCATTATTATTAAGAACTATTGTAATCCCCCCCCTCTCTACACTCTAAAAACACTGAGCAATACGTACAGAATTGGATAACATATTAGGTACTTACTCAATACATCGAACCAAAAAGTATACAAGTTTTAATTATAAATTAAAATTTATTTAATGAAATTCTATTTTAAAACAAAAACATTGTTAATTTTTAGTTTTTATAGTTCCATAATTTTTAATAATATCAATAGATTGTTTATTGCCTTTTGCAAATGATCTTTTACTATTTGTTTTTGACGTCCTCACCATGGTTTTTGGCAATTTAAAAAGATGTTCTTGATTTTTTTTCAATTCAGAATCTTGTTTTAGCTTTTCTTTAAGCTGTTTGTAATTTAAATGCTTGTTTTTTCTAGGTTTTGCACCCAATTTAATGGCATGTTGCTCTTTTGCTTTAGCATTTTGTCCATCAAAATGTGTAGTAAATTTTAGTATTTCGTTTTGTAATTTTCTTAAATTAGTTTTCTCATTGGTATTAGGCTTTGATACATTAGATTTTACTTTAATGCCTATAATGTTTCCAGTTTGTCTTCTTTGTTTCTTAGACTTGTGTTGTACCACTTCAACAGGTGGACGTTTTTCACCTTTTAACTTTGAACATAAAGTTTCTACACGACCACTTTCTTCCATCATTCTTTTTTCTAAAAAAAAATTAAAAATACAAATTGACATATTATTATCTAGTTCAAAATCGTATGCAAATACAAATACCAAAGTTCACCGTATCCATAACTATTGATAAGACTTGTAGAAAATGAAGCAAAATAAAAAATAACTTTCATTCCTTATGGCCCATCAAGGTTCTATGCAATAACATTGACTTTAAGAATTTTAAAGAAACTTAGGCACAATATACATGTAAAGACTACTTAAAAAGTGCCATTCCAATATCAAATCTATAGACTATACTAATACTACCTTTAGTTTAATTAAATGCATCCAATTTATTTTGGACGATGGCAACTATTCATTCTAATGAAATATAAGAGACTGATTATAAATATTGCTTTGAACGTATTACTAAGTTGAGATATTAAAATTTCCATCCAACAATACATTTATAATATAATGTAACCCAATAAAAAAATGGTAAGATTCTTGTAATCCGAGAAAACAAATAAAATAACAATTTCTTTAATATGTACCCAGTTAAAAACAAAAAATACATAAAACAGATATCACAACACATTAAATATCCCATATGGCTCAAAAAGTATGAGTTTATTAATATATTTATTGTCTGTAATAATAGAGTAACAAACCTTAGTTCTTACAAAACAACAAAAATGTATTATTAGGTAGGTACTTATTCTGATCTATTATAAACGTTCAAAATTTTTCATTTGACCAAACACATTTGTATTTTATTAGAATTGTAAAAATTATACATTACCTATCTATTCAGTAAAATGTATTTTTCACATTCTTTGATTCATTTATGTTTTTTAAATTTACCTAACCCCCATAAATTTACCTAACCTGGCTATTTTATCAAAATCTGAAATCCGAATCATTACATTTTAGACACAAATTAATAAAATTACCTTTGTCGAAATATTATTTTATGCAGTCGGCAATCCTTTTTTCTGCAAATAATGAATACCACAGAACAGGTTTTCTGAGCGGATACTATACAAATCTAATTGAAAACATGACAGAAAGTCGATGAAATTTAATTTTTGTATTCGAAAATTGTTCTGTGATGAAATCGTGAACTGTGAAGACTATAGAGACGAAGAGATAAAAAAAATATACAGTCTAGTAGAAATCTGATAAAATTCTGTTGCTTATCAATCAGTAAAAAAGTTGTAGATAATAATTATAATGATTGTCCGAGTACGTCTGCTCGTTGCTGCTTTAAGGAGCAATATGTAATCAATTTCTATCACTTGAATGCACTTAAATAGACAAAATTTACTTTGTTGGAAAAGTTCTTACATCTCGTAAAATCAACGTGATTGAATAGTTTTTTTTTTTTCACAGAAAATATGTATACTTTTTACAGAGCGCATAGGAATTCCATTTTTGAGTTTATCGCTTCTAACACCCCTTCCCAAGATAAAAAAAATAAATAAATTCACACAATTATTATAATGAAAAAAATAAAATAAAATTTGAAAAATCAAAGTCCAGTGCAAGAGGGTTTATACTTGAAAAAAAAAAATTCCAAAATAGAACCGTTTTACGAGACGTGAACATTTTTCCAGTACGGCATGTTATCGAGGAAAAAACCGGTCAAGGGCAGGTCATTTACCACTGTTGTTTAGTACCTATATAACATATAAATACAAAATAATTGTTCTCTAAAAATCTCTAGAAAAGCTCTAAAAATGTGGTTTTTGGTGAAATATACAGAGAATAAGTTGAACTGAGAGGGGAAATAATGAAGATGTCTTAAAGGCAATAAAAGAAAACAAACAAATGGTAGATACTCTATAGAAAAGGAGATGACAGATGATAGGGGGGCATACCATGGCTAAGTAATACATATACTTGGAATCTCTAGGTATAACCGTATAGGTAGGTATAATAACTACGAAAAATCACAATATTTCTATAGTTATTTAAGATAGACCAAATCTTGAAACAAGAAAACGAATACTTAACTGCTAATTAAAAATAGTTAACCTATACTTACGTAGAAAAAATCCGTTGTGTATGGATTGATTGTTATCAGAGGAGTATTTGGTATTTTGGCTCAAATCCAAAAAAATATTATACTAATGTATTTTTACGAGGTTCCTGACTATTTCCAATAAGCAGTTGGGGATACCTATTCGTTTTTTTGTTTCGAAATTTAGTCCGTCTTAAATAATTAAAAATTTTATACAACCGCGTATTTTAACGTCTTAAAAACGATATGGCACAGACAGCATTGTTCGGGGATCATTAGTTTCAAAGTTATACAATTTTGAATTGTATCAATATAATACAACGGTTAGGTATAATGCTGAATTCTCTTAAAATCTATAAATACAAATTCTATAATATATTCCAATGATATTACGTAATAAATTTATGTATAAATGTGCTATATAGTAACAATTACTCTGTAAAAACTCTGGCAAAGATGTCTCAAAATAGGTAACTTACTACTATATATAATAGATAGTATCTCACAACAACAATAAAACTTGCACGAATACGTACTTTTGCGTTTGTTCTGTTCCAGATAATAATAGTGGTGCTGTTAATAGTTTTAATTTATTAATAATATTAGTACTATTAATTTATACTATATATAATTGTTCTCCTGGCACCCACCTTATTTTTCAATGTTTTAAAAACCATTAAGACTAAAACCTATTTGCTTCGCGGCTTTATTGCACACGGGTACGTACTCCGATAACGGCAAACGGCGATCGTTAAACGTCCGTAACTTTTAAATTAAATGAGTTTGACGCGAAATTCTTGCAGATTCGTAACCAGCGTGAAAAGTAGGTAGGGAACCAAAAGGTGAAGTAGATTTATATGAACAAAGTATGTTCTGGAGATTCCGTTTTGAAATCAAAACAAAAACTGTATAAAAAAATCGCCCAAAAGTCGACGAACATACGGGATCTAGTAATCCGAATATTAATAGCGGTTGACGGTTCACGATCCCGTGGCCCGTAATTTTTGTCCCAACGCTTTATCTACCGCATCAAAAAATATCATGGAACGATATTTTGGGTAACTATACAGTATACTACTATATACCTACAAATACTTTGAAACAAATAAATTCCGTAAAATTCTCCATCGTTTTTAAAACATTTAAATAAGTGCTTTGTTAGAAAAAAAAAAAAAATAGAAACATCAGAAAGAGTGATACTATTATGTGGATTCCCACTAAATGGACTTAACGACTTCATTGGCAGTACAATAATTTTGAAGTATAGTACCTATCTGTGTGGATTTTTTTCTCATATCTACATAATAAATTTTTAGATAGTAGATGTGAACTGCACAGGTTTGCTTAAAATGGGTAAATGGAATCCTTAGGTATCCCAAAATGTAAACAACACATTTTAATTTAATATACAACACTTTTACAACATTTGTCATCAAAATAAAATACAAAATAAAGCCACCAAAACATTTCCTATAAACATCTTTGAGTATCTAAGTAGCTGGTAATAGGTACTATACCTACCCACCTAGGTACAAAAGTTGTACTGGCAGTCTTAAGAAGTTTACACGCATGAGGTTTTCGACTAACCGAAATATCAATTTAATTCATATTATTAAGTTTTTCAGTTCTATACTTTTGCAGAGACTTAAGTAGGTACCTACCTAATATCAGTTCTAATCCCTAATTGCAGTTGTGTTCTGTGTCCTTAGACTTTTGTTGTATAACTATAAGCATTTGAAAAATTTTAAATGTGAAGGATTACAAATCATAGAAAATAACAATGTAGACAATACCTGATATTATCTGTGTATATAAATATTTTCTTTTTTTTGGTAGAAATTTAAATTTATATTGTCCCAAAATATTAATCAATAATCTAATAATCATAATTTTTAATTATTAAACATTCAAGACATTAGTTTTGGCATACTGTTTTAATTTAATATTTAAATATTAAATTGCATTTATTTTAATTTTTATATACTTTATGGTTTTATTGCAGTAGGACTTAATTTATTTGAATGTCTCCAAACTTATAAACAAACTATTGGTACAATTATTTATCCTTGTTGTTAGTTTATTAAATGATTAATTTTTAGGGACATGAATTCAAGTGACACAGACAAAAAAGATCTCGAAGAATTAACAGAAGACTATACGGTTGGTAATTTGATATTATGTTTCTTATATTAAAAAATGTAAGAAAATCTATAATTCAAAAAGGTTGCTATTTTGTTGATGTTCAAAAAAACGTTACAAAAGACCTTTGAAAAATGTATGTTAGGACTACAAAAATTAGTTGACTAGTAAGGAGAAGAATTATTTTTACAGTATTCTTTACCTTGTGGAATAAAATATAAATTAAAATTATTACAAAATTAAACCAGTTTTTCATTCGTCAATATCTATATATTGTTTGGTACCTACCTCTAAAATGAAAAGATGCAATTATCTTTAAGCGTTTATATGGTTTCTAAAAAATTCTAAACTTTGTTTTTATCAAAAATGTATATAATTATTTTGGTTGTGTTATTGGTAAACATTTATTATTTTTATTACATAATGACATGTACATCATATTTGAATTATTTGAATCTGCATTATTAGTATTTTACTGTTAGCTTACCAAAGTTAAAAAAAAGTAACATACCTTGGTGTATATACAAATTTAAACGGATTTTGTCTTGAATTCAAATTGATTTCCTTCTAATTAGGACAGTGATTAAATTGTTTCTGTACCTAGACTTTCAAGACTAAATTTATAGATGTTTTACTCTCATAGTAAATTTAAAAAAATTTTATGAGTGAAATCTCTTGACGTATGAAAACTAAGTTTTGAAAATAATTTTTCAATCCATCTAATTTAAATGCCAACTAGCACGTTGACTGTCACGCACTTTTTCCATGAATTGACCTAGTATGCATTGGCCAGAGTACACATTTGTTACACACGTTTACTTGTCATATTTATTTTTGTGCACATTATATTCTTCACAAGTTTTACAAAACTATTGCCATGCACAAAAATGTGTTCACGTCTGTATTAAGAGATAGATATGATCAAAATTTTGTAACCCCTTAGACCAGTTTTGTGGTTCTCAGAACTTTTTATCTTGACCCTTATAATGCTTGACAAGTATAAGAAACTTTGCATATTTGTACAAGTTTGGCAATGTCTTCATGCACAAAATAAAATGTGCAAAATTGCAGCCAATGTGTAATTAAAACTCCATAGACACTAATAAATTTTACTTTACATTATCTTAATTTTCAGGGTATTATTCTCTCATTATATTGGAAGAATGGTATGTTGGGAGCTGCATCTTACAATAGACACTTATCAGAAGTAATGAAATGGTTTTATTTAATTAAGTATTTGTCCATATTTTTCAAATTGGTATCTAACATTTTGTTGTAGATACAAATATTACACGATGTTGTAGAAAGTAATTTAGACTATACAATTTTGAATTCTTTATTCATACAAGTCAGACCTGAGTAAGTTGCATTACATGATTGATAATTCTTTATTATTTTTCTATATGTACACTTATAGTAATATACCGTATTAAATAATTATATTTATTATTTATTTTTTATGTTTTATTAGAAATGTTGTAGTAAGTCAAATACAGGAAGGAACTTTCCTAAAACTAGTAAAACAGTTGGCCCATAAGGGAACTAATATATGTACAACACCTGTAACTAAGAATGATGATTATAAATCAGACGAAATAGTACACATATTACCCAATAAATATTTTAGTAAGTATTCTGTACAGTAGTTAACATTAAATATTTATTAGTACTTACCTAACTTAAAGTTGGTATGATAAAATAAACCATTGTCAATTATATGAAACAATTTTTTAATAAATAACTTCATTAGAATTTGGCACGTAGACTTAACTATTTAGAATTTTAATAGCAAATTTGAATAAAATACAAATATATTTTCTTATTTTTTATGTAATCAAATAAAATACAAACACGTAACAACAATTTTTTTTAATAAAAGTAGGTGCAATACAATTATAGTTAGTTATTCAAGAATGTATAAAATCCTAATTTGTTTGAAGTGTAAAATAATAAAATACTTATAATTAATTTATTACGTTTTAATTTTAATATTTTTAGAATTAAAAACTTGTGAGGAAATTATCTTATCCATGTCGTTGGCACTAGCACCTAAAAATGAAGAGTCACGCAAACGTTATATACGTAGTTTAGTAGATTTCACTCAAGAACTTGCTGTGTGCGCACTAGGTGCATTATTGTATTTCGTGAAAGAAAATTGTCCACTGATGAAACTACTTGTACCAAACACTTTAACTATCTTGTCGTTGAAAGTTATTAATATGGATGATATAGTTTTGCTTGGTATGAGTACATACGAGTCATTGCAAATATTTTCAGCACATGATCACTGCATACAAAGCTCTGCATGTAAACGGACTAAACACTTGGTTAAAGAAGGTCCAAACATTTATAACCTACTAAATAGATGCAGTTCAATTTTGGGTTCTATGTATTTAAAGAAAATGTTAGCCCAACCAACCAAAAATATCAACACTTTGGAATATAGGCACAAATTAATAGAATTTTGCTTACAACCATGCAACCGAAATATTATACTGTCACTGGTTAATTGTATCAAAAATTGTCGTAACGTGTCTGTAAGTACCTGTACTACGTACCTATATTCTATTTTAAGTTTACTAGAATTTTAATCCAATTAACTACTATGTAATAATTAAATTAAATACCTATATATTAGGTATTGGAATTTAATAGTAAAATACCTGATAAAATCGGAATTGCTTTACTATTTTATACGTACAAAGTGATTTTTGTACTGTCAAATGACAAAAGTCTCAGTACATTTTTGCATTTTTTATAATTTCTCTTTTGCCAAATTATAGTAAGTTACATTCATTCTTATGGTAACAGTAACATTCATAAAGGTTATAGATAAGATTAGGTAATAACTATTGATACATTACATAGTATACAGTCATAATTAAATTTCTATGTCCAGGGTCAATAATTGCTTCCTTTGTAACTTTGTTGATACCATTGATGCCCAGCGTGAACCTTCTATTAAAACATTTGTCTGTAATATGCCTCATGATCTGACTGTCATTTGCTCAATCACATTCCTGGTTTAATTCCACCAGAATGTTATGCCTATGTCCGGTTCTTATTTGGTTAAAGATAGCGCCCATTCTTGTTTAGGTTGTTCAAACGTTAGACTCTTTGTGTCTTTATCAGTTCCTTATGCAATATAGTTGGTGTGATCATTGATTTTATGTATCAAAATACATATGATTTTTGGATGGAACATTTGATGACAGAATTTTGTACATTTTGCGATTATTTTTACTGAAGAAAAAAATTAACTATAAAAATGTATGTTATACTATAGACAAAATATAAATTAAAATACCAAATTTGACCTTTTTTCATGTCTTGCAATAATAATAAAGATAATTTAAAAATCAATCTGTATGCTACCTATATCAGTTTACCAGATACAACCTATAGGTACACTCCTTGTGTTGTTATATATGTAATAGGTACCTATTTTTAATTTTACAAATATTCACATGATGTTATTATGTTTAGTTATTATTGGTGAAAATGAACGGTGGTAAAGTTTCAATGGCTCAATGGGAATCATTGTATCAAGTAAATATGTATCTTGTTTATATAAGTAGGTTTTACATTTTACTAAAATTGTTTCTTATTTTTTATAACATATTTTACTCTGTACACAACACTTAATAGGTAATTTACAATTAGGTACCTAGACACTTAAACTTTGCATTAAAACAATTTTTTTTTTCATAGTCAAACCTATTTTTTTTTTTATTAGCGCTGTTTCAAAAACTGTTTTTTGAAGTTGTATTTAGCATGTTTGATTTATTTCACTTGTAGTTGATTTTTAATCATGTAAATATTATAAAATAATACTTAATAGTCATAAAAATTATTCATAGTTGTAAATTCTAAATTCCCTAAGATGAGTAGTGTTTTAAAATCTCTAAATTTAATAAACCCGAAATCACAAAAATGATACACTTTTTACTGCGTATACGTATTTCAACAACTATGTTGTCATCTTCAGCGCGAATCAACGACTCTATAATTATCCTATTAAACTAAAAGTTATTTAGCATACTTAAAATTTGGTTCTTTAGAATACAGTATACTTATTATTTACCCATTTAATATAGGTATTTATTAATAAAAGGCAACAAGCCATTTTAACTGTAGCAACTTAAAAAAAGGATTTTGAGGTCCATTATTTTTCATGGTTACAGCCTTTCTCAAGATATAATCTAAGAGCCGCTACTATATATCTTAATAAAAATTAATAATCTGAAATCAATAACTTTATTGACTATAATAACTAGGTATTTTCTAATTTTAGACACTTAAAAATGTTGTAACAATTGGACTAATATGTGAAAAATATGCAGAAGAAATAAAATTGTTTGGAAAAGTATGTATTTTGTATATATATATATTGCAACAAAATAATTTATACTATTAATTTTATCTTACTCTTCTTCACCTTTCTCCCATCTATTTGGGGTTGGATACCCTCATCCTATCTCTCCACTTATCATGATCAATTACATTCCCTACTCACGCATTAACAACTCTCATATCTTATTCAATTGTTTCCATCCATCTTTGTTTTGGTCTTCCTCTACCTCTTTTTCCTTCAATGTTCATTTTCATTACAGCTCTTACTATTTCATTTTTTTTCTCTCCTCATTACATGTCCAAACCATCTCAGTCTATTTTCCCTCATCTTATCCACTATTGAACACCAATACTACCTTTTACATATTTGTTTCTTATTCTATCTTCTCTTATTACTCCACTCATCCATCTAAGGCCCAAGCATTCTCATTTCTGCTACACTCATACTCTGTTCTAATTTCCTGTCGACCGCTTAACACTCCAAACCATTCAACATGGTTGGTCTCACAACACTCCTGTAAAACTTACCTTTTAGCCTTACTGGAATTCTTCTATCAAAACATCTGATTCTTCTCTCCATTTCATCCAACCGCACTTAATCCTATGTTTCAAATCTCCCATAAAGCCTCCACCATCCCTTTGTACAAAGAATTCTAGGTACTTAAAGTTCTCTACTTCTATTATGTCACCGCTTACTGCCATTACTCTTCTTGTATCGGCATGTGCCTGGTATCTTCCTCCAAAATTATTCTCCATATAGGTATCGTTTTATTTTACTCATCTTTAATCCTTTCCCTTCAAAATCTAATCTCCACTCATCCAGCCTATTATTAACTTCTTCCACATTTTCTCCAACCAAACCTATCATATATGTCATCAACAAAGATCATACACCATGGCACCTCATCTTAAATCTATTTTGTAACTTCATTCATTACTATAGAGAACAATTAGTAAGGGCTTAACGCCAAACCCTGATGCACACCTACTCCTACGTTAAAATTGTCTGTCTCTCCACATATACTCTTTACACAAATACTAGTAACTAGAATCTTCAAACATATCCTGTATCAAATTAATATACATTTTTGGGACGTTTTTTTCTCATTAACGCCCACTTTAAAACATCCCTTGAAACTCTGTCATACGCCTTTTATAGATCTATATTATTTATTTCGTACTTAACCAAAATAATAACCTATAGATCAAAGATACATTGAAATCCAGTCTTCAACCTTTGTTACATATGATGTCATGTATAATTGACTTTGAAGAGTCTACTAAAAATGAAAGATTTGTCGTTAAAGCTGGATTTATACCAGGACTTGATGAGAGTAAAGAAAAAACTTGTAGATGCATAGATAATGAATACTACTTACTTCCAATTAAATTTGTTATTTTAGAAAAGTCAAAGGTCAAAAATATTTTTCAACTATTAGAAGATATAGCGTTTCATGAAATAAACAAATTACCTTCATACATTAAAAAATGTTCAGTATGTAAAGTGGTAGAAATTGGATATTTATTATGTATTCCATTTTGGAAGTCAATTAATGAAATGACTGAACATGATTTTGAAATTCAAAATTTAGAATTTAAGGTAATTTAAAAAATAACTAAAAAGATAAATAAGTTACTGACATAAAATGTAAATTTTTATTTCAGTTTATACTGCCAAATCATGTGTTTTACAAAACTTCAAAGTGTTATGGTATGTTTAGTAACTAGGCCTATAATATTATTACATTATGTACTTACCTACCAATATTTATGGAACATAGATCTTAGTTTTACATATTATTAAATTTGTTTAATGATATATTTTTACATTGATTAGAACTTGATCAACGTTTTGGTGAAATTGAGCTTAGCATTATTCAAGAAGAATCTAAAGTGATGTTTAAACTAATTGAGACTATTACTCAAAACTGTATTGGTGATTTACATGAAATTGTAAAATTGATTGGTGAATTAGATTGGTAATATGAAAATAAATGCCGACATTTTGTAAATATTGTGATTAGGTGAATCTGTCTATTATTGTAACTATTGATATTTGTCATTTGATGAAGTCTAATAATATTACCTAAGACAACCTGAAACCTAAAATGTACTTGACAAATAGTTTTTAACAAAATCTATTTTTTTATATCTTATAACTTTTAAAATAGATAATACTATTGAAAATACTTACTCAAAACTTTCAAATAAGTATAAACAGATCTAATATAAATTACAAAATGTTTTAGACAACAATTTGTGTCAATTTTACAGTTATTTACATTTTTTCTCTCAAATAATGTAGGTATCAACATTTTTAATTATATAATTTGATAACATTATAAATATTCAAATAATGTGTTACATAATATAGAACAATGCGTATTACCATAATTTATGAATTACTTCTGTAAAAACTTTCTAAGGGCTTTGATGATTAGGCATTTAATATTGACAATATCATAACACAAATATACTAAAATAGAACTCTGCATTGGTGCTTTTTATTCTAATAAATATCTACCTTAACATAATATACTAGTTAATAGTATGTTTATTAAAGGTGTCGGGATCAGTAGATACGTTTTTAACACTGTATAAATACATTTTATACCATGATTTTCAGTACCAAAAGCATACTTCACGAGAAAAACATTTACCCTCTGTAAAATATTCAGATTTGATTACTTGTCATTAGAGAAGTTTTACAGGTCTGATGAAAATTTTATTTTAACATTTCATTTATAAAAACAAAAATAAATATGCATTTGAACAACACCAATATTTAGTAACAATTTAAATGCATTTTTCTTGCACAATTTAAAGTTACCTTATGTTACTAAAAATGTTTTTCTTCAAGCTGTCTTGCCAAATGTTGTCTTTCAAATAATTAAAAATAATTATCAAAATCCAAATAAGCCTACAATAGTCATGCAAGTTTCCTGTAAAGAAATGTTTGTTTTTTAAAATACCTAATATTAATCTAAGACAACCTAGGGTTATTTATTTATTTATTGACTTGTGCGCGTGGGTACCTAAGTATCCGTTATCTGTGGCTTTCACTCACACTAATGATGGCTTACTCACCTCAAACGCATGAACCGCCAATATAACATTATATTGCTGACATAGCTCATACACTTACAAATTAATAAAAATGTGATTTGTTTTTTTTAGTTTAATAGGTTTAGCAAATGTCGCTCAAGCTTTGAATCTAATAAAGCCTAAAATTCTCCCAAGAGAAATGTGTGTAATAAATATAGTAAACGGCAGACACATTTTACAAGAAAAATATGTAGATAAGTTTGTACCAAACTGTTATCATTCATTCAAAAAAAATCAAAAAATTAAAATCATAACGGGGTTAAACACAAGTGGAAAAAGCATTTACTTAAAACAGGTTCAAACTATATTTAGTCATAAAAATACCTATTTTTAATTACTATTATTATTATTTGAAGGTGGCCCTCATATCATATTTGTGCCATATTGGATGTTACGTACCAGCAGAATATACAGAAATTAGTGTTTTAGATCATATTCATGCTAGAATACAAACAACTGAATCTGCAAGCACTTCGATGTCTGCATTTATGGTTGACTTACAACAAGCTAGTACATTTTGACGTTAATTTATTTATATAATACATGAAAATATTTTATTTTAAGATAATACTATGATGTATGTATAACTCTAATAAATAGATGTCAGTGGCATTAAACGAATCAACGTGTGCATCACTTATAATATTAGATGAATTTGGGAAAGGCACATCAGAAACAAACGCAAAAGCTTTGCTATTGGCGTGTATTACACATTTTGTTCACAGACCAACAGAGTTATTGCCTCATATCATTGTTTCTTCTCATTTCCATGCATTGTCATATTTTCTCCAACAAATAGTTGACCCGGATACTTTACATAAAAACATAAAAGTAGTATTTTTATGATAGTATGGATTAATTAACTACAAATATGTACCTACACATATATGAGTGAAATATAAATATAAATTTTATTTCAGTGTCAGACCATGAGCCACATAATTGAAAACGACAAAATTGTATGCTTGTACAAGATAGTAGACAAAACAGAAGACCAGGATAAGAGCATGGGACATGTAATAGCAGCTCTAAATGGTTTACCAACAGACATAACTGAAAGAGCTACTCAAGTATAAACCATGAAATATTACTTGATTATATTTAAATTTTATTAATAATTTATAATCTTCAAATTGAAAACTTTTTCAGGTTCTTCAATTAATTAAAAATGGTGAATGTATAGAAGCAATACATGAAAATCTCAGGAATAAATTATTTTTAAGGTACTTATCAAATTATAACTATTTAAATATTAAATGAATGATAACAAAATGATACTTGGTATAATATAAATATATATAATGTATAGCATTTATAATTTTAATAAATAAACAATAATTTTAAAAAAAAAGGAAATAAATTCTAGATTGGGTGAGAAGTTGTTTGAAGTGCAACTACACTTTGGAGTGGGTCACTTCTATGGTTAGGTCAATGATTCGGAAGTTATGGTATATTATTTAGTGTCTGACAGTAATGATAAATCAGTCTTAAAAAAAAAAAAACAATACTGAACAACCTTGGTAAAATATAAAAATTTTCAAAATTGTTGTGGTTTTTGGCCAATATCTCAAAAAATAAGCCAAACAATTTTTTTTTTTTAAACACCCCACTTACTGTTGGTGTAAATTGTTAAATTGTTTTAGTTTAATGTGTTTTAGCTATATTTTTTATATTAATATCAATTTCCAACTCTAGATGTATAGGAACTTATTTTTTTTTTTTAGGAGACTACGTGTTTTCACTAAATTGATTGGTTTAGACCAAGATGAAGCGACAGAAAGTACTAATGAAGATCTATTGGATGACTTAAATAACATAAAGTATCCATAAGAAATATTTGAGTATTTATTAATTTTATTTTATTTTTCTCGTTCAAACTTTAACAACATAAATAATATAAAAATGTAAAAACAATTGGAATAATAACATATGTAACTTAGTTTTAGCTTAAATCTATGTCTTTGTTTTTATAATACATAACTTAAAATTGAATGAAACACTAGACTTATCTATAGGTACCTAGATATTTTTATTTGTAGTAATGACCTTAATGGTGAAAGTTTATAATATTAAGTTATAAAATTGTACAATATTAAAATTACAAAAATATATGAATTTTAAAATAAATAAATAATAGTATTATATAAACCAGCTATGGTAACTTACTAAAAATACATAAATATAATTATGCTTTATACGACCATAATAAATTATCAGATAAATATAAAAAATGGGTAATTTAAAATGTTCCATATTAGAATATGAAACCATTTGGATGTTTAAAAATGTAAGTAGACAATAATAATAATCATAGGCGTAGGGTGAAAAAATTTTTTGGGGGGGCTGTAGCCCTCCTAGAGTTAACCGTCTATAAAATTGTGGGTAGCTCCGCCCAATTTTAGGGGGGCTATTTTCCAAACTGGGGGGGCTAAGCCCCCCCCCCCCTAGCCCCCCTAAATACGCCTATGATAATAATAATAATAATAATAACACCTGTATCAATTACTTGGCTATTCATAAAGAAAGATAAATACAATTTGAAATTTATAAGAGTTAAAGATTAATGTATATTTACGTATTTTTAGTTTTAAAGCAACAACAATCGTAAGCACTAAAAACATTGTTCAAGAAACAATATTAGTGAGCAGATTTGATAATAAGATTAATTTTAGTGTTTCACCATAAGTATTAATTTCCTACGTTTTAAATATTAATTAACTTTGGCAATTATAAAATTCAATAGGTAATTAATGTTAATTAAAATTGCTAAGAGTTGATAAAATTAAATGTCCAATAAACGCTTTTTGTTCATATATTGTAATCAATAAAATTAAAATTAAAATTAAAATAAATAACATAATACGATTGTATAAATAGAATAGGTAACAGTTTAAAAATTAATAAGATGATTAAAACATTATATACAATATTGATTAACAGTTTTTGTTTGGTGCAAACGTAATAAATAATTGCATTGTTAACAAATATGTTTTTCATGGAGAATAGAGATTAATAGAGAGAGTAACAGTAATTTTTCAAATAGAATTATTTACTTTATAATTGGTAGGAAAAACCGTTATTTACTTACAATTAAAAAAAAATATAGTATAAATAATTAAATTAATAGCCTTTGGTTGAATATAGCAAAGTGAACAACTTTTTTATGTTCATTTTAAGTAGATGTAACACCTCTTCGAGCAACTAATAAATTAAGTATTTTATGCTTCTTAATATAATCCACAGCTTTTTTATGGGTGACCATAGTAAAATCATATCCATTACACTGAAAAACAATACTATATTGATAAATATTTTATCACAGCGTGTTAGCCGGTAATCATTGTTTTCATAAATACTTACTTGTAATATTTTATCATGTATTCGTAAACCAGACCTAGATGCAGGGCTTCCATCATGTACTTCGGTCACATAAATACCCTTAAGAGTAACGACACGATTCTATAAATACATGTATTTATTTAACATTTTATAAGTTCTTACATTATCTGTATATCCTTGAGGACTTTTCCTGAAGTCTTGATCAATGCCTCCGCCAATTTTAAATCCACACTTTAAAAGTTCACGACCATCGGTATCTGTAGCCGATTCTTTAGTCAATGTGATAGGTATCTAAAACACAAGAGTAATTACAATTTATAATATTATTATTAAAACCAGTGGTACATGGGTAAATAAATATATGGGTATAATAGTGTGTTTAAGTATACACTGTTTTAACACGGTTCCAGTTAGGGCATAACTTCTGTAATTTTTATATTATAGTATTTTGTGGATAACTGATGCAACTCACAAACTTCCCTACAGATAATTTTAGAACAAAAAGGTAATACAAGAGTCGTCTGTTGATAAATTTTATAATCAATCATGGCAATGAATTAGAAATTTAAAAGACGATAGTAATAAAAAACAATATAATAAGTTATATAAAAATCCTGTACAAAAAATATATTGACCATGTCACGTCTAAGTGTGACAATGGTCTATCTTAAGACACGCCTATGTCACATGAATATGACACGTAGCCATGGCCCATGAACAAACCAAACCAAATTTGAGTGTTGATATTTTTTTTTTTACCTTTTTCTTTCTAATTGGGTACCTACTTATGTTACAGTAATTTTTTCATTTTGTACGTTATCTGGTTACCAAAAATATATTAAAATTAAACAATCAAAAAATTTAAATACTTAGACAGATTAAAAGTAATAACATTATTAATTAAAATGAATTGTTTTTAAAAAAGTTAAATTTTGTCACATCTTATTAATTTTTTTTTTTTTTTTGTATTTTTATGGATTTAACTTAAGAGTACAAAATCGCCCTTTAAGTCAAACCATTTGAAAAACATGTTCAAAAATTTTACAAAGTATCGAGGTATTATTTCTGGTAACACCAATTAGATACAACACTTTTACAACTCTTTTAGTCTCATACCTATAGTGTAATGAATAAATATATATTTGTTACTAGGTAGTAATCTAAATTATTCTGTTCTAAATTATTAAGACGAATAAAATGTAAATTTTTTACACCATTACAATTTTTTGTGAGGAAAAAATTTTTTTTGAAAAGATTACTTATCCAGTTCTGGTCCAGTTATCCAGTTCAGATTATCAAGTTATCAAACAAATCGAACAAAAGTAATTTATGAACAAAAAAATACTCGTTATTAACATACTTTTTAGTTTTTGATAGATACCTACTATTATATAATTATTTATTACACAAACAATACAGTTTTAAGAGCGTAAAAATACATGCTAAAAAGCGAATGAATGTAAATTTAGCGATTGTGGTGTAACACCTGCATTCCAATGCAAAATACAACAGTAATTGAAAATATTATTATATCATGGTTATTACATACACTTAAGCATTCCATGGCTGTGCCAGGCTGATGGGTGAATGCCATTTTAGCGCACATTTTGAAGGCTTTTGTGGTTTTCACTGGATAGGTAGAAAAAACAAAAGTGCCGGACGACACCCTTATGTAGAACGGCCGACGCCCAGAAAACTGTACCGAGTGTAACTGTGTTTGCTTGTCGCGGAAAAAAGAAAAAAAAACTTGTGCGCAAATAGTGAGACCAGTTGAGTATGACGTGCATAGGCCGCCCATAGACGGTAATTCACTGTGGTCGAACAGAGGTGTGATGAGACAGCAGCTGTCAAATATATCACGCGGATGACGTCATGCGGTCATGAACCTTATCAGTTGTTGTTGTTGTTGTTTCCGTTTGTTCATTATCAGCGGAACAGTATTAATTTTTGAAATCGCTAAAACGAAAATTTAAAACGTTTTGATTTTTCGGTTTCGCGCTGAACTTTTTAATGATCACTTTCTTTTTCCGCTATGTACTGATTTGGTCAGACTGCACACTGCTCTCGTCTAATCTATTCACATGAGACCTTTTAGAGTAGTGTTATTTTCTGTGAAACCTCCGGTCGCTATTATGCCTAAGAAAAACGCGAAACAAGTTCAAGACGTCAAATCGGAGACAAGTCAGGCAACTGGTCCAATAACTGTTGACAAGTCCGGTAGTGTTGTCATTAAGATAAATGCAAAGCCTGGAGCTAAAAATAACAATATAACAGGTCGGTGTCAAAAAAAAAAAAATCATTACCTATAAGTACTGCCGTGATATTAACGAAAAACGACTGATTAGAAAATGCCTCGAAAAATGTTTACAACCTCGTTCAATGGTCTTCTGAATGTCAAAGCTTTTTTAATATTTTCACCGGGATAACTCTTGCGGGTTAGAATTTTCATGAGTGCCTACGTTCTGTGGATTACTCAGTTAAAAAATTGTTTTATATTTGTTTGGTTGTAAAATGAAACTTGCTATATTTGTAGTTTCTATAAAATAAGTTTTTTTAAAAAACATTCTCAGAGTTCCTCGTAAGTGTGCCCTGAGACACTAAACATCTCACAAATGAAGTATTTTGATTCGCGTAGGTAACATACCTATTGGATTTTATTTTTTAAATGTATGGGCAGTTTATTAAAATATCAATGCAAGCATTTTTATTTACGTGATTTTGTAATTAAGAATTATTTTATAGACGAATACATATAATTAAGCATTCAAATATCTAGAAATTAATACAACCAAAGAACAGACCTACCTTTATATGTAGTAGGCAATTGACCTATATTTATTGTAAAGTTAGACACATCCAAGTACACACAAATTATGTCTATTCTTAATAATTTGTCACCCTATTTAAAATTATAATCACATATTTTTTAATGTATTGTATGTATAAACTATAAATAACTTTATAAAGAGCTGTATATTTTATAAAACAATCAGAGTGATAAACTTTGATTTTTTTTTCTCAAGATTTTAGCTCAGATGGTGTTGGTGTTCAAATAAATGCTCCTCCAACCGATGGTGAAGCTAATGCAGAATTAATAAAGTATCTTTCAAAAGTATTGGGTTTAAGAAAAAGTGATTTAACATTAGATCGTGTAAGTTCATTATTTGATTTATAGGTTTCTATCTATCTTTTAATTCTATCCCCTTTAATTTATAAGGAATTTGTTGTTTTATTTAAGTGCTAATAAATACCCAAGTGAGTTATTAAATTTGTTGTGGTATTAATTTACATATTATGATGTTTACATTTATTTTAAAAGTTTTATAGTTTAGCAAATTTCATTCAGCTAAGGCAGGGGCGTCATTTGAGAGATCAAGAGCATTTGCTTATCCTTAGCTTTAAAAAAAGTTTGAGTCTACTCTTATTTGGGCAAAATTCGATCAATTTGTTCAAAACAGACCAGCTCAGGTATTAATATGGCAAGCTCTTAATAAAATAAAACAAGCCTATAGAAAATTCAACCATTGCGCCAGTCATTTTTTCCCAAGCAAATATTGAAATGACATCCCTGAGCTATGGATATAGTCATGCCAAATTTAAAACAACAAATTTTAAGAAGCTTGAAATAATTTGACTTTGATAATTAATAATTGCACATTTGAACACTATAATTTTGTGCATAAATAGAATAACATATCTTTTTATTGGAAAGATATTATAGTTAGGTTTTAATGTGTGATAAAATTTAGCATAAAAAACACTAACTTTAACACTAATATCTCAACAATTCAGTATACTTTTTTCTTTATATATTTTTTTATACATTTACTAGCTGTCTTAACCAGGTGAAATAAGTGTTTAGTTTGCCTGGACCCTGTTAAGAGCATCTTCATTTAAATTTTTTTTATAGTCTTTGTCACATCATATTTGAAAAAAAAGACAATAGTTAGGTATAGATGATAATTTTCAATCAGTATTTGGAAATCAATTTTTTGTCTATTTATACAACACTCTCTTAAGGATTGATTTTTTTTAAATGAGCATAGTCTGTTTTTTCTCATGGGTTCAAGTATGCCCGAACCAAATGTCATCAAAATTAAGTTTAACCATAAAAAATAGTGCAGAGTTATTTTTGCATTTATGGAATTTTTTTTGTGTCAATCAATGAATCTCATCAACTCTTAAATTTTGAATTTATTAATCAAACCATTTATTATGCATTATACAGATAGCCATCGATGGTCATATTTGGCGATCAATTGTAGGACGCAACCGCTATAAAGCAAGGAGGTGGTACCTCCTTTAATTTAATATTATACATTAACTAACATTTATTCATTTATTTATTCTATTTAATAAATTAAATTTAATATTATAAAATCAATGGTACCATTTCCTTGAATTCCAACTACACTAGTACTTCATAACAGTTGTATCTTACAACTTGTTGTTAACAGGGTTAACTTTTTTCTTTTTAAACCTTCCTGGTATCTGAAAAAACAATATCTGAAATTTTAACATCGGATTTTATAATCAGTTTAGCCATTCAAAGATTACGTAATCATCAACAGACTCACTCACAGAAGAAATATGTATAAAGAGCTGATATTTTTGTACTTAAACAGGTGTGTTAGATAGTAATATTACTAATATTTGTTTTTTTCACTATCTATTACTTTTCGTAGCTACCCCAATAAGAAAATTCCCTATTTTCTAGTATGCCAGTTTACCTCTAATGTTACCTAGGTACTTAATTAATTAAATTTAAAATTGTACACATTTGACTGTTAATTGCTTAAAAAATATTAGATTTTATGTTGGAGTATGTGAATATTGTTTATTTTAGGGTTCAAGATCAAGATGTAAAACATTAATAGTGCATCATGAAACATCATTAGACGTAAAAAGTGTCACTGATAAAATTAACCAAGAAATAAAAGAAAATCATTAGTGCAAGTGTAAAACTGTTAAAATTATTAGTTATAACTAAAAATAAACATTGTTACATGTAAATAGATAAATAAAGCTAATAAAATAATGTGTGCTACTTATTTGATTTTATAGTACTTATATTCATTTGACTGACCCCATAGAAATTCATTATTATTTTCTAAACATTGCAAATTATACGAGTATAATATTAATTTTGTAATTTTATTTTTGAATCCGTAAGAGTAATTGTAAGCCATTATTTTCACAAACATCACTATTTAATTGAGAGTTTTCTGCTAATAGTACTTATTTGTCAATTTTTTTAAACATTTTTTGGTTTATACAAATATTTAGGTATAATAATAATAATTAACAATTATTTGGATAAAATAAATATAATTAAAATACATATACTATTTAAATGTCAAATAATTTTGACTATTTTTAGTTAATTATACTTAATATTTTTGGCAGTAAACTATTTCAACAATAGTTGTGATATTATTTTTAATTAAACTTTTACCATTAGGCATCAATAACAGTTATAATATTTAAAACAGTAAAGCTCAAAAATGTTCTAATATGAATAACATACAAATATATTGTGTTTATATTTTCTTTAATTCCTAAAATAATAACGTTTTGAGTAAATACATTCATTCATACACTCTATACATGCCATGCATACATGTATGCATGTATATAATATTAAGTACCTATGTGTTATTAAAGTGTTGTAATTAAAAAAACACAATAGAATTTTGTAAATTTGTTCATATTTTTTTTTAAGTATACAAATAAATAAGTACATTAAACTAAAAAAGTAAGTTAAGTGAACATAAATACTTAAGTGGGTAACTTTGGTCACCAATTACCATATTTTCTTAAAACAATCAAACAATGTCAAGTAGAAATACTAAATAGTAAATAATAAGTGTTGTGGTTGGTTAACTAACTTGGGTTGGTAATTTAGGAACATTATTGGTTTGCTTTTGGTTCAAATTTTTTTTTGTTAACAATCCTATTAGAATTGTTTGATTACAATTCTAACGGCAATATCATGCTTTGGTTAATGTTCTTGTATTTTTCGGATAAAACTTTTGGAACCAAGTAGATACTGTATTGTATCTTCAGTAAAACAATTTTTTTGTTGGCGTTCAAGAACTGTTCTAGTGTCTGTAGTAGATACAACAGTGTGTAAAAAAAATCCGAAACGTTAAGTGGTCAGGAAATATCGGTCCGATTAGCCAACCAACGTTGGTTGGGTCCACGGATAGTGATGATGCCGTGATCCTAATCCGTTACTTGATGGCAACTTGAGCTGTTGGTCATAGTGTGGCGTTGATTGAATTCTCTGCTGAATTGGATAAGGCGGTGCTGGAATCTGTTTGGGGAGTTCACTGGATGTCACCGACAGTTCAGCCAAACTCCACTGATGCATTGCCGTTGTTGGTTTTCCGGACAAACATTGGCATAGCACCAACAGCATCAGCCAGAAGTACACAGACATGTTTTGTGGTCCACAGTTGGAAGAAATGAACGATATGTTTGCCTTCACCTTATTATTATTCTAAAACAAATAGTGTGTAACATTAATAATAATTGGAAAATAATGATTTTTTTTCGTTATAGATTCATGTACTTGGAATTATTACACAAAATGTCCATTATCATTAATAATAATATAACAAATAGCTACTTATTCATGATAGAACTTTACTAGCTCTTTTTTAGATTCTGAGCAAAGCGAGGAAGCTATTGATTTTACAAAGATGTGTTTTTTTTTTTTTTTTTTGTATGTGTCACGTGTAGCTCCTAGGGTCAGAAAAAACACAAAACAAATTTAAGAAAACGCGGGAAAAAAGTACGGAAAACGTGTTTTTGACAAAATCAATTTTGTTAATTGGTCATAACTCTCAAAATAATGAGTCAAAAGACTTGATATTTTCACACAATGTTAACATTGGTAATGTACATGTGTAAGGCAAATTTCAAAATATTTCACATATTTTTGAGCTAAATATAAAACTTTGAAATTTTCAAAAATTTCCAATTTTATTGTCATTTAATTTCAATAAAAACTTAAATGCGTGAAACGGCTGGGTTCCCTAGATGACCGTGTAACGGCTGGGTTCCCTAGACGACCGTGTAACGGCTGGGTTTTCTAGACGACCAAGAAACGCCTGGTTTTCTAGACGACCGTGTAACGGCTGGGTTTCCTACAAATAATAGTACCTATTTTTGATTATATTATAATAATTTTATTATTCTGTACATTAAATATAACACGGACGCCGTTCTGGTAAAAACTGGCCGCAAATACGTATTATATTTTAGCTCACCGTAGTACCAGGGTCCCATAAAGTCGCACAAATACAACGTTCGCGTACCCTACGCGTGTATACGGCCACATTTTTCCCACGTGTTATACGTGAAACGCGAACGTCGGGTTCATGCAATCCTGGTACCAGAATTGGCTAAAATACGTATTTTCTGACCGTTTTTTTGTCGAGGCGGGGGCGCAGGGAGAATTTTATATACAAAACGTGAACGTCGGGTTTAGCCCACTATGGTACCAGGGTTTCATGAACAGGGCCGTGGAGAGAAATCAAGGGCCTCAGGGACAAACTTATCCGGGCCCCTCTTACACAAGGTATCAAACTTGACGTAGTGGACTTGGGCAGACCCCGGGCCTTTTTTGAAGCCCGGGCCCCAGGGCTACAGCCCCGGCTGCCCCCCCCTCTCATCGGGCCTGTTCATGAATCGTATAAAGTCGCACGAAACGACGTTCGCGTACCTACACGTGTTTGAGGCCACGTTTTTGCCACTCTTGGTACGTGAAACGAAAACGTCGGGTTCATGCGATCCTGGTACCAATATAGGCTAAAATACGTATTTTCGGATCGTTTTAGGTTAGGTTATTCTTAACTATATTCGTATAAAACTATAAATAGAATCTATATTATCTATATATTTGTCAATTTTAAGTACAAGCGTAGGTATAATTATTAACACTTTGAAGTGATCTAATTATCATACGACATTCATATATTTTAGATTCTGAGTGAAGCGAGGAAGCTATTGATTTTACAAAGATGTGCGTTTTATCTTTATTTTTTATTTTTTTGTCTGTGTCACGTGTAGCTCCTAGGGAATTGCTCCGATTTTCAACAATAGCGTTTTTTTCCGGTAGAGAATCTTATATCCTTAGTGCATTATTGATTGTGTTTTTTCGAAATTTTCAATTCCAAAAAAGTCCGTCAAAAAAAAAGAAAAAAAATTTAAGAAAAAACGGAAAAAGTACCGAAAATGTGTTTTTGACAGAATCAATCATGTTAATTGGTCTTTACTCCCAAAATCATGATTGAAAAGACTTGATATTTTCACACAATGTTAACATTGGTAATTTACAGGCGTTAAGAATATTTCAAAACATTTCACAAATTTTATTGTTATTTAATTTCAATAAAAACTTAAATTTTCCAGAAAAAGTTTTAAAAATTTAATACATTATTAACAACATACATAACTGTTGGTAACTAAAAAAAATTTTTTTTTTAAATTGTCAGTATTTTTAAAATTATGTTCAAACACCTACTCAAAAATTATAAAAAGTTTGGTTTATGAGTATAATTTGTTTTTGTCATAACTCGTATAGTAACTAACGTAAATGTATTTGTGATAAAGTCTCATTTGTGGTTTTTGTTAAACAAACATTTTATATTTGCGTATGAAGGTCTGAAATTATTGTACAGGATTGAGAGTATAAGATCTGCATTAAAAATAACAGAAATCAATTATTTTTATTTATTATAATAATAACGCCCGCAATATAATGAAGAAATCTAACAATTTATTTAACATAAAACTATGATCAATAAAAAAATCATACTCTGATAAAATGTCTTTGCAGTAACGTTAAATCCTGAAAATGGAGCTTTGTATAAGACAATTACGATTACTTGGTTCAGTATAAAAAAATGCAGCGTTGCCTAGTTCTAACTGGTGGGGCTCTAAAATTAATAGGATTACTCAAAATCTCTGGGCCGAAATTAATATTACCCAATCAATATTTTAATACCTAACTCGTTAAATTGTTTTCCAAAATACACATCAAATTGATATCTTTATACATTTGAAAGTTTAAACTTGTGTGGGTTGTGTTAGGTAATACAAATACTAATAACGTGATACAACCAAAAATAACAAGGGATTTTGACTTGTTTTTCTTAAGTAAAATCATGTTAAGATTTTGCAGTTTTTAATTCATAAAAACTTATAGTTTTTAGTTTTAAGACTAGAACCTTTTATTTTTGACACGTGTTTAACGACATATTTTTCGTTTTAGTGTTAAAAAAATTTGAAAGTAGGTTTTCATAAGTTTTTTTAAAAATATGTTACTTACATAAGTATACAATTAAATTGGAAATTTTTGGATGCTGATAAAAAATTTTGTTTTATACATAACATATCACAATTTAAAGTCTTAAATAATAAAATTGTCTTAGTTACACAATGTCATTAATAAAATTAATAACAAATCACAGATACCTACAACCAATTTTTCCCAATTTCCGAAATTTAAACGACCGTAGAAAAATATTGTGACTTACTAATTTTGATTTTTTTTCTACCTCGGATAGAAATATCTAATTGTCTGTTCTAAAAATTTTCTGGAAAATTGAAGTTTTTATCGAACTGAAACTACAAAAATGTTGAAAATATTCAAACATTTTAATATTCAAAATTGATTGGAAAACTTCAAAATTGCCCCAAAATTATTATACTACGTTTTATAATGTGTCAAAGTTTTGATTAAATATTGTGTAAGAAAATGCAACAAAGAAAAATTTGAAATTTATTAAAAACTCGTTTTCCATACACATTTTACTATTTTCATCCAATTTGGCGTAGTTTTTTTGCTATAACTTTTAGTATTTTAAAAATTAAAAAAAAAAACCAATGCTCCGTATACCGCCATCGATAAACTATAGAGCTACCAGAAACCGGGCACGAGTGTAAAGATCGGAGCATATTTGAAGAAGTTATTGAGGTTTCAGAACGATTAAAAAACTTAGAAACAATACACTTTGTGCTGAAACAAATAATACATTCTTTACCACAGTTAGAATCTAAAAAAAAAAAACGCCACACCGTTATTGAACCAAATAATAGCTTCTTCGTTGGCTTATTACCAAAAAATAAAATATATAATATATATATATATATACTTATTTTATATTGTAAAAATAGAGAACGAATAGGTGAAACGATTGTAACGAGCTATCGTGGCTATTATATTATATGGCGATTTGAAAAAGAAAATTCAATAACAGTTTTGAACTGCGTTGCGTTGCTAAATGATGTTTCCATTGATGAAAACGAAAAGAAAGTTTTTTGGAACCCGACTTCGGTCGTCGTGTTATAATAATAATTGTAACGTGATGGCAATTCGATTATAATTTGCACAGCGGATATTTTATAGCAAACTAGCTGGTGTTACACGGGTTTCGCCCCGGATTTGATTTACTTGAATGCTATTTGATGTTTAGGCTTTTTTTTTTTGGTCAATTATCTTATTCATTATATCGAAAAAACGCAACATTAAGATTTCTTAAATTAAATAATAAATATTTTGAACCCCTTAACAAATTCCTACAGTAGACGTCCTTGCAGGTTTTATGTTACACATGAAAATACAACATTTCAATATTGTTGTTACGATATAATATACCTACTTCTTTTTTCATTATATTCTTTATGTGTTTTTAATTCGTGACAAACTGTAGGGTGAAGTGGGATAAGTGCCCTTGTCAAGGGGTAAGTGCAACATTTTAAAATTTTTTTAAATTTTTTAAAAGATGTTTAGACAACTTAAGCAGTAGATTTAAATTATGCACTTCTGTATCATTATATTGCAAAGGTCGCCATAATTGTAAGTTGAACATTATGCGAGAAATCGTCAGTTTAAGTTGAACTTTTCAAAATCGTGTTGCAGTTGCCCCACTTCACCTTACATATTTCCACAAAATTAAATTCTAACTTTACTTATTTTATACGTATTTGTATAAAATCTTTTTTTCGCTTTCAAATCTCAACTGCGTAAAATGAATAATTTACTTTCTGTTCCCTTTGGAACCCTGAAGTGCTATTAGGGTAGGTACCAAACGACATTCCTGAGATCCAGAGAATATGTCTGTGTAGATTTTCAAGTCGATTGGTTGGATAGTTTAGAAGAAGAATCACGAGAACGAAAGCGGACATTCGTTTTTGTTTATATGGATATAGGTAGATAGATAGTGCACTTGTCTCGCACACAAAAACGGATGCAATTTAAATCTTTTATTAAAAAAAAAAAAAATGATTATTCTTCGCAGTCGTGCGTACCACATAGTTTTTCAGTGGATGCGGTTCGCCCCTTCCGCGAGAAAATAATCAGTTTTCGCATTTTATCCTCACAACTCACGGCTTCGGAAATGCCAGACTTCGACTTCCTGCTCCAAACGTTAGACGACGTCACCCAAAGCCAAACTTTTCTGACGCGAAACAAATCGTTTTCTTTCAGATGATAAGGCGGAAAAGTTTGGCGGACCGATTATTCTCTCGTGGAGTAGACGTGTATATATAGAAGCTATTATATTAATAATGCAAATTATCGCGGAACGTCGAAACGAGGAAATATTATAAGAAAAACTGTCGCTTTCGTTTTAATTCTAGACTCTTAAGAGTCCTCGCACGTATCGTCCGCCCGGTGAAAACGTGATACACCGATACAATTCGGCGCGAAATCGAACAAGAGCCGCCGAATATACGAAATTTCGCTTTTCGCGCGCCGAGTCGAATGCTAAACGGACGTCCGCACCGCAACAATATTATATTATAATAACGCGTGTGTATAAAAATAATATAAACCATTTTACAGGATGACGCAGATTTTCTCGGCGAATTCGTTTATTTTGCACTGCAGTCTCGACACCTGCAGTGTTAAAATCAAAAAATAAAACCTTCGTGAAAAAACCCAAAAAGTATAAAAATTAAAGAAATGGTTTGTCAGTTTTTTTTTTTAAATCGCGGTACCGTCCAACACGTTTAATAATTCAAAATAAAAACTACATATTGCAAAAAGATAACACGAGAAACGGAAAAATTTAGTATAATATACATTTAATTATTATAGAATAACAATATTATATATTTATTAGTGTTTCTGTATAATATGTTGGACGGCACCGACTCGTGAAAAAAAAGTGATACATTTTTTTTTTCATTTAATTAATTTATACTTTGTTTTTTGAAGTCGGTTTCATTTTTATGTTAAATTTTTTTTTTTTTTATAATTTTTAATGAAATGCGCGATTAGGTAGGTACAGTTAAGAAAAATTTACGTTTCGTATTCGTATGTTTTTTATTAATCTTCATATTCTTACAAACTAACGTAGACGGTTTACCTATATATCTATATATGAGATCAATATTTGATGTGTCATATAGTCAATGTCGAACCAATAATTATGTTTATTGACCATAAATATAACATAGGTACAAAATAAGCAGTAGATAATAGTATTTCGATAACTTTCCTGCAGGGGAGGCGTTCCATTTTCGTAAACACTACGGTGATTAAATTGTAGGTATATAACATTTTAAAATTATTTCCTCTCCATCTGGGATAGGTAAGTATTTTTAAAATTATTTTACTGTTAATAATGATGTTCTAAAATAGATTGTGGATATTTATTATCGGCCATTTCACATATTGTTCTTTCGTTATAAGTATAATATGAACGTGATTTTATAGTTTTATAAAAAATGTTTTACACAGGTAAAGACCGTAGGCACAATCATTCCCTGCCGATTCTGCTCTTTTATGACCAAATAAGGAATTCGCCAATTGGATCATTATTGCGCTTTCGTGTCAAATCCATGTACAGAAAACGACTTGAAAGTAAATTTAGTTTAATTTTAAAGTTAAACTAAAAACAATTTATCCACAATACGCCAGTACCTATATATGCACATATTGACGTGCATTCTAAGTCTTTATGACATATATTGATAGCCAAAATATTATAGCCAGTAATTATTGTCAGATAGGTAGTTAATCTCAGATAATGGAAAATGTATGTGCTGCAGGATATCGGCGTCCGGTGATCGATGCAATGCGACGTTTTTTTATCATAATACATTAAATTAAATTATACGATTTTTTTATGAAAGTATAAAGAAGATATTTTAAAAGAACGGTACCGCGGTAAAGGTTCAGTAGCGACTACGCTTTGGGTGTGTTTCAAAATTTCGGTTTATCCGTAGGTATTGTTTATTTTTTATTATTGGAGTGAAACTCAAAAAGTAAGCGAAATTTTAAAAAAAGCTTCAACCAAAGTGCCACCGGAGTCCATAAACCTTTAGAAAAGTTACCGAATTTGAAAATCTGAGCATTCTTTCTAAACGAAAATTGTTGACAGAATAAAAAAACATCGTGTTAAAAAAACAATTCATGTCTCGATCGTCGCTCCGAATCTAAAAGTTTGATTTAAATTTTTTTGTATTATTGACACGTCTTTTACTCCTACATGGATCACAAGAAAAATTATTTGGTACCTGACGGCATGGTATGCTCTCAAAAAAATTAACGAGAACACTACTGGACATTTGTACAAGTATATATCGGCCATATTCGATTGTGGTTCGCACAATCGGTTTTCTGCTAATTTATACTATTACTGTGTACTAACTCGTATACATAGTATTGGTAAAATTGTATACCTTAACGAATTTTTGATGACAATTCATAGGAAACGATCGTGGTAAACGGGTCAGGTGACTATATTACCGTAGCGGTTCAACGGTCTAGATTGTCTAGAACCACGCGCCAAATTGCAAACAATCTACGTCCAATATTTATAGATTATTATAGAGATTATTCGACGGATGCGGCACGTCGAGCGAAAGAATATCATCGACTGCAGTTGTCGTCGGTTAGTGTCGGATGGTTATCTTCCCCGTGACTTTAACGACCGCTAAGTATGTAAATGTACCTGTAAGTATTACGATTATAGTATTATTATATAGGTATAGGCCATACGATTTCTTAAGCCGCATCTGGGTTGCATAAAATGTAGCAATCTTTGTAGGTATTATTTTATTCGAAACCACTGGGACGTCAAATTTTCCTAAAATTAAAGGACGATCTAACAAAAAAAAAAAAAAAAAAAAAATAGCAATTTAGCTAGTAAGAGGCGCGTTATGGAGTGGTTTGTCTTCCGATCCAATGTTGATTCTTTGTTTAACATTTGTCTCCTAAACTTATACGTCTCCAGCCATTTGAAAAAATCTTGATTACAAACCTTTAAAATTTAGTAGGTATACTATCTATGTTATCTATACTAGGGATAGGATTTTTATGATTTTACACATTTGTTTCAAGTCTATATGCAGTTATAAATTGGAGTAAATCTAATCTATTCATGAAAAACACAGGATTCAGAGAAAAAAATTTACTTTGCATACAAAGAGGTTAGAGAATATTTGAGGATAATGAACAGTAATACATTTTTTTTAAAATAATTTTATATTACCCATCCGATATTACTATTAGAATTTTTAGGTTTTTTTTTTTATTTTTATAATTTTTATTGACTTTATAAACAAAATTAAATTAATAAATACGTATTTAAATTGTTTTTATTTTACATAATATTAATAGAATATTTTGCACTTTTATAGGACATAAAATATCGTATTTCTGGTATTTTAAAAAAGTACTTAGAGAATATAATGCCCATTTTTAATGACATGCAAATATCATATTTTAAGAAAATTCAACCTCTAGTTATAACTGTATTATATGTATATTTATAAAATAGTACATTTTAATTTTGTTACATTTTATTTTCAATGTCAAACCCGGAAATTAGAATACAATTATCACACAATTGCTACATACAACCACTTTTGCGTTCTAAAATATTATACTGTATGGCTTTTATTTCTACTTCAGACATTATATGGCCGTAAAATACCAATTTTTTTAATATGTATACAAAGTTATATTTTTATCCGTGTTGGTTTTGTTTTTCAAAATGTTCAGGGTATATATTTATTTTTAAAACTTATTTGATTTGGTTCGTGCAAAAAGAGTCCTAATTGTCACTTTAATTTCATATTGAGAAAATTAAAAAATACTTTCTGGAATCGGGCCTTTTTTCGCATACATCGAAAAATCAACAAAGCCATTATCTAGTACGGGGAGGTATGTCTGGTTAAGGTTCTTTCTTGCATAAAACGTAGTATATACCCGCAAACATTGAAAATCCGCGGTTAACGTATTTTCGCCAGAAATGGCGTTAAGGACCGTTTTTGCGTGAACCAAATAATTTAAGTTTGCTGGTACGAAACCACTCGAAAACATTGTCATTGGGTAATTACTAATTTGCCTTGCGCAGACAAACTAAAAATTTCTCTTAATTTGTACAATATAAAAGTTGCGGTAGGTATTCGCACTTTATTACGCTCATGCTCATGTTTAATAGTTTAAAATAATTTTTAGAATAATAATTTAGCGTACACTTGCGTGCAACGCATTAGGCGTAACAAAATGCGTATTACATTAATTTAAACAATACAATACCATACAATATCGTGCAGTTTACAAAATCTCAGCGTCACCGCGTTATAAGTGTATACATAATGTCGTCAATAATATTACTTAACAATGAATTAAAATATTACTATGCTATCATTTTTATCTTGACAAATTAAAATAGTCTTATTATATATATATAGGTATATACCTACTATAGAATATTAGCATATGCTGATATAAAAAACAAATTGAGTTTCACTTACGTTCTATGCATATCTAGTTATCCATATTATGATCTAATACCGATATTACGCAATTCGCCCGCTTTTCCTCATTTTAATTCTTTATACTTTTTTGCGATCACTTATTGGGAAAAAAAAAATTATAAAAAAAAAAAAAACTCTTGTACCGTGGAATATGTTTTATATAGTTATTATTTATATTGACACGGTTTTTATAATTTTTTTTTTTTTTCACTAGAAAAAATCTAAAAACTACCGGAAAATTGTGAAATTGACGTGTGCACTTTATTGCAGTCATTGTCAAACCGTAGTTCAGAAAATAATGATTGTACATGGAAGTTTCACTTGATCTGTTTATTAATAATGTGGTACAAGCTATATGATGTGGTGTAGGCGTAACCGCGTTTAATATTACAAACGTGTAATGCGAATGTTTTACTTCAAAAAACCGCTCAGAACATTACATTTTTGGCTATATGATTAGTCTTGTAATTTTCTACTATTTTTTTTTTTTCAACTTTTGTCTTTTGCTGAATCGTTGCCGCAGTGGTTCTCTGTTTATACCCGGTCTACCTTGACCAACTGTTACAGTATACTTATGTGCATATAGTTACCGGTTGACCCCAATGAACACTGTGTATAACATTAGAACGAAACATTGACAACTTGCGTTTTTGTGACTTAATTATTTATACCTAATATATTATGTAAAAATAATTTATGGACATTTGCCGAAATATACTTGAAATTTATTATCTATAATATCTAGAGAAAGTAACACTATATATAAAAAAATAGTACTGTTTATAAATTATATACGAGTTATGTTATTCAATTTTTTTTTTTTTTTATAGTATTATAAATCTAAAACTAAAACTGTAGCACTGGCCACTAGCTGCAGTACGACGCACGGCGTGTATAATGTATTGCATAGACATATACAGAAAAAGTCGTGATATTTTCTCTAAAAATTGTTTTTTGTTCATATTACCTATATATTTTTTGTATTACGTGTTGTGTGTTCGATAACACATTATTTAGAGACGTCGAGAGTCGAGCGTGTGGCACGTGCGTGAGACTATATACTATTCTGCAAGAACGGGTGCATGTGAAATATAGGTACATATACTGTCAGCTATACTGAAATCGAACATCCATAACAAAATCACCCGTGACCCGTTTTTAATAAATCGGATATTATATTGATAGTTTGCACTCTTGTAAACTTTCAAAATTGATTCAAGTACTGCAGACACACGGATAGTTAGATCAAAAAGTATTCAAATAGTACATACTTGAGTAAGTACTTACCATGTAAAAAAAAAAATTAGAGTATCTACAAAGAAAGTATATTTGTAAACATTTTAAGATACTCTTTTCAAAACAATTTGTGTTACCGACAATCATCGATTTAGTTTTCTTGTTCTGTTTGATAGAAAAAAATTAGCCGTTTATAGATCATATACCTAGTGTCAACAAACAAAATTAGGAAACCAAATAATATGTTTTTTACTATCTTAGGCAATGCGTACTCAAAAGAGAACCGAGAAAGAATAAACAACTTGTCCAAAACAATAATTAACCAGAGACATTCGTTATAGTTGAATAATAGTGTTTATAATTTTACAATCCTGTAAATTGATCAAAAATTGTTAAAACGGGTTCTAACCTCGTTTGTATGATAGTTTTCAAAGACACTTGGAGCATTTTTGAGAATTTGAATTTTTTTGCAGTTGGATCATAATTTGAAAAAACAATCATAATTTAAAAAATGCCTCAAATATAGCACCTACAATTACGGGCCAGTTAAGTTTCTTTTGAGATATCGGACCCAAAAAGTTTGAGGATTAGAAAAAAAAATCGCTCAGAATCAAAAGAAAAATTTATAGTAAGAACAAAAACGGAACCTTTAACATTTAAATTAATTATAGTTACGATATTAATATACTAATTTATTTACAAATTTACTGAGAGTAGTAAGTGATTGCAGAATAGTCAAAAAATATTGTCTATATATAGACAATCAGATCGATTTTTTCTCCGTCTATCACACGCGAATTATTAACAACTAACATTTTCGATTTTTACAATAATCTAATTGAAAAAAAAAGTTTAAAAAATTTAAATTATTAATTTTTAAAAAAACTTGAGGCAAAAGTAAAAATATGGGACAGTCATTCTAAAGTAGACGTCATAACAAATTCAAATCAGTTTTTAGAATAATTATCATCGCATCAATAAATCAATAGAGGTAAAAACCTCTTATTCTTATTGAAAATAAAAACCGTCTAAATTCCTATAATTTGCATGTGATGGACGGAGAAAAAAAAATTTACGTTTACAATCTTCTATATACAGGTAAGTACACCTGGTATAGTTAAAAACAAATTACCTAATCAAATTTAATTACCAGGTATATTTGAAATACACAAAAGTAACTTGTTTTTTTTTTCATAATAATTACAGATCACTCCTACAACAAATCTAGGTTATATACCTGTTACACAAGTATATTTATCGTTGTATACATCCATGAACATTCAACATAATAAGATATCCATACTCAATACTGTTGTATTTACCTAGTAGTTATAATATCTTGTTATATTAATGTTCACTGAGTATGCGCTGATTTGATTTACTTCACTCAAAATACTTTTACAATGTTATTGGCAATTCCAATGTTGACAATTACAAAAATACTACCAAAATATGCGTGAATTATTTTAATTAGAAAATTGAAATACCTAGGTAGTAAAATGTGCAGAAACCACAAGAAAAAATGAAATTTAATTATACTAATTGAATTTATTTTGTAATCAAGTTGTATAACAACATATTATAATAAATTATATACTATTGAATGTTGAACAACTTCCGTCGTAATCTATACAGCTATAGGTATACTAAATATACATTCAAGTGGTTATAGTGTGTTTTTGCGGGATGCTGGGATCCAATAGGCAATGTTTTTGTGAACCTATAAAAATAATCCTAATTTTACTTTGACTTTGTTGAATACCTATGCGTATAAGATTTTACAAAAACATTATGATTTAAGATACATCATCGCACGTCAATTTCAAAATCGCAATGTGTTTAAATCTGTTTTTAAATACCTAGGTGTGTAGTTTATTCGTGCAGGTTATCATGGTTAATTATAGCTTATCGTTTATTAAATTTGATTACATCTCTTTGACCATCAACACATGTATAGGACAATGGCAGCTTCCAGTTTGGCCGTAACTCGTAATTTATATATTAGCCCTTACTAATTTAAAATGAATTTAAATACGACTAGTGTTTGATTTATTAAAGGGACATATTTCATCTACTATACTATGATCACTTACTACATACATATTATAAATTCGTATGTTTGTTGATTAAATTATTTAAACAGGTAGGATTAAAGTATTAGATTTTACGAATTTTAATAAAAGTACGAAATTTATTCATAAAAAACAAACAAATCTCAAATAAAACAAAATATATATACGTTACAGGCGTGCATTTCTTTTTATAATATGTTGGAGTAAATATATCCGTGAAATCATACTTACAGACTTTAAACATTTTTTTTTTCTACAATCACTCTTGTAGCAGGGTGGTATGGTAAATTTTGGGATTTTAGCGTCCTAATTAGGTGTTTTAATATTTTAAAGGAAATATTCATATTATATAGTACTACATATTTTGTACTACTTATCATGTCAAAATCCTAATCACTTATAGTATACAAGCAATATTTTTTACACCAATACGAGAGAAAAAAATTTGCTAATTGCGAAATTTATTAATCGAACTGTGAACAGGCAAAATCATTATATCATTTATAATTTGCTAATTTGCAGCCTACTTAGAAAGTTACTAACAGGTATTGTATACTTCTAATTAAATGTTTTTATGGTTTTGAACAAATAATCGGTACAGCTGGTTAAATTATATCTAGATAAAATTAAAAGACATATTTATGACGTATATATATGGACCGGGCGTGGATTTAGGAGGTCTGACCAGCCCAAATTTTTCTTAACTATGACAGTAATTATTAAAGACGACGTATACTGCAATATTGCCAAAGTTTTAAAAACCAAGTTAGACACTAAATTTTAGAGTAAAACGCACGAGGAATTAAAATATGTTATCAAATTAGTCGCGTTATTGGTTTAATAAGTGCTAAATTCAATACAAAGTGCCTTGTCGTCTATATTGTTGGGTATAATATTTAAACAGAGTCATTGCCACGTTCATGTGGTCATACAAAGTTGTCAAACAGAATTTTTGCATGTGTTTAACTAATGTACCTATAGAAAATAGTAAGTGTCATAATGCTTAGTATCTATTATATTGCTAGTAAAATTTTCAAGAGTTTCAATTTTAATTTAATTTACTATTTAAGTTTTTAAAACATTATTAAAATTGCTTAGTTATTGTAATACTAAATTTATTTTAAAGTTGTTTTTGAGAAAACAAAATCGGTTTAGAATTTTAAATGGTGATTCATACAAATGTTTGCACAAAATGAGCTATGGCCAGACGCAATACAGAACAATAAAAAAAAATTTTATAGGCTTGTTCCGGTCAAATGGTGCAGGTATTGTTAAAAATAGCTTTTTTTTTTTGTCATGTTTGATGTTTCAAATATTTATATCATCCAAAACCATGCGGTAGTAAATCAAGTATGATTTATTTTGGCTTTGAAAATTATATTATTTTTATGATTTGCATAAAAAAAATAGTGTAATTATATGCGCTAAACATTTATTTTCACTTGTATATGCCTAGTATTATTTCTGAATTATTGAAAAATTGCAATTTTGGAAATACTTCCTTTTACCTTTCCACCTTTCATAATATACGAAAAAGAAATTTATGACTCCAAATATTTGTGCTTATAAAAAAATAAACATTTCTGGATCCGCGTCTTCCATGGACAAATGTCAGAGACATGAAAAACGGAGTGGAGTGGTAAAATATTGAGATAGTGTAACTGTTTAGTGTTGTTATTATTTAATAATTCTATTTGTATATATATATATATCAATATATGTACTCCAAACTTAAAAAATAAATGTTTCTGACAACAGAAAATAATCAGTTTTACAATGTATAAGTACCTACTTAACAAAAGAAACATAATGTCCAATGCAATACAAATGTATAATACGATAATATCAAATTTAAGACGATATACCTATACCGGCGTGGTCTAAATTATTACCTAACCTAACAGAAAGTTATAAAATTGAAGTTAGGTTTTAAAAAAAGTTTATTTTACAAATTGATGTACCTATGACCTGTGGTGCCAAATCGATAACCACCCACGTATTTGTTTATGGTTAATAAAACAAAATCGTTTAGATTTTGCCTTTGTATATATTGGCTAATTATAAATTACATGGTTTTCTACCACACTAATAATACTTTTTTCAGTTTATCCATACGCTTTACCATAATATTGTATTCCCGGTATAGTCATTAGGTCTTACTAAATACTATAAATCCATAGTATGTAGGTATCTCCATAGTTGCTTGTAACCTATACTTAGCATTATTTCGTGACTATATTATCAGAGGTCACAGATGATTTATGAGCTGTATTATTTTAAATTATGGAAAAATCATTGTTATAAATTAATTATTTACTATAAGTACATAGAGTTAATATAATAATGCGTACCTAACTAAATAAAACGATTTGAAACATTAACCGCGCAATCAAAAACAAAAATATTCTATTAAATCAGCTAGTGTTTTTGTTTATGTTGCGTTAATAGTTAAAGGAATCAATTTTGTTTTTATTTATTTTCGTAATTCGTAAAGTCAAATTTTCATTGAACAATATATTTTGTTATTCTAGTGACTATTATTTAATTGCAATTTAGTTTACACTTCAGTTTACTAAGATAAAGAGAAATAAGACATAATAAACATAAAGTAATTCATTAGTATTTGTAGTTAAATTCAAATTCAAATTATTAGTGTACTATCACTGTTACAATACAATTTAGTCTGTAGCTATACTATAATATGACTAAAACTGGGAGTTATATTTACCAATTAATGTACACTACACATTATTTACAAGTAGATATTTTTATTATCTGATTCTGATTCTACTATTTAATGATTTTAATTACAGGAAAAAACTGTGACAAAGCAAAGCAAATTTCATCATTTACGCGTGCATATTAGAGTGCAGATAAAATGTTAATTAAAAATACATATATATGGCAGTAAGAACTTGACATTTTCAATTACTTATTTTTTTTTTATCGCATAATGGGTTTTTCATTATTTAATAAATTTTAAAGTTTCTTAATAACTTTTCGATTAATAAAAATTTTACCAAAAAACGTTAATATTATATTGTTAAGTATAGCAAAAATAAGTTCCAAGTTTATTAATAGGTACTTTTTTTTCAATTGTTTTAAAATGTCAATAATTAATGGCGGATAGATACTATATGCCAGAATTAGAATTTCAAACAATATTATTTAAAAAGCTTTTTCAGTAATATTTTCAAAACCTGTTTTTAGTAATTTCAGTACCTATATAGCATTGAGTATTCCAATTTAACGATTTTAATTGATCTTAATCGATTATTATTGTACCGACTATAATATTAAACTTCATACTCTTATGAATTTCGATAGTGTCGGTTTTTGTTTACAAACGAGTTTTTTTTTTTTTTTTTACTATTTTACGGAAATATTAATTGTATATTACAAACTCGCTTATCTAGCTAGTTGCGTAAGACCTATACTTCATTTAATGAAAGTTTGTCAAAATTATGCCTTATACAAAAAAAAAAATTTTGCTAGGTACCTACCAACTTAAAAACCGATTAAATATTTCAGGAAAAATTTTAAATACACATTTTTTTGGTGGAAATATTTTAATTTTCTACCGAAAACTTAGTGCCCCGTGTTATCTATTTATATCCTGTCTAGTTTAAGGTAGGTATTTGTATTTTGCATATTAATTAACACTTTAAATAGGAATATAAAAAAAAAAAAATCATTTTTAAAACAACTTATTCGCCAGCTTTTCAAAGCAAATAGTTTTTAAAAAAAACATCGTTAAATGCCATATTATGTTCTTTTGTTATGCTTAAAATTCAAAATGAACAAATTATTATTTTTGTTAACACTAAAATAATAATTTGTTTATTCATTTTCTAAAGGTAATTGAAATTTATTACTAGGTAGTACCTACGGCATATACTAATTAGGTTTTGCTTTACAAATATTATGTTTTGTTTAAAAAGTACAATATGCTCACTTTACCTAACCATTCGTCACTTAGACACATATTATATTATAAATTTAAAAAGCGCATTCAATTTGTAAGAAAGAACTGGAACAAAATAGTTTAAAGAACAATAAAATAAAATGTTCATGTACATAGGTGGTAACTTTACAGATTTTTAAATGTAAAACATGTTACTGATAATTGTATCAGTAGATAGCAGTTGAATAACACAAAATATATGTCCTTTACTCTATTCTAGGGGGAAAAATGGATTATAAGGTACCTAATAGTTATACAATCAGAACAAGTAGGAAAGATGCATAGTATAACATTATTCGTAAGTTAGTTGTTAAAAATAGGTTGATTAAAAATATAAGTCGCAAGTACAATTTTTTTCCCATAAAAACTTATCCACTTTATGTACCCACAGCAGATAAATTTATGAAAAAATAAAAACTATATAACTTTTAAGGTATTGAATACTATATAGTTGTGACACCCAATGTGTACCGTATGAAATAAATATAGTTACAGCAACAATTATTTTTACACTTCTGTTTATTGCGGCTAACGTTTTTTTCATCATTATTAATGAATGCATAGCCCTAGTGCATTAGCCAAGATATGCATGATGAACCTATAGTCATGAATAATTTAACACCATAATATGGAATAACTTTTTAAAAATACTTTGTACTTGAAATTTCTAATTTACAAAAAGTATTTTGTTGTTGTTTAATCAAAAATATCTAATTTTTGGAAAAGTTACTTCATAAACGAATATAAATCACAAAAAATTTTTTTATCATAATATATAAATTTTGATTTATTGAATGGCTTGTAGTGAAACTATTCTAGTTAACGATTGATTTTAATAAATAATAATTCATTAGAATCAACTCGTCGCAAAAGTACTCAAATTAAAATTACTTATTTAATCTTTATCAATGCCAATTATATTAATTATAAAATAATAAAAATAATAAAATACATAATTCATTTAACTGTCTTAAGAATTACGTTTGTATTATATTCAACATCTGGACATTAGGAAGTCAAAAAGTTTGAATTTAAGTTATAACTTATAGGTGTTAAGTATATTCTAACTCTTTAATTTAACGGTCGAGGACTATACACCTATACTGTTCTTATATATTAAATTTAATTGACTTATTTTCCCTTAACTTTCAATTAAGGTAGTTTATTTTTTAATCAGTTCCACTAAATCGATTCTAGGAACTTCAGTTTCATTTTCGGAAACATAAAGTATATTGATTTTTTTAACAAAATTAAACTAACTTGTATGTTAAGCGTTGATTATTCGATTAACTTTTAACATGACTGATCGAATTAAGATTTGTATAAACTATCGACTTGGTTTGACTTGGTTAAAAAACTTAGAACGAAAAGAAAAAAATCATTGTCTAGCCCAGGCTTGACAATTCTAATAGCAAAACATGTACTTAAGTAATAACCATAATATATACCTACATTAATCATAAAGTTTGGTTTCTCACGTGTATTTAGGTATATCAACAAACCACAATTTAAGCGTTTCGAATCTACCGATATAGTCCTTCGGATCGACCATGACATTATCCGGATAAATTATTTACTATTATTACCGATTTCTCGTGTGACAAAAATGAATAATTGATTCGCGTAAAGTACCCATTCAGATGGATTATAAGCACATATAAATAATTCATATTTAAACAATAATTTTCTATACGTACCTTTGATTTCGTTTCGACACGAATCATTGAAATCGACTGTCCGTAGGCGATTATTATACCTACCTATACCTATAACAATATCAAACCGATCGATTTATTTTTGTGCACAGCGTGTATAAGTACCTACACTTTCAGTTAACTATCGGCTATTTCGACGTGAATATATATATAATGTGTACACATAGGTAAACGTGGGCATATCGCCAAAATGAGAACGACTAAAATATATCATATATATTTTATAAAACTGTGTAAAAAATAGGTAATATTGTTGTAAAAAAATTTAAAACGGCCGCACAACTCGGGAAAACACGACCTGCAGCTGTCCGTGAAAACGCGCGTTCGACGACGGTGACGTTCAGAGCATGACTGAATGAATTTCGTGTCTACCGTCTACCGTTTACCGACGTGGTCACGAATAATTCCACAATCAAAGAAACCGCGACGTTTCCTTTTACTCTAATTTACGTATGATATTATACTCGTATACGTCTCTATACCCCCTTTCACGCGGTTCACCTATAGTGTTTTTTCTTTGACATTTTTTTTTATTTTTACAACTGTGCAACAATATAATATATAATATACGATGATTATTGTTCACATTTTCATCTGCCGAACAACTGCAGCTGCAAGAAAAACACCTATATCGGTCGGCTCAGACTCTTTGAGCGTGACTAGGATGTTCGGCAGTTATTAAGTTCGTAAAAAAATGTTATACTGATATGATAACATGATATTTCTTTGCCTACTATGTTCAATTTTGTATGAAAAAAAAAAAAAAAATGTATATTTTACTTGAACGGTTACCTACGGTAGTTTAACAAGATGGACTTTCACAAAATGGATAAAGAAATGAAAGAAACGTGTATAAAACCAATTTTTAGACTACATATTTTTAGTGTTCTTGAGTTAGTTTTCAATTGACCAAGAATTATACCTTACTAATATTCTTAAGCTACTGCGGTGTTACTTTAAAGTACGTGAACACCATTTTATACTTGTTTGAGATGTTTTAATTTCTATTACAATTTCAATAAATAAAAAAAAATGGATATAATACACATACAATAATGACCTCATAATATGATATAAGATTTTTAACAAATTCCACGTACGTCATGTTTGATGGTGCAGAGTAGCAATAACGGAAACGCATATAAAACCAGATATATAAATAGAAACCAATGGGTTTATATTCATCCGAACAATATAAATTTAATTACCTATTTAATCTATTTATTTATTTATTTAGACCTTAGAGTTTAGAATATTTAATAAATATTAAAAATACTTTTCACGATTCTCACGAAAAATTTTAAAACAATAGGTATAAAACATTTCTTCAACCTAAATTATGTTTACCTACCTAAATATTTTTTTTCATATAGTTTTTGATCCTATTCTATGGTAATGATTTCGAAAATACTTTAACCCTTCATTTTTTTACATGAAGTTTAAATGGATTTTTAGTGAAATTAATCATTATGCTTATTTTATTACGGGAAATTTATTGTTACCAACAATAAAATAGATTTGTACATATTTTAGTTCCATGTAATTATATTGGATAGTGGATTTTTTTCTTTTTTTGTAATCCGTCATAGTAAAAATGAATAGAGGTACATGCGTATTTAGTTTTTTTTGTAAAACAATAACGGTACATATAAAATACAATTTTATTTTGTACAATAACTTTACTACCTACTATACAAATCTCATTTAAAACTATGTAAGTACCTTTTCCTATTATTGTCATTTGTCATAGTTTTGAACTATCAATTATTAATTTTATAACAATAGGAAAAAAAAACAATTTGAATAAATTATAAATCCGGATATTTGATTTTTGTTATCAAAATCGTAATACCAGGAATACCATTGTACTTCGAAGGTTAATTGTAACGTATTATTACATATTGTGTTTGGTTTTTAGCCCAGAAACGAATCAGTTAACAGGAACATATATATCAGCCATCAAAGTATTGTCGTATCTTTTATTAATTTTGTTCACCAACATAGTAGCTAAAAACATATAGGTACATGTGACGCTGATATTTTGGATTAATACATTAAATAATTTAAAATACACAAAAAAAAAAAAAAAATAGAAAAAATCATTAAAGTGTCTAAAAAAGTCTTAAAACGAATAACGATAGTACCCCATACAATTTTATTACAAAATATTAGAACGATTACAGTGAACATTTTTAAATCTAACTATTTTTATTGCAAATTTGGGTTATCAGTCGTGAATTAAAAATTAATTTTTACGAAAATTTTGTTGTTTGGGTAGAAGAAGTGGTCCAATCTTTAAATGCCATACGCATACCACAAAGGAGATGGGAAAATGGACCTAAATGGTCCACCTTACAGATTTTGAAACTTTTTTGGAAATTTTGATTATTTTTGGTGTTAAGATATTTGCGATACCACAAATATTTAATCAATGCACTAAATGACTTGCAATTTTAACACGTCGCGGTCGTTGGGACGGGTAAAACCTGAGTATGAATATAAGAGGGGCCTTACCTCGTGTATCATAATACAGGAAAGTGAAGTCAACAAAAAGGTAGAAAATCAGTGTGTTGAAATATTGTAAAAGAGTAAAAGAAAATTAATGAACATAGAGTTAAGACTCTTTATTACTATATGTACTTACTCTAAGGACCTATAAAATTTATAGTGCCTTACTTACTTACCTTATTTACTTTTCTTTACAGTGTCTTACTCTAAAGTTTTAACTGTCTTTACTAAAGTTTTTGGCTTTCTACATAGGTAACTATTTAAAGTTGTGAAACTAAATCATATAATATTATAGTCAACACGAATCGCGGACAATCGATAAAAAATATTGCTTATTTATTGATTAATTTCAATGTAACTGCAGTTTATCACCGCTAAGAATGCCTAAATTTTGTGAAGTTTGAACAATGAACGTAAAATACCTATGACGGGGAAAAAATAGTATATCAGACTAGTTTATAATATATAAGTAGGTATGTATAATTTATATACATATATATATCATAATTATAATTGTTATACCACGATGTTTGAGTAAAATGTAAATATTTTATCCTTGAAATCTCTCGATGATATACGTATACTATCATTGTTATGCGTGGGATGCAGTACAATCTTAGTTCAAATATAAGTTAACACTATACACATAATGTATAATAATATGTATTTTAATTTAATTTGTACGGTTTGCGCCTCAGTGGGTATAGAATTTGTTTGTGTGAGTGTGTGTGTGTGTACGTACTTAAACTGTATAGTGTATATTATAAAATGTTTTACTTAATAGTAAAATCATTTTTATTGACTCGTTTCCATGATTTAACAGTAATTAATACAAATTGTACATACGTTTTTTACAATGTTTTCAATTATTATAATAGTGTTTAGGTATTTCAATTGTGAAACACATGATTATTTTGTTTTTATCATAAATATTTGGTTTTGAGTAGCCCCACATTAAAATACTGTCTTAGAATTCAAAAGGCTTTTTAGATACTATGTACATATTCAAGTAGGTATATTTAAAACTGTATATAAGCACCTACGCGTTGAATTTAAAAAAATTTCAAACGTTAAACTTTTACACTCAAATCATGATCAGATCATTTATTATTAGAAAAACTAACGAGAACTATAGGTATATAAAGTATAATCGTACGAAAACATAATTGGATTTTGTTGACGTACCATGCTATATTATAACTATTACAAAATTTTAATGATCAATAAAATTATTGATTTGTTGTAAAACATATAGGTACAATACATTTTTACGCATTCGAAACTTAGCTTTTGACGAATAAAATGAATAGTACCTACAATACTTAACAAACAAAATAAAGAAAGCAAGAAACGCATTTTGCGCGTGAATCACAACACATTAATTTGGATTGGACAATTTAGCGAGACATACCTAATATGAAAGTAGCGGTAAATTAATGTTTCCTAATGTAATATTTTTTAACTATGTTTAACATATATATCTGCAATATGTCTATAGTGAAAATAAAGCGCCTATATACCGTATAGACTATAGACCATCGATTGTTAAGATTCTTTTCAGTTTTCAAACACAAATTCATGTCGTTTTAATATTGAAAAAAAAACCAAAGTAGTTAATTTTTTTTTAATCCCTATACAGTTCGTATAGTATGTATGTTCTGAGAAAAATTAAGTCAATAAATTTTTATTACATCCACTTTACAATAAGAAATTATATTATGAACCAATATTCAACAGTTTTGATTTTGTTTAGATACACCTAAAATCAAGTGTAAATTTTTTTGGCTTTTTCTATACTTTTTGATATAGGTTTCAATTTTTCAAGCGATTTATTCGTCGATTATAATAGTTATTCAATTATTAGGAAAACCGATAGGCATATACAACATGTAATAAACTCAGCGCCTGGGTAGATGGGCTCTATATTACGCCACTGCGCTATAGTTGAAATCGCAGTTGAATTGCAATCTCACCGATTTATTTCCACGAAAATATTCCTATAAATTTATCAATACAGTAGGTGTAGGGATGTTATAATTTTTTTTTTAACATTTTCATACTCGGCGCAATCACGCACAGCCTAAAACATAAAAAAAAATAATAATAAGTGTATCGCGATTACGTACAATATTGTTTATTACCACAATATAGTTGTCAGGGTCTTTGCAGTACCTAATAGTAGTACCTTATAGTAGGTACAGCAGTCGTTATACAGCAGCAGCCGCAGTAGTAAAACGGATAGTATACTATAGTCTATATATATATATATATTATGTTGTTCGTAATGTTAGGTTTAAATGCAGATCACGATATTTTTTTTTACCCTATAATAATTATATAGGTACACACTATACACGATGGTTGCGAAAATGACGAAAACCAACAATGAACCGCCGCCAAACTAGAGCGCACGCACAATCGGACGGACGCGGGGAACGAGCGGCGGACGACGCGGACGGGCTGCAAAACGAGAGAGAGTGTTGGCGTACTACTACTATGCGTATACTGTTATTATTATAAATTATATACATAAACGAAATAATTGGATTGTGTATTGTGTGAAACTATGGTTATTTTCCCTCCTCGAACGAGAAGAGTTTAAAATGCACGAAGCTGCTGTATGATTGCTGTGCTGCAAACGTACCTATACTGTAGTAAGTTTGACGTCCCGCAAAAACGATTCGTATAACATCACACTATAAAACACCGCACAATACGACGTGTCGCTGTGCCGTTTCTAAAAAGGTTTGTAATAGTAATATTGTTGTCGGTAATATCAGCTGCAGCGGCGGATTGGCTGAAAAATTCGGCCCGGGGAGTTACTCTACAAACTGCAGGCCCATCCAAAATAAATAATTTTCCGCAATATTTTTCAGATTCTATTTTTATTATTATTTATTTTCGTGTCCGTTTCAATTCCAAAAAAGTTATACCCGAAATACCGAAAAAAAAAAACTTCGAAAAAACCGGTTAAAAGTACAGCGACGCGTTTTGATAAAATCGATTTCGTTTTACGGTCTTCATAACTTCCGTAATAATGATTTGCGAGACCTGAAACTTTTACGCGATATTTATATGGATAAGAAGTGTTAAACTTTGAAATTTTGAAAAATGTCCATATTTTTTGTGGTTTATTTTAAAAATAAAAGCTTGGAAATTGTAATTCAAAGTTGAATAAAATTACGGAGTTAAATATTTGACTAAAAAACTTTAAAAATCACGCTAGAGAATTTTTTTTTTTTCAAGGTGGAATATCGGCAAAACTTGTTCATTTTTGTGATTTTAAAAATGTTGTAATTAACTCAATTTGTTTAAAAAAAAAAACTTGAAAATTTTGTATTTTTTGTAAAACAATATTTTTTATCACCAGCAACAATTTCCATTAAAATCTGACCAGTAATTTCCAAATTCCTGTAAAATATGTATCGACGAAACGGAGTTATTTCGCTACAGAGCGTCACAATTTTATATCAATCTTATAATTACGGGTTCATTTCCCTTGCTATGTGCACACGACTTTACAGTTTACTTCGACTTTAAATAAGTACGTTAACTTCTTTGTTAGTAAATTACTTTTTGTTTTTTATTATGCTCACCATTTTAAATGTAATCAGTAATTTCTATTTAGTATTTAATGATTAATAATCATCTAAGTACATAGGCCCAGAGATCAGATTCGACGATCGGCCCACCAATCCGCCGCTGATAATATAATTTTGAAAATTATAAGAACTTAGAGGACAGCTATACGTATGTATTAGGTGCGATTAAAAACAAAATATTTCGAACAAAAATATATTGCTCAAAATTACGTAGTTTGACTATTGATAATATTGTAATTTGTAGTAAAAAGTATACGCTTGATCAAAAAAAAAAAAAAATTAAGTACCATTTTGATCGAATTAAACTTCTACAGTGACTTTTATCCGTATGATTATTGCTGTGACTATTATGACTTTGAAAATATTACGCAGAAAATTAATTACAACTAATGTGATACCTATATTATAAAAATACGGTGTTACTTTTTGATAAAGTAGAAAAAATGTCAAATTCGAATACACACCGTAATATTTTGATGTTGTTCCTTAGTTTTAATGAATAAACGTTAAGTTTTGTGTCTATCGTACTTTTAGAATACATAAGTATCATGCGTCATGACTATTGTTATTTTGGCATGTTGCATTGTATATTATATTCTAATATTTAAATTACTTCCCACCGGTTTGCTATTGATAAATTGTTCACGTTCCTTCGACAACGTAAAGTCGCGGGTATACGAACTTAATACAGTGTCACACGCTGTTTTCGTTTGATCATTATTTTAAAAAACTCAAGTACTTACATATAAATAACAAATGATGAGCCATGATGGTTTTTTCACTTTCTATTCTATACATACATCCATCGTCAAACTGCCAAAAACTTATTTCCATTATAACAATAGCAAATATATTGATTGCGATTAATAGTGTAATGATTTAAATTTCAAAATTTGTAAATTCTATGATGATTTTAGAAACATGACGCAAAAAAATAATAAGTACGTGTTTCAATAACATTTTATGTATGCTCGGGAAAAATGAAAAAATATCGTTATCTTACTAAAGTTTATTTTATAAGTTCATCATTACATAACTTTGATTATTTATGAGGTGTGATAATGTATTTTTATATTTGAACTTGAATTTAATGATCGTACGTTTTTGAGAATACTAAGTATACTTAAGGTACAATAAAATTTAAAGCAAAGTTTGGAATGAATATAACAAGAACACAAAATTTGGTGACCTATATGCTCCATGATGTGTTTTATACCGCCATTTTATAACAATTTATAGTTATATCTATATATCATATATATCACTATATCCTATAGTGTTTAACCTTCATTAAGTGGATCACTTTGTTGACGAATTAGCAAGACTATAATCAGTTTAGAATTTAATTATTTAATAAAATGTTCAATATTTAGTGATGAGTAATAAGTAATAACTAATAAGTTTACCTATACATTATTATGCTCATAAATGTATTCACTTGTATTCTGATATTTCCAATTTTAAAATTAAGTTTGAAAAATAATGATTGGACCTATATATAATAATATGTAAGCACAAAAATAAAGTATTATATTTGTCTCGTTTAAATACGATGTCTATAAAAAAAAATGATTATTCCATGAAAACCAGTAAAGGCACAAAAAAGTTTTAGAAAACTGAGTATCGTGAGAAGTCAAACCCAATTTGTATAATTCATAGTAGTGTGAGTACCATGTACATGTCATATAATATATAATATTTATATATGTCTGTTCAATATAGTGTGTTTATTAAAAATAAACAGATAAATGCTTCGTTTTATTGTATCATCGATCACATTTCCATACACATTCACTTTTGTTTTGTCTGCCACCTACTCTTATTTCGTACACAATTAATATATCGTTGGTCGGTATTGTACTATAAGTGTCTATGTTTATAGCGTAGTACAACATGCAAAAATCACACGTCAATCCGCTGGCTTCGCCAAGAATCGTGATTTGCATATATTGCATAACAAATAGAAAAATAAGCCACGCGAAACAAAAAAATAACGATCTATTAATTTTATTCACAGTATCCGAGACGTGAAAGAAGTATATATTATTATCATATAATGTTAGCATAATATTGAACTGAAAAGTTTGTTCGATTGCGTTTAAACGCATTATAATAAATCTGCTGCAGGAACCACAAGAAAAAATTCTTTTCGTAATTGCATTTTGCAGACAGCCCAATTCTTGAGGAAGGTTGTATAGACAATACAGGGTAAGTCAAAAAGAAAATACCACGAATTTGAAATTTCCGCTGCTCTATTTTTTATTGTCTTCGGGAAGTTCTGAAGTTTTATTCGGTCCCCGAAAAATATCACCAGGGTCATATTCTGTTGATCAAGTTTTTGGTCTATTTTTTATTTCAAAGGGCTACAGCTAGGGGAAGATCCACGAGGACTCGATGGTTTCCTAAACTATTATAAAAGAAGGTAGAGCAGATATTAACTATAGTTAAAGTACACATATGTTTCTCTTTTTTGGGGTTTTTATTTTTTATTTTTTAACTATGTGCGTTTCACATTGATTCGTCCAATAAATAGAATAGTGTTCAAAGTTGTGGTATTCTTTTTGACTCACCCACAACATTAGGATTGGAAAAAGAGGTATAAACACCGAGTAATCGTCGCCGAGTCGGAACCGTTACGACGAGTATGAAATTTGGTCAGTATAATTTCATGTAGATCACGAAGACCCCACTAAGAAGAGATTTTTACAAAATATGTTTAATAAAATATTTATACACGAGTAATCTAGATATGTTGTTGTTTTGAACATCGCTATAGAGACGATAAAAATATTCGTATTAAAATGCTTTTGAATTGTGTACAGGCGTTTACAAATTTGGTGACGGATTTGGATTGGCGGAGCCTGTGCATCGATAAACGTATTTTGTATAAAGAAAAGGATGTACATAAATGAATACCAATTATAACTTATACATAACCATAATAACAATTGTAACGGAAACGATCCTGCGTGGACTGCAATCGGTCTCAAATTCAAAACAAAAAATAATTTCGAAGATGTGACGTACAGTGTATAGTGAGACGCTACGGATACGCGGATGATGGTCAAAAAAATGTGTCGGAAATTATCGTGCGATTGTATATAGTTCGAACGAAAGTGATTTTGAATAATGCACATATTTTGTAAAATGTTGTAACGCGAAAAACGAAAGTCCTCTAGGAACGAATCGAGAAAAATGTATTATTTGGGTAGGTACCGATTTTCACCAATATTATTGTATATTATATGCTTTATGTAGGTATTATTTACTATTTCCTAAGGATATTCTGACCCCCTGTTGGCTGCAGCCATGATTCGGCCCCGATCGTTAAGACATAACGTATATAATATAGAAAAGTATGATGTCACGAACGATCAGTCAGGTATGTGTTTTTGGGTTTTTCAGCGGAAACCGGAGCTACTGCAGTCGATCTTGGTACAAGTCTTCCGGCTGTCTCTCGACTACGCGACTGCTGCAACGGATCGCCGGCCACGTGTCTGGACCGGGAGTAGAGAAGCGAGTCTCGGTCCACGTCGTTGTCCGACTGATAATAATAAGCAGTCCTGGGAACGTCGGCAGCTGCGTTGATCCTGTTTCTTCTCGCGGGGATGACGTCCAGCAGAGTGTTTCTGTACCGGTTCGAACTTCTGAAAAACGCGTTGAACTGATATTGAAATAAAATTAAAAAAAAAAAAAAATTTAGTTGTTAAAAATTCTAATTCCTATACTACCAGTTTTTTTTTTTTTTTTGGTCATGTAATTTTATAATAACTGAAAACAGGTAAGTGGTAATATTGTACGAAAAATCCAAGTAGTACATTATGATACGTCAGACATATTGTTAAACGAACTTTAGTACCTATACGCAGCATAATAGCGATAAATGTAAATTGTTATAGTTGTAATATTTTTAAACCGATATTTAATGTGGGCGCTTTATAGCTGGGAGATGGTCCCAAAATACAAACTCTTATACTTGTGTCTATTATATCAATAAATTACCCGGATAAAATACTATTATGTACGTTTATTGAATAACATACAATAATTGTGTTGATGTAGAAAATTTATTTTTGATCATTTCAAGTATAGGTAACTAACACCCAAAATTTAACGGTATTTTATTGTGATTTGTGTACACACATCACATATGTTTTCGTCTATTTTATACAGATTTATATGTAATATTGTGGTTATTGTTAAATCTGTCAACATGTGCATATCAATGAGGTGACAGTTTGAATAGTATTCGCCATTAAATGTTCTAAAAACAAAAAGAGTTTTAGATTTTATACAGTTCATTGTCTTATAACTATTGAAACTATATGTGAGATAAAGTAAGTAGGTATATACATAGCCTACATGAAAATAAATCACCATTGAAGCAGCACACAGTTCAATGACAAAGTAGAAATTAATTTTATAAAAAACTATAGTATTACCATAAAAAAAAAAAAAAAAACCGTTCGTTTGGTTTCGCCTACCTATCTATCTCATTATATTTTTGAAAATAGTTCCCATAAACAGCATCAAGCGGTGGTAGTTGGTTTTTTTTGTTCTTTTTATTTTGAGCGTATCAGTGCAGGTATCGATATTCTTTGTTTGTTTTTTTTTTTTGTATTTACCCCTTAATTTGTTGACAAAGAAGTGTTCTAGGCGATCGATTTATGCATACCTCCTACTCATCTTATAACTTTTAATATCGCTGTAACTGTTTTTTTTTTTTTTTTTTTCGTTGTTAACCAAAGGCAATTAACTTTGCAGTTTATTTTTTTCGCCAACTCGCCCAAGCGTATGTCTGCAAGCGTACGCGTTGACCTATAAAAATTAAACTTCGATTGTCGTTATATATAGTCACCTGATTGTGTTGTCGGCGTAATCGTAACCGCGATCGGCGTACTCCTGCTGGGCGGACGACGGATCCGAGTCGTAGTTCAACCACCGATTTCTCAGGTAGTCTGCAGATCTGGAGTACCCGCCGTAACCGTTTCGATCGGGCGCCGCGGACCAGCCCAAACCGACACCGCCGCCGTCCGAAGAGCGAAGCAGCCCGTACGCCTGGAGGATTCGACTTACGACTTCGCCGCCGGGATAGAATTCGCTGTTCGCGTCCATTTCCAGCCAGGCGGGATTTATGTAACGGTTTATCTGCCCGTCCGCGGTCATGGCCACCACAATAGTCCAAACGACTAACTATATAATAGGCGTATAGAAGGACATGGGTATATTAAGTATTAATATATGTAACCTAATTATAGAGAGCGGATTCTTTTGGTTTTTAAAAGTCAACAAATTATGATGCTGATTAGTGATATGCACTAAAATAAAAAAAATAAAAAACACCGAAAATAGGTACCGCCAGCCCTATAGCTCTAAATATTCCATTAAAAACTGGTAAAATATGGAAATATCCAAAAAATATTCTTTTTCTTTCAAAATATAATATGCTATTCTACGCTGATTTTTTAATATGATTATTTTATATTGTTAATACTTTGCTACTCATACCATGTATTTTATTTAACAAAAAAAATTTGTTCTCTATACCTATAGTAGAAAACTTCCATACAATTTTTATACGTAAAATAAAAATAAAAAAATCTCGACAAAAATCACAAAACCTATATCTAATAAATTTATTTTTATTTTTCGTGTTATGAAGTTTTTTTTTCTGTGAAATAAAAATTTGAAATTCGTAAAATAAACAAATAATATATTCTATTTTACATATAAATATATTCTAAAATATACAAAATACTTAAAATATTCTCTAATCTTCAGATTGACGAAACGTCGATATTTTTCATCCCTGTCGAGCTGCATAAGGTTAAAAAATATGTGTGGAAACATAAAAATCCGCTCTCTAATTTTAATGTATAACACATTTCAAAACATGAGATTATTATTATTAATAATTATTTATTTTAGATCCTAAGCGCAGCAAAGAATTATGTACCTATTGTATTTACAATGTTTTTTTTCTTTGTCTGTGAACAATTTTAAGGGTACCTAGTATAATGCTCCAATTTAAAATTTTTAAAGACAGTAACTTTTCTGATAGGTTTTTTGAGGAGTCTCAATACTTTGAGAGTTCAAAATTGAAAAAGTCACGATAAAAGAACTAAGCAAAAATTAATAAAAAAACGTTAAAAATTACGGCTAACGTGTCAAAACATAGTTAATCGATTTAATATTTTAACCATAACTTCCTAAATAATGATCGGAGTAAGCTGAAACTTTCACATAGGTAATATTAAAATAATTGGTAAGATCTCTGATATAAGAGATTTCGAACATTTTTTGGAAAAATTATTGTCTTTTTATTTTTACATATAATATTTAATTGGATTAACAGTTATTGTTAAGACGTTTACCAATAATTTTAATTTTATAGTTGTATTTTCTAAAAGTTTATGTGCATTTTTATTTTTATTGACACAGCTTAAAAATGTCACAGATGCAATTTATTCAAACTAAAAAAAAAAAACTGTTAGTCGGAATTTAAAAGACTCGCCTGGTACGAGCTTATAGTGGCTAGTCCCTATACAAATTACGATAGGTATATAATAGCTGGTACACAAAATAAAATAAATATATAAAAATAATTTCATTTATTCTATGGTAGGTACCTATATGAATTTATGAGATGAAGTTTTTTTACCGTACAAAAGATGATCGATGATGAGTTCATATTTCTCTTCGTCAAACAATAATGTTTTGAATAGGTACTTCGAATGAAATGTCATAGATGTACTAACCAACATAACTTTTCACCTCTATATATAAACGCACACAAATATATTATAAATGAGAACAAATAGATTATTGTAATCATTTGCCTGTGACAAAACGTGAGCCGTATACGCACAAAAACCTATGTCGACCATGGCCGCTATGTGGTTTTATTGTTTGGAAGACGATTCGTATACAAGATTGGCCCAAACACCTAAAAAATTTAGTTTAAATCTTAACTACCTATTAAAAGTATTTTATTTGTATATAAAAGCAAAACCACAACCTTCGATTAAAGGACAATTTGATAATAATTACTATATATTGACCACTATAAGTAAACTGGTATAAGTAATACTGCGTATCAGACATAAAATGAATACAAATTATAAAACAATAAAAACTTTAACGCCAATACCGAAAAATATAAAAACAACTTGATTTCATTTTAAATTGACTTAACCGATTTTATAAGACTATAGTTAAGTAGGTCGGTATAAATTACCTATCCCTATGTATAAATCATGTTTTATAGTGATATACCTTGTTGGACTTAGAATATAATAAACTATTGTTTGATTAAATATGTTTAATTTATTAAAATCTAAACTTTCATGTTTTGTTAATAGTACCTATATGTTTATTTATTATTGCGCAGTACCCAAGAATAAGAATCCCTAATTTAACACTTCAAAACTATATAGCATTTTAGAGAGGTTTACAGTAAAACAAATGTTATAACAGGATAGTGTCTGAATGATGATGTTTGAGGGATAAGACTCAACTTAAATTGCCAGTTTTTAAAATGATTTTTGCACATTTTTTATAACTAGGGTTGCGAATTTCAAAAAACAAAAGTTATAGTTACGTATATATTTTAAAATTTAATGTCAAATAAAATGTGTATACGATGTTATTAGTTTAACTATACATAAAACGTTTACTTATGTATATTTTAATAAAACGAGCTGCTCATTTCGAGTATAAATATATTTTTTTTAATTAAGTACCTATTTATAGTATCTTACCATGGAAAATTACTGCAATCATTATTAGTTAGTCATGTTTTATAAAAATCAAACAAATGTACAATATTTTTTACCATCACTTCACATTGCTTTTTTAATATTTTGTACCCTGACACAATTTTATGACGATTTTGACAGATCTTTTTCAAAAATCGTAATTTTTTATAATTATAATTATGTTGAAATATTAATCAGCTCATCACCCCTATTGTGACAAAACTATTTGAACTACCTACTTAAAATGAGCTACCGTAAAATGGGGATACTTTGCACCAATTTTCATGTTTTCCTAACTTTAAACAAACACTATGACTTTAGTAATAATTGTGTTACAAGTAAACAATTGAAATCGTTAGACAGATAAGAATACTTACATTTTTTAACAGTTTTCAAATTTTTTTTTTTTTAATTTTAAATTTTTTAATAAACAGTGGTTGCAGGTGTAAAGTTATTTGTGATGTTGGGTTACTTTGCGTCATTGACGAAAATCCATTAGATGATTAGAATATCATAGATTTTAATCATGTTCTATCACATGTTCATCACATTTAATCATTGTGCATAGTATACTACTATCAGTGACTCAAAATTTTGTACTTGAAAAAAAAAAATTAAAAAAAACTAACATGAGTATAAAAATATGTATACATTTTACCAATTTTTTGTTTATAATTATAATTATAAACAAAAAATTGACAAAATATAAACAAAAAATACTCTAGGATATAATATAAAACAAAATTATGGTACTAATATAAAAAAATAATTAAAACCCTAGATATTTTTGTCAGGAACATGATAGTTGAAAAATGTTGACGTTCAATAAAAGGTTTGTAAGTTTAATATGTTAAAAACGAAAAAAATTGTTGGTTCAAAGTTAGCCCCCAAGGTGCAAATTATTCTTGTTTTACGGTACGCTGCGTAATTTGTGCTAAAAAAATAACATCAATTAATATCATTGGTACGTTTATTATGTTCACAATACTGTATCCTAAAACCATTGAATTAACTACCTGGGAATGAAATCAATATAAAAAATACCACTTGTCATTAATTTTTATTCCTTTATGGTCTAGTGCATTCTAGATATTCTAAGTGTAAATGCGAAGAAGCTATTTGTTTTACGGTGGATTATTTTTATTTTTAGTTAACTATTCGTTATGTACTGCAACTTGCAAGTAATAAACAAATGCAAACAAAAAATGTATCATATTAACTGTTAAACTGATCACTGTAGTTGAATGTAAAGCAGCAATGTTTTTTTTTTAACAAAAGGTTATAAATACCTAACTAAAAAAAAAAACTATTAATCACTGATGAATTACACTAAACATTTCTTGCTCTTGAAACAGATGACTCTTGCTTTGTAATTTAAATTCTGTCTACATTGTTTCTCTAGAAGTAAATTAGGTAGGTACCTAGAGTTTTCTCGCTTTGGTAAACTCATTACAAATAAGAACAACAAAACTTTCAGGGCGTATTATGTATGAGTACAACATATTAAAATTGATTAACATGGTACATACAATATGATTAGGTACAAAAATTAAAATTTTTTTCAAGAAAATATCCTTATACGACAGTAACATACACGTCTTACTAAAACACAAAAAAGTTACAAGAAAAATTACTTTTTTTCTTAAGCAGGTTGTTCTCATTTGTAACTTAGTTTTAACTATTTAATAGTTTACTGGTTAGGAGGACTTAATATTACGTTGTTATTTTGTCGTAAAACTCGTCATTCCGGGCGGCCATGTATTTCTTATGGGGG